>VXAZ01009904.1:1327999-1385547 GCA_013399875.1 Gymnorhina tibicen
TTTAAATACCCCGAGCGGCGACAACAACAGCGCCGGCCGCCCGCGCCGCGCCCCCTGCCGGCCAGGGTCCGCACCGCCGCCCCCCGGCCCTGCCCGCGGGGGCCGTGTGCGGGGTCGTAGTTGTTTGGGTTTGTTTTTTTTTCTTTATTTATTTTCCTGTTTCTTCCCCTCGAATGGCAAAAGAGAAACGCCGACAAAAAGTAGGTTGCGTATCTAGGTGTTGCTTAACAGCAATTGTTACACACGGGTGTTTTCTTGCCACGTTTTAGGACGAAAGGAAGGCTCCCAGCATTTCAGATGTTTACCCGTGTGTACGTCGAATTGACTTGTTCTTTGTACGTGGGCTTCGAGCTGCAGTATGATAGAAAGTGTGAAAAGGGCTTTGTAAACAGTAAAAACTGGCAAAGCAGGATTGTTGTACCTTGAAAACAACCTCTCATTAATATTTTTAACTAGACTGCTACTACTTTTGCCAGTACTGTTGTTTAGAGTGAGACACACAACAGCTCTTTTGGGTTACAGCAGCTTAGTACAAGTTTGTCAGAACTCGGTCACTGCCTGCAATAAAGGTGCAGGCATCGCCTGAAGGTGTTTGTACGGTTACAGGTTCTTTCTCTTCCAAGTCTCTTTCTGCATTTGTGTAGTTGCTCTTTCAGAACGTCCTGGCAATTGCTCAGGTTCCATGCAGGCTTAACTTAAATGCCAGCCTTGTGCGCCAGTATTACTGGGGTACGGGTGAACTAAATTTCTGAAATTGTTATGAGAAGGAAGGCATTGCCTGATTCAAAGGTGGGACACGCCACTTGGTAGCTTTATTGGATCTTGATCTGCATAAAACTCCAAGCAGGTTCCCGTGATTGAGCTCTGTCGTGTAATGGTTAGAAAAAGCCTGCTAGCACTGAACTGCTTTGATAGT
The DNA here is from genome assembly GCA_013399875.1 of Gymnorhina tibicen. NCBI lineage: Eukaryota > Metazoa > Chordata > Aves > Passeriformes > Artamidae > Gymnorhina > Gymnorhina tibicen. The sequence goes on from VXAZ01009904.1 coordinate 1,328,916, forward strand.
CTGAAACCCTAAGAGTGGAAAATAAGCTAGCAGGCCAGCAAGAGCTGGCAACAGCCATGCTGCTTTGAGATTTAGTTGCATGCTCACCCAGTCCCATGACTAAGGGACAGGTTTTTGGGAGACACGTCCCCCTGCCAGCTGTGGTCTGCTCTGGGAGTGCCTTTCCCCTTGCTTTAAGAGTGTCTGAAGACACTGTTACATAGCTTGTGAAAGAAAACACACACTCTCAAATCTTGAAGTTTCTGGTGAACTTCCTAGTTTCATGTTTTCTTGATTTTATTTTTTTTCCTTTTTTTACTCTGGCCTGTGGAATGGGACTGATGTGTCTTCTATCTTAAGAAACATATGAACCCAGACTGTGGTGTGGTAGCATGATACCTAGCACGTATTATTGGATTATGGACTCTTTGCTGCCTTCATGTGTATAGTCAAGAGAGTGCCTGAACAGTACAGTGGAGGCAGTACAAAGTCTGTTCTGACAGATTGTTACTTAGTCCCTTTAAATTTTTATGTGATTTTTTTTTTCTGTGCGTTCTTGCGCTCTCTGTCTTCAAATGATTTGTACTTTGGTTTGCTGTTATCAGTATATTAGTACTATGAAATATGCATTTTATTGCTTTTGGCAAATATTTGTGTTAAAGCAAATGTTTTGTTGTGCCTGGCAAGGCTGTGAACCTGCATTGTGGGTTTCAGTTACTCTCTGAGTGGGCCTAACATCCAGCCACAGTCTGGTGTAATTACCCCTTGTGAACAAAAGAGCATAACGCGGGTGCCTGCGCGCTGTTTGAGGCTTCGTCGCCTTCCTGAATGGCTTGCAAGAGTGCAGAGACTACAGAGCTTTAGATGTGACAAACTGTCAAATCTTTCAAATGGGCAAATCAGTTTATATTTTAAGACAATTTTTGTGTTTTCCCCTTCTTTTTATCTGCTTTAAATGAAAATGTCACATTAAGCTGATTCCCGCTTTCTGACTTGTCTAGAATATACTCCAGCTAGAATGCAGCATAAAAAGTCCTTTATGCTGCTCTACATGCTCAACTTTTTCTTGGATCTGTTCCGTAGCTCTTGAAACCTCTTTATTTTCTTGGTTTCATCTTCAAATGATGCGTATCGTTCTATGATACTTCTCATGCTGTCTCTGTCTTCCTTCATTTTTTGATGCTTTGCCTCAGTTATTGGGTTAACTACATGCTGTCATCTTTTCTCGTTTGTGTTTTTTTGCTGTGATATGTTCTGTGCATAAGTTACATATCTTTTTTAAAACTGATCTTGCAGTCAGCTCTGTTCTTGAAATATGTTAGTGAAGTTTGCAGAAATCTTATTGTCAGCTTTGAAATTTTTGTCCTTTTTTCTGTCCATGGTATGTGCACTCGACTAGATTTATATGCGTTGTGTAGATGTGACTTAGTCCTGTAGACTGGATTTCAGACAGGTCAGAACAAATTGAAATTTAAGCATATAATTCAGTTTTTGTCCTCACAGTGTAGCGTTGTCTGTAGTGTTTCAGGAATAAAGTACTGTAGAATTGGCCTTTTGAGGGGGTTGGCTTTGTAAAGCTGCACTGGTACTGTACTAGTTGAAAAGGAGTGTGGGGAAGTCAGTCAGGTAAACTGAGAATTAAAAATGCAGGTGCCCCTACAAAGTCTTCTGTGTAGCACTTTTCTGGGGATGTTTTGTTTCTCAGCAAATACAGTGAATTTCTAACATGTCTCAATGATGAATAGGTTAGGAAGTTATCAAAAGTGTGCATGTCAATTACAGTAATGATCTTTGCCTTTTGAAATGCCTGCAACCTTTCTAATGTATTTTTTCACATTTAAAAGAACATGTTTGTCTTTTTTTTTTTCTTAAACAAAGGAAGTGTTTTACTATTCAAAGTTAGAGCAATGGGGCATAGAAAGGGAAGGCATCCTTTTTGGTTTTGTTCAAAATTAGCACTTTACCTGAAAATTTCATAATGGCGTCAACTTTGATGTCTTCCCCCTCAAGGAGAAAATTTTTTTACGTTTACAGAAATAAATAATTTCAGCAGCTTAGAGGGCAGTAAGGGAAATACAGCACTAATCTGTATGTATGTACATGCTTCTGTTGCAAAGCAAAGTCAGATTGATTAAATTTATATGGAATTGTTTTTAAATTGATAGCTCTTGCTCCCAGGATTAATTCTGTATTTTGTATAGTCTTGAAAGAATCAACTTTTCCCTTTCCTAGAGCAGTTCATTGATGGTATTTTGCCATTAGGTGTTTGATTTTTTTTTTTTACAGCTTTGTCATTATTAGAAAACATTTAATAACATCATTTGAGAAGAAAGGTGATTCGTGTACTGTTTGAAGATTATAATTTAAACTGCAGGTGCCTTGAGGCCTTTTTTCCTCAAATGGAGGAAAAATTCAGTGCCAAAGTCACGTCTGAGCGAAGTTCCTGTAGAACATATTTTTTCTGATATTGTATAGATTTGAACGTGTCTTTGTTTGGTGTCTGAAGAAACACAAAACTTCTCACCCATTTCTTAATATGATCTCGACGTAAAATCAAGGTTTCCCTCTTACAAGCTGTTAGGTTACGTGGTACAGGTCTCTCTGTATGCACTGATTTATACTCTGAAGGCAGGCTTTCTCCTTAAGAAAAGAAGGAAATGCATGTGCTATAGTGACTACTTTTCCTGAATTGGTTCTTTGTTTTGGAGCTTTATACATGAGGTTCTGCATGATGGGCTTCACCAACTCTTTGCTGCTGAAAGAGGCTGTCCCGCTCCTGGCTGCATGCTACTATAATTCCTCTTTTGCTGGTTCAGTGCTTGCCTGATTGGTAAATCAACTCTTCTCAGAAAACTGACAGAACCCATTCTCTTGCTGGGTTAGCTTTTTGTTGGGTTACTGAGCTGAGTGGGCTCGTCAAAGGCTAGGATGAGTCCAAGAGTGTTGCAAAACACTTGGAGGAATGTGTTGTTGGAGATGATACTGGTGGGAAAAGACAGAAGAGTTGCTCATTTTTCTTCCTCACTGCCCACTTGGGATTGATAGCTCACCCGGTTTTGTGCAGCCTTGTTTTTGTCTCGGTCACCATGTGTGATTCTGCCCAGACCCAGTTGCTCATCTAGTGGGGTCCAAGGGAATGAAGGCATTTCCAGTGCAGTTGCAGGAGTGCAACCCCAGAACATCATCTCTTTGCAGGGGTAGGTGAAGCTCTTGTATCTGTCTTGGAGTTGGAGGACAAGGCAATGGTGATGCTCACGTCAGGGAGCGTGGAGATTGCAAAGAGACTGTTACAAGTGTTTTCTGGTGCAGACCTTCTCTTTACAGAAAATCAAGGTCTTGTAGTTAGGTGCGTTCAGGGGCCTGAACTGAATCAACAAATCCTTGTCTGGTCAGTAGAGCTTTGGTCTGGCACCAGAGAACTCTCAAGCTGACTTTCTGGCTTTTGTGGTGTATAAGCCTTAAATTCTTCATGTGGCAATTTGGTGTATCTTAGGGAAGTGTTTTAGACCTCAAGGGAAAGCTAATGTGTTTAATCTTACTTTTCCTTGGCTTAGCCATGTTTCCCCAGAAGTAAGATGGAAGCCTCAACTTCAGTCCAATAAGCTGTGTACCCTCTGCCAAAGAATTAAGTAACTTGAAGTGACTTCAAGCTCTTCTGACAATACAAAAGCTGAAGCAGTTTTGGTTAAATTGAAAAGAAACTAGTTATAATGAGGATGCTAGACAAGCACTTGTGTAACTGGCTGTCTGCTTCCAATCCTTTTATATTCATTCGGACAAACCATTTTTTTCCTCTTGGTTCCCATCTGTGAAGTGGGAAGACTTATTAATATATATTAAAGTTAGATGTATTCTACCATAATAAGCATTTGAAGAATTGCAACTATTCAAATTGCTTCACTTTTTGAAACTGTGTTTCAAACATGTAGAATTGTGTGCAAGTTTTCCTCTTTATAGTTTTCTTGAAGAACTGGCTTTATTTGAAGTAGGTGTACTTTGAAAGTTAACACTCCTTTCCTTGAGATCTGTAATTTTGTAATTTTTTTTCATTTGTTCTGGAATGAGCACAGTAGTTTTAGCTTATGCCTTCTGATATAGTAACTAGGACAAGAAAAAAACATGTTGTCCGATAAAGATCTGTAAGAGAACTGAATGGTACACAGTTCACCTTTTAAATTAGAAGTCCAACAAGATTCTAGTGAGTTTCTAAACTCACAAGAATTAAATTGATATATTAAATGGTAATAGTTCTAAATTCTGAAGTACGGGTTAATTATTACCTTTTCAGTGTTAGTCAAAAGATACAGAGGTTTGTTTTTAGTCATTTAAACACTACCTCGAATTTTCTGTAATATTATAGTTGACCTGTATTTTTGGTATAATTGTTTTTGTTTTGGCCATTCTTGACTGTGCAAATGAAAGCACTGTAAGCAGTTGTGTAATTTAACTGTGAAATTTTTATTAGCTAGTTAATTTATGATGATTTTATATTCCAAAATGTCATTTGTTGATGGTCATGTAGCACTTCAGTATCTCCTTTCCCTTTGTTATGCTTAATACATAAATGATTTGACTGAAGAATTCAAATGTTTTCAGAAGGCTCTGTTTTGTGACTTCTGTATCTACAAACTAGAGAGGTAAGATGATCCTGGTTGGGTGACTGCTGCTTGGTACACTTAATTTCTGTATATACCTACTAGGTGCTATAGTGCAGAATGTGAAATACATTCTTTTTATTTTAAACTTACCTTGATGATGAACGATGAGTTCTCTTATAACAACACAATGGCAGTAAAATGGCTTAAGCCTTACAGTGGAGTATCACTCTGTTAACTGCCAGTGGGCAAAATCACATTAATTTTGTTTTCATTCTTCATTTGTGGTTTCTAGCTTTTCTTTTTGTGGATAGTTTTCATATTCATTTGCAGATTTTTTTTTTATGATCAGTGCAGTTTCTGTGCACCCTCTGCATCATCTTCTGAAAGATCATGCAATAATAGTGTCTCCATTCTGTTCACATGACAGTTTGCGCAAGTTGAACTAATAGTCTTCATGTAAATATTTTTACTTTTACACATTTACTATGTGTAAAATAAAATACCATTGTCTCAAAACAACTGAGTAATCAGTAAAGATTTCCGTAGGTACAATGCACATACTTAAAACCATAAACATGCTCAAGTTTTACCTTTGTCTCATTGCTCAAGTATGAAAATTCAATTAACAGCATTGCTATTGCTTTATTATCAACATATGAGAGGTATTTTAGTGAAATATAGAGCTTTTTAAAAAAACTAAGCTATTTTTCATTTTGTCAGTCCTTTCTAATGTATTATAACATTAGCTCATGAATACACAGACTAACAATCTGTGGAGTATGAATTGTCTTGAGATGTCTGCTGTGTGGTGGTAATATGGATTTATGTGGCTGGTTACCCTCCTCAGGTCAATTCTGCTTTTGAATGGAATTAATATTTAATACTGTTTTCTCCATTACTTCAGCATTAACTAAAGTAGACTTTAAAACTGGTGTTTCTTTTTGAAAATACGGAGTTTGTTGTTGCTTGAGCAGGCATAAATGCTGATGTTCACCACAAAAGCAAGAAAGCTTTTCTTTTTTAAACCCACATTATTCTGTCTTAAAAGCCTATTGGAGTAAGTATGATTGTTCTAGAATTTTAATACATTGTGGTATAAAGTCTATTTATTTTCATCTGAAACTGCCAGCTGACATTGCAGTTAGGGAGAGAAATTAATTTCATAAGTTTAATTGTGTTTGTTCCATTTACATTAATACTTTATTCACTTAAAGGCTCTTAAAGCACTGTTCATGAAAATGAGTGCAAGGAAAGGTGACTCTCTGAGAAATGGAGTCTTTGATATTGAAGATATGGGATTCATCTGATCTGTCATTCTTGCCACTTATCAGGCAATATTTTCTAAAGAGAGTGACATTTTTCTTTTGGGATATTGATGTTTGATTGCCAATAAACAAAGGCCAAATCAGATAAATGAAGAGCAGCCAAAGAAATTGCTGTCTTATTACCCAGTAGTACTTGTAAAACTTCCGGTTGTCTTGCTCAACATACAGATTTTTAGTTTTGTTTCAATAACAAGAATATTTGGATCTTTTCACTAAAGGATTACATCATGCTGTTGAGTTGCAAAACTTGGTGTCAAGAACAAGCAGAACACGAGAAAGGAAGTGTTGCAAGTCAACATAGGGCTTTCAGGGGTTCTTCTGGGCACATCTCTGAGGTGCAGAGAGCTGTATGGAGCAGTCTAGGAACAGTACCAAAAGCAAGGTAGCCGTGCTAAGGAGGCACTGTGCTCAGGCAAACATTGCTAGTCTGCCTCTCAGCATAGCGTTACCCCTTATTTCATGAAGGTGTGCCATGTTGACACATCACAGCCTCAAGCCCACTCTGTCCTAGGTATTTCTCTGTGCTCCATTGCTTATGTAACAGAGGACCAAAATCATGTCAAGAAAACTGGTGTGCACATGTAGCCTCTTAAATCTCAAGCTGAGTTCTGCCTACAGTATTCGTCTGCCCAGAGGACACATCAGTGTGAGGCAAAGGTGAGCAGCAACTTGCTGCCTGTGATGCTGTGCACTCCTGTGCGAACGTGGTGTCCTGAGCTAGGACATCACGGGGCATCCCTTTGCATCTCCTGACACTGCAGTAAAATGTGCTGCTCTGATGGAACGGGTATCACAGAAGTAGTTTAGAATGGTGTTCTTATTCTTGCTAAGAACGAATGGGACAGCTGTAGTATTGAGCGATTGGACTGATGTTCTTGCTGAAAAGTGCTTATTTAACATTGAACTGAGTGAAAGCAGATGCCTTGGCTGTACCTTATACTTCCAGCATGGTCAGCTGGCTTGTGCTTGAAGCAGCATGAAACTGAAGGATGTGAACTAGGTATGAACTAGGGTTAGGAGTATCATTTGAGTAGATGAGAATTTGCAGAAGCAAAGGTGCAACTCTTAAGTGCTTCTGCAAATGTAACCTCCTGACTTCTATATTTTACCAGTAAGGGCAGATTCCAATTTCCCTTTGGTTTTTGGAATTGATGTGTCAACTGGCATCGCCAGCGAGAATATACTGTGCATTCTATTTCCTGGTCCTTATTTGACTGTGGAAGTAAAGTTACTGTAATGAAAAAACACAAACCCTCCACTTTGGAGAAGAATAAACCTTTTTACTCCTAGTTAGTTCTGATACTGAATAGATTTATTACTATAAGAGAGAACAAAATTTTGTATATAAGTGAAAGGAAGATATCACTGGTACCAGTGTTCAACCTCTCAATGTCAGGTGCTGTTACTTGCTTCTTACGAAGATGCCTTGCATACAAGTTGCCTTTTCCCAAAGGTAGTTCCTTACATTAAGGAATAGATCTGAGATTTCTCTACAATCCTGTTTGCTTATTGCACATTAGTGCTCTTGTGCCTTTTTTCTTCCCCCTAGCATAGGAATGTCAGTGCTTCTGTCTAGTTGGCTGAATCTTTGTTTTTCATAGGGTTGCACTGTGTCTAATTCTCTTTTTTTCTTTGATGTCTGAAACAGTGATTCTATGTGGGGACTGGGACAAGGAAATGAGCCAAAATCATGAAAAAGTGATAAAACATGGGAAAATAAAGCTTTAGCCTTTCACTATGCTGAGCAAAATGATTTTGAGCAGACATCTTGTTTGTCTGGACTAAACTTACACGAAACAGGCACGGTATATTTACACCATGTGATTCAGAGTGAACTGCAGCGCATTCCTTACTGCTTTTGATGCACATGTGCCGAGAATGGAAGTGAATGCACCCCTGCAGTATGTGATGGCAGTTCTCAATGCAAACTACATGGAAAATTCCCAGGGAGTTGCTAGTGGACCATAGAGCTGATGAAGCAGTAAAACCTCTATTTGCAGTTTTCCACTCCATTCCAGGGCAACAGTTGTAAACTCTAACATGATTTTCATGACACATTATTAAATGCTTTGAATAGTCTATTTTCCTGGGGTGTTTTTTTTCCCCTTATTTTCTTTTTTTTCTAGTACCACTAATGGGGTATTTGGAGATAGAAGTAGTGGATAAATGTTTTATATAAATGTATTGGTTAACCTAGTAAAATAAAATTCTGTTTCTTATGCCAACCTGAGGAAGCTGGACAAGCATCTTTCCAGTGTGAACATAGGCATTGCTCTGAGCCGCTGAGAAGTTTATCAGCTTTCTATGAAGCTTGTGCACCATGATACTTTGGAACAAAGTTTTTGTTAGGAAATGTGCTCTGTCTCTTAATATGCTTGCCATGTGTTTAGAAGAAAAGCTGTAAATCTCTAAATGATCATTGTTGGAAACATACTGATTATATGCCAAGAGGATGGGAGTAAAGTAGATACTTCCTTTTCAAAACTGTACCAGACACAAAATAACTGAATGGAACTTATGGTTTTCAGGTGTCTGAAAGATTGGAACTGAGATCAGAAGATTTTTCTGTTCACATGGGGTATCTACAAAGGGAGCGAGCAGCCTCATATAGAAGAGTCTTGTAGGTGAAAAGCTGGATGGAGAGAGATCAGGAAAGTGAAGACAATGCAGAAGAAAACTGTTATCCAAACAAAGAATACATGGAGAATATTAACTTGTACTGCAAGAGTGTGAAGTTTTAATTTGATCATTAATTTGTGACTGAAAAAAGCCTCTGTGTTAAAATACCTGTTGCAGTGACCAGTCACTCTGAAGTGATGTGAGGAAGATCCAAGTTCTAAAGGAGCCAGTGGGCTTGGTGATACTTGCTGATACAAATGCATGGTTGAGTTTTTGATTGGATGGAAACTACTTTATGGTGTGCAGAACATAAGGAGAGCTGATCAACATTAATTTAAATATAAAATGTAACTTTCAGTATCTTTCGCTGAATGGAATCTAACCTGAATCAGCTGCACCAAGTCCAATTTAATTTATTGTGTTTTCTGAAGATAAATACATAGTTTGAGATTGTCTTATGTAACTCTATGGCTTGAATTGCTAAAGGAAAAAAGATTTCTTTTTAAAGATTTTCTTTTTAAAGAAAGCTGACTCTGGGTGTATTTAAATTGATGTACTACAAATTACGTTGTAAGATTGGGGAATTCTCACTCTTCAAATAGCTTGATTTTTATTTATTTATTTATTTAGTACTTCTAGTTTTAGTTAGTTTCATAGCCAGTGCTATGTAATATAAAAAAACTGATAAACTTCTCTTCTGTAATTGAATTGTGAGAAAATAGCTTAATAGTTCACATTCAGTGATATGTCAAACTCATTAAAGGTTCTTTAGAGATCATTGACCTCTAAACCTTTATCTAAGAAAGACTTCTGGTAAAAGATTATTCTTCTGTCAAGTATTTACTACTTTTTGCTAATTATCAAAGAAAAACCTCTTTGGCACTTTCACATAATGTTAGTGGAGGTTGTAAAGAAAACTAAAACATCATTATCACTTTCAAGCCAGAAAAGCAACAGCTGTTAAATGTTACTTATACTCCAAAAAGTCTGGTAGGTATGAGGCAGGTCTTAGGCAAATTTCAAGTCCTTGCCAGTTCTTGAAATATTTAGAGAAATGAACAGTTCTGCATTTTTAGAAAGAAAAACAGGTGTATTCGTAGTCCAGGGGATAGACTACTGTATTCCTGTAGGAAGCGCTATTAAATCTGAAGACTAAAAAAAAGTATTAGTATGTCTTAAAACTTGGAAAAGGTTGTGCTGTAATTCATGCTCACTTTATCTATTTATTCACTAATGTCAGGAGCAGGGACCAGAACTTAAGATAATCTTGTCAGTGTCTGAGGGTTTTAACCAGACCCTTGTGTTTGGGTCATGTTACATTCTGTTCTGAGCCCATAATTCTTGGATACTATTCTGTAGAGTAAGAGGTCCTAAGTGGGGGAGATAAAGGGTATCTTTACATAAAAAGTGGGCTGGAGGTGAACATTCCCCTGAGACGTGTGGGCTTGAACTCTCACAACCTGAATGAGCACTGCTGCCATCTCAGTTGGAAAAACAAAATAACTTCTCCCTTCATAACAGCATTTTAGTGCCCAGCACTTTGACATTATGGCAGCTGTGCCTGCCTCCTGGCTTGGATGCCAGGGAACGTGGCACATGCTGGGTGGGAGCACAGGGTGAGCACAGTAGGGGGTGCTTCTGGAATTTTCGAGTGGTGAGGTGCTAGCTGAGTGTAGGTACTTCTGAGGTTGGCTTTCTTTGAATTTAAGTAGGCTTTAGGGACCAGCATCTTTAACTGGATATTGCCCTAATAGCCTTATACAGATGAATCTTTTCTTCTGTGTTCTTGCAAATTGTTTTTTTCTCCTGTTTAGATGGATGTCATGTGCTTTAATCTGCGGCCCCTGTCATTTGTCCTGTCATTGGGCATTACTGAGCAAGTCTGTTACCTTTCCCCTTCCATCAGGGCAATTTTCACACACTGATATTTACACATGTTGATAAGGTTGGAAATTTTCTCCCAAAGAATTGTGTTTTTCACAATAAGTGAACCATAATATCTCCTGTAATTTTTACAGGAATAGTAATTCGCTATTCATTTCCAGGGGACCTTTTGCAATAGATCCTCTGCTTCATGCTTCATATTTTTCCTGTGCATTCCTTTGAACATTCTTGTTTGAGTCATGGGAATTTTGTCCACTGTGAAGAAGAAGGTATTTTAAGAGCTACATATATGCACACTATTCATACACTGATATATGGATAAAATCTTTTTTTTTCCCCCTATAAAAGCCCTGGAGCTGAGCAGCACAGACTGTGAAGTCAAGGTTACCTCTAAAAGTGTTTGTGTGTGAAGTTTAGACTAAAAGATGTGGATTTGTGCTTTTGCAAATAATTTAGATGACTCTAAATAGCATATGGTAGAGCAAAAATGGTCTTGGTAACCTGGATCTGAACTCATAAGAATTTTAGATTAAAATCAGTATGTCAAATTGTATCCAGAATAAAAATAATGGATGCAGATAGAATTCAGTGCTGATGTAACTCAACTCCCAAACTCTATTTAGCTTTGTTCTTCACTATTTGAAGTTTCCACATGGTCTGGAATTACTGTGCTTCATTAATTCCATCTGAAGAGGATTGAACAGTTAGATTTCTGTAGCTAGAATAATGTGTAAAAGTAACTTCTTGATATGTTATGGACTGTATGGGTGCAGTTTTGACTAGCATGCCCTCTGGACCTCTATAAGCAGCTGAGAATCCAATAAAGATCTCTAAATTATAGGCATTATCTAGTTGATTGAAGGAGCTTTTTCTACTTACTGCTCTGCCAGCCAGCCAATGTAACATCTGATATTTAGACTCATTATCTGTGTATCTGAAACAGTTTGCTTGTATCATAGCTTAAATAGAAGTTAATGTAATCAGATACTCCATCTGCTTTTGAAACGAGCATGGTGAGCTAGAGATGAGCCAGTTTGCTCTCAGATTTCTTCAGAAATGAAGCATCTGTCTCTGCATGCTATTGACTGCAAATCTATTTGCCTTATACAAGTAAGGTATTTCAAAGCTACAGGAGCTATCATGTATTTTTTTGTGTTGTGATCAGAAGATGCAGAAATTATTCAGCTTAATAAAAAGCTTGCTAAAAAGTTCTAGCAATGTCTAAAAAGGATATTGCAGGCTGGAGGAAGAATTAGTCAGAATTACTTCAGAAGTTGAAGAGCAGAGTTGAAAAATGTCCTTGACTTTTATTTTTCATTTTTTATTTTTCTTAAAGGAGAACTATTTAATGAGTTGAATTTTGAAGGCAATAAAAGCTTTATTTCAGGTACAGCTGCAGAGTCTCTGAATGCTACTGTGACTGTTAAGGCTACTTAGTAGAAGGCTCCAGGAGGTCTTTAAAACCAATCTGGGTAAGAATTTTTTTAACCCAGTTAGGTGGTAAAGTGTTTTTCGTGTAAGGAGCCAATTAAAAGGTGTGTAAAGCAGGCTGAAGCCAAGTTTGCTGTTGCTGCAGTCTATAAAAGCAGCAAACAGACATACAGTAACCCAAGAATGAGGGATTTGTAGCAATGGAGTTTTAAGGTTGTGCTAGTACTGGTTGCTGGTCCTAGAATGTGGGAGACAGAAAACTGTATCTCCTAGTGTTGTTAGCAAAAAGTCTTATTTTCAAATCATTCCTGACATCGCTTTTCAATTGAGGTGGCACAGTTTAGAAACAACCATTAGTGTCCTAATGATTGCCCCTCAGGCCAGGAAGTCATTGTGGGTTTGTTGTTGTTCGCCTTCAAATCTTTTTTCATCACTTGAGATACTTGAGAACAAGACAGATCTGATGGTGTCTACTGACAGTGTTACTCAGGATGTCATAAGCTTTGCAGACTGTGTATTGCATAAAATAACAGTGCTGATAGTACTTGTCAGGCTTCACAATCTTTTTAAACAGCTCATCTTTATTAGGCAACATGATCTTTCTAAACAACTCATCTTTATTAGACAACCGGAATAACCAGCTCGTACTCTCTCTGTAGGAGTCTGCAGTCCATGCACTTTGTAGATGAGGAACATTCAACACTGCTAGCTGTTGAGAAGGAGATGGAACTGCTGAAGACATACCAAAAAATTCCCAAATGGATTAAAAATGCTTAGAGTGCAGATTGCCTAAAAGAGGCGGTTGAACTAATATTAATGTTAGAGACACTTGTTACATAAAAATGATATAACAAGTGGGGTTTTTTGTGAGACTTTGATGTAGGTAATTATGGAATTTAGAAACTGCTGTGAGTATGCAAGTCAGTGAGTATGCAAGAAACATTAGTGAGAATTGGTTTGATCAGTCTCTAAGAAACACAGGTATGTTCCCACTTCAGAGTGGTCCTTATGTGTGTCTCAAATTAGAAGGTGGGAATTTAGCTGAAAGTTTGTCCTTTTGATCTTCTTCTGCTTTATGGAAAACTCTTTGATGTGGTTTAGAAATGTAGCTTCCAAACTGTTTGGATTACTTGTTTTATAGTTACTGTTGTGCTTCAGTGTATTACTGGAAAGTGTTTTGTAGGCAAATACTGTATTGGTAGTAGCATAATGTCATACACCTGCCTAGTACTTGCCTCAACTACTCCTGTAGCTGGAGCTACAGACACTTGGTCTCAGGGAACTGATTAGACACTTCATCAGAGAAGGACTGGGATGCCTAGAAGAAGTCAAAGACCATCTTAATGCTGTGCTGTCTAAGAAACCCTTGGTTCACATATGAGATTTAGTGCCAATGCATCCATCTCTTGGACTTGGTAATGCCTCTCTTGATGTTGTGCGGGGTATATGGTTGAAGTGGAGGAGGTTTTTCAGGATCTTCCCTGCAGTCTAATTGGTAAGCTATTGGCAGTTTATCTTTTAGGCCACAACAGTTCTGAGTCTTAGTGAGTAAAGTCCCACCCGTAGGCCTGACCAGGGGCAAGTCCTGCTTCCCATATCCCTCTCTCGGGATTACATCGTCCTCTTCCCTCTCTCATGGATTGCCTCTGACAGTTGCCCAGCTGTGCTGTAATCTGACTCGATAAACAGGCAAAAGACTGGCTAGGTTAGTTTCTGTCAGATTAGTGAATAAAACCAGGTTGCCTTGTAACCAGGCAAGTATCAGGGCCATGTGCAGGGAAGGGGAGTGGGAGTGGTTCCTTGGAAGGAAATGGGTAACCTGCCTCTTCAGTGGCTGCAAGCTGTTGAATCAGTGCAAGCTATGTCATCTAATTGCGTTCTAAGATTTGTTTGTCATTTTGGATTGAACCTCAGTTTCTCTTCATAGGGTGTCTGTTTATAATTCCATTAATTTCTGTCTTTTTTCCTTCCCTTCCAATGCCCTCTCTCCTTGAAACAAGTAACTAATGTGTCTGTTCTGTGTATAAAAGGCCCTTGCTCTACCTAACAGGAAACTGCACTGGAAATGAAACTGAAATTCCTGTTGTTTGCGGTCAAAAGACTTGGTTGGGATGCCAGTAGATCTTAAACCAATATAATACACAGTATTTCATTAAGATGGGTATTGAGAACTGACAGGAGTCTGTGTGCAAGTTGGAGCTGAAGAAGATTAGGACAAAAAGCTAAGAACCTAAAAGTTGAGGCAGGCAAATGTGTATAGACTGTGTATCATAGAATCATTAAGGTCAGAAAAGACCTCGTAAGATCATCTGAGTCTAACCATTAAACTAACACTGTCATGTTCACCACTAATCCATGTCCCCAAGTGCCACATCCCCATGTTTTTTGAACACTTAGAGATGGTGATTCCATAATACATATATACATATATAATTAGGGACATGTAATAAGCAGCTTTAATTTACTGTGTTAAAGTTGTCATAGTTGCTTCATTCCTGAATGAGTGAAAGTTTAATTAACCTGTATACTGAATTCCCTTTTCCAGCCTTTTGTTATCTCTGTAGAGCTTAGGATATTTCTTCCTCTTTTTCTACTGGGGAAATAATGGTAGCAATTTTGGTAATAGTTTGTTCTTGGGTAGAATACAACCACACACAGAGGCACTCAATTAAGATGTCTGTTTCAAGAGGGGTATGGAGGCTGCTTTAAATGGTTGAAGATTTTGTAGTGTGGTGGGTTTTTTTTTTGTTGTTGGTTAGTTTTTTGTTTTATAGAATTTTATAGAATTATAATTTGTAATTAAAATTTCTAGAATTTATACAATTTTATAGTTTTATAGAATTGAGAAAGGGAGTGTCAGTTCTGCCTTTAAAGCCTCTGATTTGAAGGTATTATTTTAAAGTACTTAATTTTTGCTTATTGTAAGTTTGGGATTTTTTTCTTATTTATAAGCACAGTTAGAATAACCCTGTCTGGGAATTGAAATAAGGCAAATTACCTAAATAAGATGCAGTTATGCATCAGGGCGGTTTACTAGGTTCTGTTTTATCTTAGGGGGGAAGAGGTTAACTGTTGACTTGGAGTCTTGAGGAGGAGATAAAAATACATAATTGAAGAACTTTCTTAATCACCTATAAAACCTTTGTCATTAGTGTATACAGAAGCAGTTATTCTCTGTCTTTTTGTTTCTCCCTTTCAATGCCCTCTCCCTCTGACCCAAATAACTAATATGTGTTTTCTTCTGTGTGTTAAGGGCCTATGCTACCTGATACTGCTGTTCTAGACTGTGCATTATAACCAGAACGGAAATTCATGTTGGCTGTGGTCAGATAAATTTGGACTCCAGTGTTCCTAGAATTAATTGAAATCCAATGTTAATCCTTTTTCCTGCATCAATTGTGGGGAGAACAGGATAGTTCTCATTTATTTCAACAGGCTTAAAGCAGTTGCAGCTTCGCTGAGACACAGTGCCTGAAGTCAGATTGGACTATTGTTCCTCCTTCTCTTTGGTGTGTCAGCCTGGCCATGCTGGGAAAATGAATGGAGAAAGAGGAGTCTGAACTGCTGTAGAGAATCTTTCCGAATTCCTGAGCGGTGTGCTTTGCTTCATATGTGAAGGGTTACACAGATTACTGGTTTTAAAGTAATAAAAAGAATTTATTCATGTCAGATCAATGTATATTTTTTCTTTCTTTCCTACAAATCTTGTGTCGTGATTCACTTGCCGGTATCATCCTTGTTTCTCTCAATGGTTTCACACTGAAATAAGGCCTTCAGCTATCACAGCTGCTTTTAAAATACCTTTTTTTTCCCTCTGCTCTCACTGACAAGCTGTTTAGTTTTGAGGTCTGCTGTAGTTTTTTTATGTTATTTCTTTGTCTTTAGGCAGCTTATTTTGCCAAAATCTACACTAAAAGATTCAGACTAAAAGATTCAGGTTCCTTCAGACCTTCATTTCTGTAAAACAGTGATTTTAAAAGGACAGGAACAAAATTAATTGTAAATGCTCTTTTAAATCAGCTTGATGCAATCCATCTGGTTGGGAAGAATAAGTAGAAATCTCCTTTGGCATAGGAAGGACGAAGAAATTTGCTATATGCTTAATAGACAATACTAAACAGAAGGAACACATCAAAAGCACTTCAGTAATGTTAACTTGGCTCAATCAGGAAATTGTCATTAGGAAAAGTAACTTCTCATAAAGCTGCTACACATAATACATGATGATTGCTGCCATTATGGATTAACCTGGACTGCATGTCTCTTCCTAGAAGTCTTACGCTGTAGTGAAAAGGTTGCTTGACCTCAGTGTATAATTTTGCACGTAAAGCTTTTGGATTTTCTGAGCATGTAATTCTTTGACTTCAGTTTGAACAGTCATTTGACTTCATTTTGCTTAAATTCCTAATAGTTACATGAAATGCTTGTGTAGAAAATCAGCTTTCCACACAATCCTTTCACCAATGATTAGAGATAAGAACATGTTGATTATGCCAACTATTCAGTTGTCAAAGTATTTCCTAAAAGTAATGACTCTTTCTCTCTTACCTTCATTCTAGCAATTTCAATAAATTGAACTTACTATACCTAAAATCCAGATCTTGGAAAAAAACGTGTTGGGTTTCAAAAACATACCAGTTTGTTTTCAGACTGGACTGGAATTGTGGAATGGAAGAATCAATTTACAAATAATGTACATCATTATTTTTTCCCTGAGATTTTAGGTAACATGATGATTATGTTGACTATGTGGCTACTTTCTCAATGCAGGTAGAAGGTTTGTTGTATTTGTAGCCGAATCTATTTCATTATGTAACTTGATGGCTTTGTTTCATTGACCATAATTTTCCTATTAGGTTTCTACTTTCAGAATCCATTCCTTAGAATTAAGCTTTCTTTGACAAGATGTCGTATACTGATTTTATTTATTTTAACCTCTGTGCTTTGAGGGAGTGAAAAGCACTGTTACTTGAGAAAGAAATTATGTATACTGATTTTCTTTCTCAATGGAAAAATGTGCTAGAGTATTGCCATTAAAAGTTTTCTGGACAAGACTGGAATCGCTATCAAACTTCAAATTTTATTTCAGAAGGTGCAGGAGGTCTGAGCCTTTGGAAGGCCCTTTGGAATTCAAAATAGATCATATACCTGTCTGCATGTTTGTGTTATTGCAATACCTCATTTCAGAGAAATGTTACATCATTTAAAAGCAGTAGGGTTGAATTACATTAGGGAAGCCTAAACCTATGCAATGAACATTAACATTTTTAAAGTACAATTTGATGGTTAATCATAAGTAGACCAAAGCCTCTTAGGACTTTGGAAGTATCAGAACAGATGTGTCTGAGCAATCAAAGGTCAGAGTTTTATGTATATTATGGCATGCAGCATTGTTGTTCTTGGAATTCTTATCTGTGTTGAAGGATGATGGAGTATTTATTAAGTTAGTATATTTTTAGGTGTTTTGAGAGTTGGCCCTTCATGTCATTTTTCTGTCCTTAAGAACTTGGTTGGTGGAATGTGTCTGAGTGAATGTGTGCTAAAACTAGTAAGCTGCTGGGCCAACATGCATATATTCTGTACATATCTAAAAAACAGTTTTGGGTTTTTTTCTGGAGAAAATTGGTAACTTTGAGAGAGGGGAATGTTTGCTACAGATAGAAAAACAGAATAACTGCTATTTAAAAAACAATTTTGTAGTGTAATTATGCATATTCTTTGGGTTGTGTTTATATCTGTTGCTCCCTTTTAAAAGGTATTTTGTTTTGCAAAGTGAATATGGCAAAAGTAAAACCTCAAATATTTTTATGCTGAGTATTCTTTTTTGTAATTTAAGGCAGTAATTCTGTATCTAGTGTACAGAAGTTTGCCACTTTTCAAAAATTACTTCATTTCTGAAGTAAATCCTTGTAAGCGTATTGTGATTCCAAAACTGTTACCACGCTTATCATGGTAAGATGAAGAGATAGTGGAAGGAAACACCAGCTTTCTCATGTTGCTTTGTGGTGTCTTTTGGTCTGTTTTGTTTTCTTTGGTGTAACTGCATGCATTTTGAAGAGTGGGGCTGGAGGGAAAATCTGTCTAGCTTAAGGTCCAGGTTTTTAAAGCTCACTACATTTATTTTAAGTTTTAAACTCTTCTTCAAATAAACATTCTTTAATCTGTTTTTGTGCTGTGGGATGGTATGGAGTCTGTCAATAGTATTGTCACGCTGACTTTGTCTTTCTATTCCTAATTAAGTATTTTAATATTGTCCTGTAACAAGTGGCAGATGTGGCTGTTTGGTTGTGGCAGTGACATCTTTAGTACTTCCATTGTTTTAACCTGTGAATATTGCCTACTTGGCATCCTTTTCCCACTTGGAGAGCATAGGCTTCAATTAAATGACTAACCAGAATTCCTTAAAATTTCCAGACTAACTTACTACCCTGTACTTTTATTTGCATTCTTGGGATGGAGTAAGAGAAGCTGTTCTTTACATAACTTGCAAGCTCACTAATTAATTTTGGCAATAATGACAATATTTTTGGGGGGTTTGTTATGCTCAAACAGATTAGGACTGAAAGTAGCAACTGCAGACCTTGTTACATATAAAATGAAAAGTTTCCTGTAATGCTTTCCTACCCCTTAGAGTTATTTGCTCAGTATATTATTAGAAATAGCTCTCATCCCTGGTGATTTGAAATTCAATATTAAGGCCTGATAGTAAAAGGTATCTTATCAGCATAAGATTGCTAAACAGTCATCTCCTTCCTATTGTTTAGCAATCACTTTTAGAAAGAAAAAATAGAGGTGAAGTAACAGAATATTTTCTTTCATCTGTCTTCTTGAAAATTACATTGTTACATATTTGTTAAATAAGTGGATATAAGTGTAATGTGAATATTACTGTTAAGGTTTCTAAAACCTATTTGAAAAAGTGAGTTGAGTGGCAGTTTTTTTCATTTGGATCAGCTTATTGAACTGACTTGTCATGTGGCTGCCTAATGGTTTAGATCTGGTGAGAGAAACAATGGAAGCCCATGGTCAGGCAGTTGGAGGAAGGAGGGTGGGACCTTTTTTTCAGCAGCAACAGCTATGTTCAGTTTAATTCTAGGAGAAGCTGTACCCTGCGGTAGCGTCTTCAGTTTTTGGACAATTAAGGCTGTCCTGGTACCAATGAATCTTTGCTGCCTCCAGAACTGCCTTATTGCTTTCCTCGCCACTGTTAAGACACAGCAGAGACTCACTATCTATATATCTTCTTGGCTGTTCTTGGATGGCTGGAAATTGAAAAAGGATTTTGGCGATTTGCTCTGTCAGATAATAGGAAACATGCCTATACCCCTAGTAATTATCTATAGCCCTGCATTCTTGGTAACAGGGAACATGCTTTAATACCCCTAGTGTTTTTCCACTCTTCCAGGATTTTTGTTGATTTGGTTTTTTCCTACTGGATGTCAAGACCTGTGCTTTTTTCCTCCTTTTACGGATAAAGCCTGCAGTGCTCGCTGAGGCACATCAGGGAAAGGTTGTGGGTGCTGATGCAAGGGTGGACGTGAAGAGGACGTGCCGAGTTCCTGCTCAGAAGCAGGATGGTTGAGAAGGAAAAAGGTTGTCCATAGTGTTTATTCTGGGAGAAATAAGGGAATCTTGGAAAATGTAATTTTTAGTAATTTTATAGCTTGGAAAAGATGCAAGGTTTTGTGCTTAACTAAAACATACTAGCAAGAGCCCCTAACCTGCATTTTTGCTGCACAATGGCCACAAAAAATGTCAGACTGTTCAGGTCAGACTGTGGGAAACCAAGAGATCTTGGGGCCTGAACTTCATGTGTCCCAATAATAAATAAGAGACTTAAAAACCGGCTTAGTTTTGAGCTGTAAATCAATATCTAATTGTAAAATATTACGGATCCAAGAATATCTGTTGAAGAAGTGCCTGTGATGTCCTGTGCTGTTCCGTCATCTGCTAGGTGAAGCTTATAGGTGCAAAGTGTCATGCCGGTGTGGAGAGAAGTAGAAGCTTTTGTGGGAGATTTCCTAAAAAGTCCAAGTGCATCTAGAAAGAGGAGCCTGTTATATTGTTTTGCACATGCTCCTGAAAGAGGTGGAAAAGGACCTTATGGAATTGAAGCAGTAGGGGGAAGGAACAGAAAAGGGAAGCCAAGAGGATGATGTCCCATGTACAACCCATCTTCTTGACAGATTAGCTCTTTTCCCTATTGATGGTGATCCATCTGTTTTCTGCTGTCCTTTTATTAGATCATTGAGAATTGCTTACATCTCTCAATCTTCAAAATTTTATTTTCAGTATGCCTTATATACAGGAAATCTCGGAATTTTCCTAGTAGGAATATCTTCCTGGTTTAATCTAGGAATTAAATTGGGAAAATGGGCATCCACACTTTGCTCATTTCTTGACTTTTACAGTGCTATTTGGGTAATCATTCACTTCTACATTTGGAATCTTATATAATGGTGGAGTACATGTATTACTTGTTTTAATAAATTAGCTTTTCAAGTAGTCATATACCCTTAAGAACACTGAAAATAAGGCCTTCGATCAAGAGGGCTTTGGATTTTTTTCTTAAACCAGGATTCTTTCAGTCATGCCAGCAAAGGCAGTTAAGCAATCTCTAAAAAGAAGCAGGGAAGAGAAAAGCCAGGCTTTCTCTTTCTTCCCAGGATTGAGAGCAAGCAGGTATTAGATGTGGAAGGTGCAGCAGCCTGTGTGGTGACTGACATGGATCCAGTATTTATTCACACTGTGCTGCTGTAGGAGAGATGTGCCAGGTGCCTTGGGTGGCTTACAATGTACAACCATGCAGTCTCCAGGGATAATACTTCCTCTAACTGTCTTGGACTTCTGCAAACTCCTTGTACGAGACTTTGCAGCATGATTCTGAAATAGTTGTCGAATCTGTCATTCTGAATTATCGGTACTCATCTCTTAAATTGTAAATTAGTAACAATAGTGCAGAAGAGAACAACCTCCGCAGGACTTCCTCCTGCACTGTGAAAGAAGCCTTGTTTGCCCTTTACCAAAAAGCAGAGGTCTACTGGTACTTGTCAGAGATGTTAGAGAGTCCTCTTTTGATTGTTTATGATTTACACTTTCTGCTTTTACATAGCTACAAATGGAATGATCAAATGGCAAGCTGAGACTAAATCAAAAACATTCACCTTCTCGTGAGACTTAAGTTGGGAGAATGGGTTCCTCAAACTTCTAGTAGCAAGGGATTTCTTCAGACGCCAGGGATGGGCATGTTCTTGTGTGTGAAAAAACTTACCACTTCCCACTTCTTTTGCTACCTCTTGCTGACCTTGCCTTGATATTAGACACCTTGGGAAGTTAGGAGTGTCTGACCACTCTGAGACTGATGTAATGGAATCTATTTGTAACTATTTTTTTTTCTACCTTGCTTCTCCTTCCAGAGCACTGCAAGTGAAATTGGGCCTGGTTAGCCTTTCCACCTTCATGAACAGAATTAAAGGTGTATTTCTGCATAGTCTTGTACCACTGGTTTTTCTTTTTAATTAGTATTGTTGTATTTTACTATGTAATGCTGTAAGCCTTCCACTGTTCCTGAGGATTAGTCTGTGTCCTCCCTGCAGGAGATGAGCAATTCAGAAACTAGGTAATATATACTCAAGACATTTCAACCCAAATGGATTGGGTTGATTGCAAGGTGAAGGGTAATAATATTTCATACAGGAAAACATCAGTGGATTGGGAGTGTTGCAGTGTTTGAGTATGTTAATGTTTTCCAGGCTCTCTGCTACCTCTTGGTGACCTTGTTTTGATGCTTGAGGTCTGAAGTTGCATTTACCACAGTAATTGATTGCTTGCTAGTAGCCAGAGTGATTAATGTCAGATTCATCTGTGTATGTTGGAGAGATGTAGGGAAGCGACTTGTAATGGTGCTGTGTGTGATTGATGTGCTCTGGGGCATCCTTGGCAATGCTTGTTCTTGCAGGTGCTGGCACCTTGTTTGCCCTTTGCTTCAGTCAGGCTTCTGCTGCTCAATTCACTGCCATGATCTCCAGTTAGTGTTTTGTGTTTCCAGTGCTGAGTTTATAGCATAAATAGTAGACTGAAAGTGTTTGCTTCCCTTATTGAATGGCTATTCCAGCCATTATAATACTGTTCCAGTCTCTCTACACAAAATCCCATGTGCCTTCATGAAAGGTTATGGAGTTAATTGTTAGTGCTAAGCCTGAAAATAAAGCAGAAATTCTGTTATCTGTAACATTCAGCAAGAGACAATAAAATTAAGATTCTTAAACAGAATAGGACAAATAGTTGTCAAAGCCGGAGGCTATTTTTACTATATTTTTATGCAAAGTTCTTACTGTTAGCAGGATAATCTGATTGGAGTGATGATGAATGTATCAGATAAACACCAAGAAAAAGGGAAGGGAATAAATGAAGTGCAAACTTGATCAAGATACAGTTCAATATAAATATCTTTAGCTGATCAGAAATTAGAAATTTAGCTAAAATAATGAGATTCCTAAAGATGTATAAAACCAGCCTTCTCATTTGGGGCTTTTAGAGTGTACATTTTAAAACAATTTTCTTATAATGCATAGGATTATGAGTCATTCATCTATTCTATAAAAAGAGAGAGAACACAAGAAGAAGGAAATGGGACATGCATTTTTAAAGACTGCTTCTGCCTTCCTTTTTGTTTGTATGTCAGCTGGATTTTCATGTAATAATGATTCTTGTAGCTGTGGTCTTAAAGCAGATGCTAAATATTGCAAGAATTGCGATGGACTATGGCAGCTGATTGTATTTAGATTTTAAAATAGTATGCATATAAAAAAAGCAAAATAATTTCTGTATTTCATGTGGTATGTGGGGAATGGGGAAGTAGAAGTAGCTGAATGTTTAGAGGGAACTCAGATTGCACTTCCCATTGATAGTTACGTGGGAGATGCTCTTCAGTTTCAGACTGGATTTGCTCATTGTGCTTTCAGTGCTAGACTGTTTCTTGTATTGTTTTGGCAGCATGTACTGACACTTGCTGGAGCGTGTCAGCAGTTTTGGCACAAGGCTGCTGAGGAAAAGACTTTGTGTAGCTGGATCATTTCAAAGCTTCAGGGTTTAAGCACTCACTACACTTGATACGAAATGGGTTACGTGACCGGGGTACTGTTCCAGTTGTTATGTTACTAGAAGGCATTGAGTGTACATACCTAATTTTGGTGCAAATGTTCAGGGTTGTACTCTTTTTTCCTGTATTAACTGTAATGTCAGCAATTTTGTGAGTGTGAATGAACTTTTCAGAGAATGAAGAACTCTGCCAGGATTCAGACCAGCAAGCAGGGCTTACTTGTTTTTTTCTTAAGAACTTTGTGCAAAAGCACATGTTATCCAATTAACCTCTAGTGTTTCAGCTTCTAAGAAAATGTACTTCATTGACTTTAAAACTGTGTTGTTTAGATACCAGCAGAGTAGATGCTTTGTCATGACTCTTGTAAAGATTTTGCTTTTAATCATATTTTGGCTGTTTTATCTGGAAAAAAAATATGCACTGAGAGAACATTACATCTCTCAAATGCTCTTTAAAATACTTTCTGCTATTTTAAACCAAAACCAGTTCTACTAAGTTATTTGTGTGATCACTTGTGTAGCTTACGAAGCCAGCTCTATTGTAAAGATTTCAAGAAGAACGTGTAAGTATTCATTAATTTGTCTTGGGGGGTAGGAGTCAGTTACGTGCTTTTTGCAGAAAGAAAAAGATAAGAAAAATATCCATTATATCTTCTATAAATTAACAGCATGTAAACCTTAGGTTTTTATTTTTTTAACTCACAGCTTCTGTGAGGAAATTGCTTGAATTATTTTGTATAAACTGTTTCCTGTAATTAGGATCAAAGTTCTGGGGGCAATGGCGTATATGTTGTGGATTTGCTCATTTTTAAAGGAATTTGATTCTTGTTTCCTGTTTATGATTTTTTTAATGGCATTCTATGTTCAGTGATAAATTATTACTCAAAATTTATGTGGCAATGCAGCAGTTGAGATAATCTGGTATCTCATTATCATTTTGTAGAGTAAGCATGTTTTGATAAAAACCTAAGATTTAATTATTTTTTAGCTTGAAAAGTAAACCCTGTGCGCATTCTCATTAACATGTAAAAAATATTATTCCAGCTGCGTTGGGGTAGAGGAGCACCATGCTGTTGACATTGATCTATACCATTGTCCCAACTGTGCAATTCTCCATGGACCTTCTCTAAGTAAGTATGGGTTATTCAAATTTCATCTTACGCGTTCGGACTGTTTTCTATCTGTGTACAACTGCAAAGGACTGTTCAGAAGAATGGTCAAGATGAGTTTGATTATTTAGAAGGTACTGGTTCTGCATGACTAACTCTGAGCTGATTAAAAACCCACAAAATAAACAAACCATCTTGAAAGGTTCCCTGATGTGGAGATGCAGATGGAATAAAATATAAGCCACGGCTGTAGATTGGAGAAATCAAAGTGTACACAGTTAGTAGAAAACAATCTTGATTTGGCAGAGAGTGAGAGAATGAAAATCAGAGAATCATTATTTAAAAAAAAAAAAGGGAAATATAAAGATGGTTTCAAGATTCCTGTATTTTAATTATCAAAGTTCTGATAAATACCTAGGTAGGCAACTTTGAAAAAATGTACAAGTTAGGTGTCTTTCCTTTCTTGATGGCTGTAGGTTATATGCCACAATAGTCAAATACAACTTTTCAACAGTGAAAGCAGAATATGTACATCCTGGAAGTGGTGTTTGTTTGTGCTTTTTGTTGTTTGTTTTTGATTTTGTTGTTGAAAGTTACACATTCCATATCTCAGGTTTCTGATTTATGAACAAGATTCCACCAAAGTCAAAATGAATTGCCAGGAGAGTCCGATACAGAGCAAGAAGAGACATCTCTTTGGTTCTCCTTTCAGTAGATAAAGTTGCTGCAGAGATGCAGTGGAAAGTTGGACCATATTTTCTTTTGGTAACTACTGAAAGGATACTGCTTTATCCGACTCCCTCGATTTCCCCCCATGTCTTCCCTTCTCAAACGGAAACAGAATTGTAAAAAATCTGAAAATAAATTTCACCTTTCCAACCATGAATTAAATTTCTATGTTCAGACCTGAAAAGTATTTATAAGTAATATGTATTTACCCTCCAAGCACTGAGCCACGGTCAGTTGTGTTTTCTAATGGGGGTTTGTTTGTGGGTTTTGTTGGTTTTGATTTTGGGGTGGTTTTTTTTGGTTTTTCGTTTTTTTTCCCTTGGAGACACCACATAATGTTTTGTAGTCAATGCTGACTTAGGATATATAATATTTTCAAATCTGAATTTGCTTTACATTTAGAAATAAGTATAAAAGCACCATCAGTGATAGTCTTGTAGAGTATAAACAAAATGATTAAGCATCAATTACTGATTTAATTAATACACATTGCATGATATGTATCTTCTGTAATACGTGAATTCATGGTCTGTTAGCTAAAAGGTAAGATAAATGCTGTTTTACGTAGTTGTAGTTTTTAGTACTCCAGTGGTCTTTTTCAGTTCAAAAACTGCATGTTTGTCTTATAAATTAGAATAAAAACAACAGCCATTTTTTTTCCTTACCTTTCTGTCTCTTTTTTTTCTATGTAATAGAGGGACTAGCAAGAGGAGTAGAAGAGGGATCATATCAGACTTTTCAAAATAATAAACTCATAAATTTGAAACTTCTTTTCTCTTCTTGGTTAGGGAGAACTAGTCTGCTTCACCCTGATGCCTGTAAAATAACCTTTCTTGTAATGTAAGCGCTGTCTTACCTGCAGCAATCTGACAGTGAGATAAGAGATTTTTGTTTTGGAAGTCTTTTCAAAAAGACAAGAATCTGTGGTAAAAATTACCCTTGTTATTTTATATTGCCTCAAGTGTGTAGATCATCTAGATTTAGTAGAAGCTTCAGACACGTCAGTTACCAACCCAAACAGAGGTGGTATAATTAAATATGTCTTCACATTGAATTTCATTAATTGTTCTCAGCTGTCAGAATCAAATCTATGGCAGTTTGTGGTTTGGGCCCTAATTCCTTCAGCTTTTAAAGAGACTGATAATGTCTCATGACTTCAGGTATTGCAGAAATGTTCCAGAGTACTTCAGTCATATGAAATTATGTATGTAAGTAAAAAAAGCATTTTAATTTACAGCTTCATATTCTAAAATCACTTCGTCAGAGAATTTTCAAAGAGACAAAAATTCAGCTGTTTAAGAGGGCAAGTGTATCTGTGATTGCAACAGAATTTATAATCAAATGAGGTAGTGCAAAAAATTTACTTAAAATATGCAAGAAACACATACTTTATAGTACAAATGGATGGTTACTTTCAGTATCCTACAAAATTAATTATGTAAAAGTTCCAATAATGAAAAGAAAGCTACTGATAGTTAGATGGAAAGATGAAATTAACTAATCAATTTCTTCATGTATTTAAAAGAAAAAAAATCCTCTTCATAATTTGAAAGAACAATTTTACAAGACCTTTAGTAAGCAGCCGTGTGTATAAAATGCTAAATAACTAATTCTAAAATCCAAAGTAATTATAGAAAAGAGCAATTTTAAAAAATAGTAATATACTGTGGAGGGGTTTTTTTGGATTAACGATTTAGAGTATTCATATTCATTTTGTTAGTTTCGAAGTTTTCTCAGTGATCCTTAAGTCTGAAAATGCTCTATGTGCGTGAATGCTGTGAGTCAGATGTGTCACCAGCTTATGATGTCCAGAGCTTTGAGAAAGCACAAGGTTCAGTAAGTGCTAAAAAGACTCTGGTTGTCAGGACATTACTTTCTTTATCTGTTTTTGCCTTCTCAGTTCTGTAAATACCCTCCAACCAGTATCTTTTTGTTTGTGGTACTAATGCCTGTGCTTGGTCTGAGCTGAGAAGATGAGATGTTGTACCAGGCCTTAGAAGGGTATTCTGTGATTTACTGTGAGCTCCTTAAAACTTTTCAGTCTTCCTGTGCAAACATTTCTCTTGCCTTTTTGGTCACTGGGAATCTCCAGTACCATTCCAAGGCTTGGGGCATCATTGTACACATGTACACCTCCTGATGCTCTCCATTTGTGGTCTAGCAGATGGTGGTCTCTGAGAGAAACAGTAGTGGGAGAAGGCAGGAAAGAATGTTTGCCTGAGTAGGAACAGTTATTGGCCCATTGTTTTGAGTGTATGAGGAATGTAATTTAAAAAGAAACCATAATCTTTACACTTAATTTTCATGAAAACTTCCAGCACACTCTTTTCTTTTTCTCACCCTCCCTGCAACTGTCTTGTGTAGTTCTTAGTGTTGTCACAGCGAGGGTTTATCTCAATTTTTAGAAACACCAAGGGTGAACACTGGTTCCTTCCTTAATTTAAGCGTTAGGATCCATTCAGTTAAAACGGTTCTTTTTTGAAGTTGTTTCTGTAATGTCTTAAGGGTTTAAAAAAGCTCTAGAGTTAAGAGATACGTAAGCAGAGAAAGCTTTCATTCCTGTCCTCTTCTTCAGTGTTCTGTTATGAAAGGCTCATGTACATTGCCAAGCACAAGCAAAAGGATGATTTTATTTTCTGATTTGTAAGTGTTGGAAAGACACACTTTGAAAAGTGTTTCTGTGCTATAAAATCTCTTAAGCAGCTGTATCGTCTTACAATTTTAATGAGCTGTTGTAACAGCGGTGAATTTATGGGAAACTACTCTGTTGAAAATTAGTATTAGCCACTAATTTCTTGTATTATTATTTATGACTGAGAAAATAGCTTTGAAAACTTAATAAACCTGTCTTCATTATTTATGAAGTTTTACAGTATTTGGATAGTTGGCTCATTAAGCAGCACTGGTTTTCAGGTTAGCAAAGATCTATAAATGTCAGTTTATTCTCTTAAATGTCTTCTAAAGGGTCCATGTTGTCATGTCTGTGGGAAACAGCACATCAATAGGCATTATTCCCCCTTAAGTGTAATGACTATAAGATGTCCATTATTCCTGTGTAACCAACTGCTTTTTCTGGAGAAGCAGCAATTGTTTTTTCTTTTTTAGAAACTATTTTTCCCCTCCTCATACATCCTCAGCTTTCTATTACAGTGAGCTGTGTTTTCAGTATTGCTAGTGCTTTTTTACGTTTTGGGTGCATCACGACTTAGGTGGATTTAAGAATGAGTTCTTCCATGAAGTTAAAATTTGTATTAATGCAGTGGTTTAGCTGGATGTTGTATTTACATTTCAGGCTGCATTTTCAAACAGCTGTAGAACACTACTTTGTTGACAAATAACATAGGCTTTTTCCTCTTCTGAGTTTCCTCAGCATATGCAAGTAAATTTCTGTTTAATATTAGTGGTTAAATCATAGACCTTGTGTCAATAAATCTTCTTGGGGCAGTCTTCCAGCAGCAGCTGTCTAGCTGTGGAGCAGTTTGGCTTTTTTAGCAGAAACTGAAATGCAGCCTTAAAATTACTGGACCTTTAGTGTGTTTCTTAGTACAGTAAGTGATTTGCTGGCAAGTCAATAGAATAGAAGGGTGGGAAGTTCAGCATTCTTGGAGTTTGTTTCCCAAATGATGAGGTGGTGGTCCCTTTTGCAGAGGCATCTCCTGATGATTTAATAGGGCTTCTCAGCCTCATGAGAGTTTGAGGATGAGAAAGGCAGATTTGCTTGTATAGAGGGGAAGTGTTCCAAAGAGCAGTTTACTAACAAACAGATGATGCAACCAAGGGCTTCCATTCAAGGCTGTAAGCTTGTGTTCTTTATAAATGAAGATCAAAAATGAGTGGTTGATGAAACTGAATCAATGAAATATCCATTATGAAATGATTTGTCATGAAATTATGAAAATTTGAAGACAGGCAGTTAAGTTAACCATGGTATCATAAGTCACTTTGTCCTCTCCTTCACTCAAGGTCAAAAAATTCAAATGGGGAGACTACATACAGCTTACAGTGTTTTATAGAACAACCTTCCAATATGTAAAGGGGGCTTTTAAGAAATAAGATGACTTTTTGCTGAGGTCTTTAGTGATAGGACAATGGATGATGGCTTTAAACTGACAGAGAGTAGATTTAGACTAAAGAAGAAATTCTTTACTGTGAGAGTGGTGAAATATGGGCACAGGTTGCCCAGAGAAGTGGTGGATGCCGCATCCTGGGAGTGTTCAAGGCCAGGTTGGATGGGGCTTTGAGCAACCTGGGATAGTGGAAGATGTCCCTGTTCATGCCAGAATGTTGGAACTAGATGATCTTCAATGTCCCTTCCAACCCAAACCATTCTATGATTCTGTGAAAGTACATATGCTGTTTTCTCATTTGGGTATCTGTCATTTGTCATGGGGAGATCACCACAACAAGTTTTTATGAGAATGTCTAACGATTCAATTTCCTTGGCCCTTTTAAGTATAAGGAGCTGTTAGAAATGCAATTGTGTTACTATTGAACTATCAGTTTCGGATTCCTGAAATTGTAATAGAACTTTAATTTATCCTTTGTTTTTTATTAATATGCTGTAGCCCAGTACATTAAAGCTTCAGACTGCTCAGAAGTTGTATGTTTTGGAGTGCAGTGCTTTTGTTACATGTATTGTAAAGATCACACCTGCTGAAACCAGTTTGCACACAAAACTGTTGTGGAGACATAAGCAATGGAAATGGCAGTGAATAGCAGTAATATTACCAAAGTGGATATGGGCATGCTTATGGGGTGTGATAGCACAGTGGGATTAAGTCATTGTTAACCTTGTGTGAATATGTAAAATGAAGTCTCTGGCTATTCAAGAGGTGTGATCCTTCTGTTTATTAAAAAAAAAAAGTCTGAGCTTTAAAAAATTAAAGTTCTATTTCTAGTTTTGTTCCATTTCTTGTTTTTTTTTTAGATTTGTGCAGCTTTCAGGCTGCACCTGTTTACTTGTGTTGGATTGGATATGGAGTCTTAAATTGTGTATAGTGTGCACTGAGATTCTCATATAGAAGGAGCTATAAAAAGCATAGACAGTTACTGTGTCCTGCAGATTTCATTTGTTGCAAATAGGTAGTGTTACCTAATTAAAAAAATAAAATAAGGTTTGTTAATCGTATTAATGTGATTGAGGCATGTCTGGCTGACTGATGGGATGACTGCTAATCTGAGTAGTCTGATTTAACTAATTCCATGTTTAATCCTTCTGAAATTTGTAGTGAAGAAGAGGAGAAACTGGCACAGACATGACTACACGGAGCCAGATGATGGTTCCAAACCAGTGCAGGCTGGAACACGGACCTTTGTTAAACAGCTGCGGGCTCGCTCTTTCCCAAGGTACAGAACCTTACTTCCGTATTTTGGTCGGAAAACACAGAGAAATGTCATCTGAATGTGTCTTAGGGGAGGTGACTAACATTTCTCTGCTTCACAGAGTGAAGGTTGAGGATGACTTCTTCCTTCTTCAGAATTCTTCCCAGTGCATCCCTGTTTCAGATGGGTACATTTGCCTTTTCAGGCAGTAGCTTCCCCTGTTCAGCTTTGCACTGGGATGGGTTGTCTGTTGGGACTGCTGCAGGGCATTCTGAGAGGTTTTGAGTTTTGGGGTGGGCTTTTTGTTTGTTTTCTTGGTTTTATTTGTTTTATGTTTGTGCTTTTACTGTCAGAATATTGCCTGTCTATTCCTGTAGTTCAGGAATAGTTCTCAGTTCCATTTCAAGTAACATAGAACAGTCACATGAGCTGGTAGTCTACCCATTCTCGCATGCTTTAGAAGAAAGCGGAGGAACGTGGTTATACTTTGATCCTGAGCTTGGTTGGCTATCTCACTGAAACATAATGACTTACAGTTCTTTAGAGCAGCTGCTGGTGGTGGTCATTGTTAGCAAAATGTACTTTAATGCCTCCTCTGAGAATTCCTGTTTCCCATCCTTTTAAGTTACTCTTTTCAGTCATATAGAAGGATTATGAGTTTCCAGATTATGCAAGACAGTAAGTTTCTTTGCTTGTTGAGGTTGTTTATTTTGTCTTTTAGTTAAATGCTTAATAGAACAGTACTGTATGTTTCTTTTGGATTCAGATGTAGCCATTCCCATCTGTCCTCCCCCAAACTGAGACTTTTTTTATTTCAGTAGTGCTTGGAGGATGCTCCTATGCTAATACTCCATCATTTCTTTCCACCAGTGCTGATGAAGTAATTTTGAAAATGCATGGAAGCCAGTTGACACAAAGATACCTGGAGAAACATGGGTTTGATGTTCCCATTATGGTTCCTAAATTAGATGGTCTGGGACTCAGACTTCCTCCACCAACTTTCTCCGTTTTAGATGTGGAACGCTATGTAGGTAAGAGTCACTCTGGAGTACTTACTAAAATGATCCTGTCTGTTAAGTAAAATAAATACTTGCATGATTATAAGAGTTTCCAGAGTGCTAAATATTTATTCTAAATTCAAGACTAGCAGAGAGTAAAATTAAAGTGATGGTTTGGAGTGGTTTTTTCTTTCTTTTTTTTTTTTTTGTGTGTGTGTGTATGTCTGTTTGGTAGATGTGTGATAGGACTACAGCCTTACTTCTCAACTTTCAAACCTGTTAATTTCAGTGCAAGCTATATGTGGGATGCTGGGGCTTTTTTCTGCAACGTGTTGTAAACCAAGGATAATGGGAATTGAATGAATCACTCTTAGGATTAATAAATTTAATCATTGTTTAGGCTATGACAAAACTTAATGTTTTGGACTCAGTAAATTGGCCTTTCTGAATTAAATCTTCCTGAAAAATTTCCTACCTTGGCATTCTTTGCCAGGAAAGCTAGGGCTTCCCAAGAACGACTTCTTTCTTATCAGATCTCTTATCAGTCTGTAATTGTGCCAGCTTCATGTAAGCATGCAGTACAGACAGAGACTGAGCCATGTGCAGCAGGACATTTCCTGTAACACACGGTACAGTTGAGAAGTCTGAGTGTATTCTTATGATCACCTAATGGAATGATGTGTGCTGAAAGTAGGTTTTCTGTCCATCAATATTTTACAAAGGCACCACAATATGCAGTGTTGTCACCATTGTGATGATAAATAGTAATGTGTGTTCTGCCTTAAAGATTAATTATCGCTGTGATATTTCTGAATCTTTTCTTCTGGATTACTGCCTCTTTGGATTCAGATAGAAACTTGATTGTCTCATCCTTATACATACATTTTGACCTGCCAAGTTTTCCAGTTCAGGGAAAAAATTGGAATGCCACAGATTTAACTTTTTATTATTGAAATTAAAAATAAGAAAACTGAGTAAGTAGTATTCCAGCTGGAATTTATCAAGATGATACAAACTTGCAGTCTTAAAGCAAGTATGTTTATAATATACGTCTAGGCATGTTTCCAGCATTCCAAAATTAAGTGTCAGATTTGGTCATTGTGTAACTAAATGACCGTAAACCAGTGGCTAATATAGTGCTGTTGTAAGTCATTTGGCTTGTCTAGTTCTCTAAATGTATCACTTCAGAATGCATGGTGTATAACCCTGTCTTTGTTGTCATCAGAAATGAAACACACCGATGATAATTATTCAGTGAAATTATTTTTTGCTTGCAAGTTGTGCATGTATGTAAGGAAGGTGGGGGTTTGGTGATGGTTGATGGGAAAAGTGAGGAAGAGATCTGCCTTGATAAGTTTCTTCATGCTACTCTTAGCAATTGCAGCCATAAACCAATTTTTTTTTTTTTTTTTTAACAGATGCATCCATTCTATACTACTCTTTCTTTTTGGTTAACCACAGGAAAGAGGATTTATTTTTAGAGTGTTTTCAGTTCTGTCCTTAGCTGATTATAGTAATTAAAGTTAAACCTAATAAAAAGTTGGTTTCTACTGATCCTTCTCTCTTCCAAGAGAATAATGATGGTAGTGGAGTTTTTCTGCAGAAATGTTTTGATAATCAAAAGACTGGAAAAAAGTTAATTTTCTCAAATACCTGAAATGTCTTTTATCTGTGATAGTTCTAAGAAAGTCATCCTGTTTTTCACAGGTGGTGACAAAGTCATAGATGTCATAGATGTAGCAAGACAAGCAGACAGTAAAATGAAGCTCCATAATTACATTAAATACTTCACAAATCCTGACCGACCCAAAGTATTGAATGTGATCAGCCTGGAATTCTCGGACACAAAGTGAGTATTGACTTCAGTTCCTTGAATGTAGGAAGTGGTTTTCACTAAGCTGAACAATATGTGTAGGAATATAAGCCTGTAGTGGGAAAGACAGGAGGAGGTGTATTTTATGTAGACAGCTACTGTGATGTAATGTGGGTAGAAAACATATTTATTAGTTCATAAGTAATGTCTTTGTAGGAAGCTGTCATTTCAAAAGAGGTGTGCTTACTCCTGTTTATATTAACAGTTCTTTTTTTGTTTTTTAAAAGGATGTCTGAATTAGTGGAAGTACCAGACATTGCCAGAAAGCTTTCGTGGGTGGAAAATTACTGGCCAGATGATTCTGTCTTCCCTAAGCCTTTTGTTCAGAAGTATTGCTTAATGGGTGTCCAGGACAGCTATACTGATTTTCATATCGATTTTGGAGGAACATCAGTTTGGTACCATGTTCTCTGGGTATGAATGCTTCTTGATTTACACAATTGCAGAACATGCTCAGTTGGGAGGGACCCATCAGGATCATTGAGTCCAACTCCTGGCCCTGCCCAGGACATCCCACCATGTGCCTGAGAGCATTGTCCAAATGCTTCTTGAGCTCTGTCAGGCTTGGTGCTGTGACCACTGCCCTGGGGAGCCTGTTCCAGTGTCCAGTCACCCTTTGGATGACTGTGACTATGTGAAACAAAAGTTACTCAGCGTGCAGCCTTCTGTTGTGACATTATCCACCTGCATGAAGTTTTGTCCTTGCAACGCTAAGGGAGGAGCTTGAAAGTGAATTAGTGATCTCTGGTGTTGCATTCTTATGCTTTTATTTTAGCATGCTGGTGGTGACTTTTAGAGTGTAATTGGTTGACTGGTCACTTCAGTAGACTTGTGGGTGATATAGTGAGGTTTTAGTAGGAAAAAAAATAATTGAATGAAAATCATTGGCCTGCTCAGTTTTCCATTTGCTCACAAGTTTGACCATGTGTACATCATAGAAGTGGCAAAGTGGTTTCATCTTACATTTTCTCATTTGGTAGGTGTGTGCATATCCATAAATTGTTTATAAAAATTGGAGGTTTTTTATACTCCAGTGAAAAGTTTTCGTTGGTTTGTTTGCTTCCTTTAAATCACAAGACACCAGCTGGTTCACGTGCTATGTCTAAGCTCTTGGTGGATTGCAGTTGTGAGGCACTGGGCTGGGAGGCCTGAACATGCCATAGTGGGAAGATGGAATACTTTCTATTTAGGTCAATCTGTTACTTCATTAGGAGTGACTCAGAGGTTGTAGTGTACCTCTAGGAGAACATTAATTTATTTATTTGATATATTTGTCCAATAGGGTGAGAAGATATTCTATTTGATCAAGCCCACTGATGAAAATTTGGCTCTCTATGAGTCCTGGAGTTCATCTGTCACCCAGAGTGAAGTATATTTTGGGGACAAGGTTGACAAGTGTTACAAGTGTGTTGTGAAGCAAGGACACACTTTATTTGTTCCAACAGGTAAGATTTTACTCTTACTGTTAGGACTTAGCATGTTTAATCACCAGGAATGATGAATATCATAAAATCATTGCATTATCAACATTTGGTATCCTCTAAAATTATGAATGAGAGAATAATAATAAATTAGAAATTTAGATTTTCAAAACAAGTAATGAGCTTTTAAGATTGGCCGACAGTCATAACAATTATCAGGGAATGAAAGGGTATTTGTTACCCGATTAGAAGACAACAAATTAAAGTTTAATTTGATTATCGGGGAAGTAGTTCTAGTTAATAGAGCACGGATTGTTCACTATTTGATTAATATCCAGACTGGATTCTTATCCTAATTTTATAATACAACTTTTATTTTTACAGATTTCAGTATTGCGAGGCATACTAGGCATAATTATTACAAAAACATCACATAAACTTCTCATGCTGTAGGCTAGAATATTAAAAATACAAGTTGGGTGGTTTTTCTGGTTTGCTTTTGTTGTGAGAAATGCCAAAACAATTCAACTTCTTTAATGAAGACAAAAACAGAGAAAAATCCTTCAAACAAAATACCCCACCCTACCCAAACTCCCAAATACCATAAACTTGGAAATCTTTAATAAATCAAACCATGTTTTGCAGATAAAGTGACTGCCAGGTTTTTGTATTTTTGCTTATCCAAACTATCCCTGTAAATGCTTTTTTAAATTTTATTGTTTAAATTTAGTACCGGCTGCTGTCTTTTCTTTTTTGGGGGAAAGAAAGCTTTAAATGCATGGAGCAGGAAAATGGTTTACAATTCTACTTCTGGAAGAAGCCTTGAAGATTATGATCAGTACGTTATTCCACCCTGCACTTTCTAGACTACTGCATTTTTCTCATAGCTCAGTTCTGTACCTGTGAGGTTCAGTGTTTACTGTTCTAGTTCACAGCTTGTGCAGAATAAGTACTACCTGATGAGGACCTCTGTGTGCTCTTGACATTCCTGAACAGCCAGAGCTTTTAAAACCATGTGTTTCTGGCAGGAGATGGCATTAATTGTCCATGTATGCAAGTTCATACATCTATGAACAAAGAAAGCAGAATTACAGAATGAAGAACTTGATTGTGACTCAGAGAAAATAGTTACTGCTTCCTAGGTAATCAGGTGAATCTGAGCTCTCACTGTAATGTGGCCACAAAGAAGAATATCATCAGATGATAATTTTTCACATGTGCAAACACATGTGTAAAACACATTAAAAGGTACTTTCAAATATAAATATGTGTCTACACATGTGCATGTA
Organism: Gymnorhina tibicen; assembly: GCA_013399875.1. Classification (NCBI taxonomy): domain Eukaryota; kingdom Metazoa; phylum Chordata; class Aves; order Passeriformes; family Artamidae; genus Gymnorhina; species Gymnorhina tibicen. The sequence continues at coordinate 1,364,593 of VXAZ01009904.1, forward strand.
TATATATACACACATACTTATTCATATACATATGATGGAGTACAGTGTAAGAACCAGTAAATTAAACTAGGTTTCAAGCCAGTTGTTTAAAAAAATTGGCAATTCTGTAAGACTGAGTAAAGACTTTGAAAAAAATCAACCCTGATCTTTGGTGAAAACCACTTGCTGTTTCTGCTTGCACTGATGCTAGTGGATGTCATAATTATTTTATAATCTTTGAAATATGTTCAGAGTAGTTTTCTGATCTAAAATTAATTTTGCATGTAGGTGAATAGCATCTACTGGGAGGCTCTTTAGAGTTACTTAAATATTATTCAAGATACTCTGTGTGGTCTACACCAAATTTTCCTTCCTTATTATGTAGACCTTGATCAAAAGTGCAGCATAAAAATAGCAAGCAGTAATGTAAAAAAATTAAAGCCTTTTGTTGATGCAGGTATACCATGAAACTGTTCATTATTAGCTGAATTAGGGCATGGATTTAATGCTAGTTTGTAATACATAGTTGTTTGGGATTTGGTCTGATCTTTCCTCAAGTTGGGTAGCTTCCTGTGATTGTACATCTTGCCTACGCTCAGTAAAACCATGAAGTTCTGCAAATGTGTGGCCAGCTCAACTTGTGTCAAAGATCATCTGTAGGCATGCAAAATCAGAAAAAAGATCTTGACAGAAAAAAGTCTACTTGGAATTTATTTACATTAAAGCTCCACAGTATAAATTTCACAGATAACTATTTTTAATCAGGAAGTTAACATAATGTGTTCGCTTGTGTACTTAGTTGAAATTATCCAGTAGTAATTAGCTGGATCGATACCATGATGCTGGCCATGCTTCACCATGTTGAATAGTGGATTTCATAAGGACAATATTTCAATTATGTGACAAATTTTATAGAGTGTCTAGACTGGGTTTTAAACTGATCATAATTTCAGTTGACTTAGAATGACTGTATTTAGAAAATTTATGGGACCACTTCTGAATTCCTATTTGAGAAACTTCAGTATTGCTAAATGACTTTATGTTGTGCAAACAGCCCAGTTACTGTAAGCAACATGTAAATACTGAAAGACATATCATTTTGTTTTATTTTTATGACTTGATCTTTTGTTCAGTAGCTTTTTCCCCTTCTGAGTTGTTTATATTTGTGGATTGGAGTGAAAACTTGTGTTATTTTTACTTGAAAAGTTGGGTTTGCATCCTTACCGCCCCCCCCCCCAGTGATAAATATTTTAAGCTCAACTCATTCAGAAAACTACAGTTCCACTAGATTTCTGAAGCACTGTAGTTTACATGTTGTTAAAATTTATATTACTTGTTCCTAGCACAGAACACAAATTCATTTGGGTTTTTTTTCTTTCAGGAACAGCATTTTTACTTCTATATGTATTTAAAAACAGTCTTAGAATAATTCATATGTATGTATTAAGTTTCACAATCTGTCATTTCAGGCTGGATTCACGCTGTGCTCACATCTCAGGATTGTATGGCTTTTGGAGGAAACTTTTTGCACAACCTCAACATTGGCATGCAGCTCAGGTTAGTCTCAGCTCTTCTTGTACTTTTTCCCCAGTAAGTAGGATATTCTTTTCATAGAGATTCTTTTTCATGCGCTTAACCAGGATCAAATTGGTACAGGCTCTCTAACAGACAATAGTGGCATTTTCAGTTAGAATGTATCAAGCACGTTCTCTTATTTTACTTCTGCAAAGTTTGTTTCAAAAGCAAGATGAAGGCTATGCAAGAATTTAAGTGACTAAAAGGAGGAAAAAAAAAAGAAAAAACTCTACTTTGGAGATTAGTATAAGTGAGTAAAACAAAACTAAGCAAGCCCAGGTGTGCGACACTGAGTTGAAATGAGCATCCTCAAGTCAGCATTGCTCTAAGGGCAGCTGTATTTAGTTTTTGTCCAAGATGTAGAGCTGTCTTCTAAACATATTGTTTTTATTTATTACAGTGGAATCCCGATAAAATTCCATCTGTTAAAAGATCACACATTGGGTTTGTATCCTAGTTTTATGAAGTCCAACTTTATTCTTAGAAGTGCCGCAGTCAAACTTGATAAGGTCAGAGCCTGAATGAGACCAGAGTTCAATCTTGTCTGTGGTCTTGTTGGGGTTTAACTATGTGGTACTTGACTTCTTTTATTTATCATGGCCATGGTTATTTTATTTCATTTTATTTTGGACATTGTGTCGATTTGAATGATTACATAGTTGAATAATGAATTTGATAATTAAAACATTCATGTTTTGTAATATTTGCATTTATTCAGGTGTTATGAAATGGAGAAGAGGCTAAAAACCCCAGATCTTTTCAAATTTCCTTTCTTTGAAGCCATCTGTTGGTTTGTGGCCAAAAACTTACTGGAAACACTGAAAGGTAATGATTGTTTTGTTTTAAGAGATGCCACATGTATCTGCTTTTATAATTCTTTTTCTCTTAAGTGATAATGGACCATGGCATTAATTTAATTTTTCCCCCAGGCTTCTTTTATATCAGTTAAGATCTTTGAATATCCTTTAATAGCCTTTCCTTTGAGCAAATGGTTCTGTGAAATGATCCCACTACCTTCTATCTATGGGTTTCTTCTTGGTGGCTTCACAGCTGAACAAAGACGTTTTCTTGCACTTCTGCAATTTTCTTTGACCTTTGCAGTCACACTGCCTGTTGTCTTCTGCTCCTGATTGTGCAAGGAAAGATGTCTGTGAGGGCTTTTGTAGGAAAGATGCATCATGAGCTGTGTAAAATCACTTATATCAGTGCTTATCCAATAGGTGTCTCAACAGCCTCCAGTTCTTAACAGTTGCTGTTCTTCTCCAAACTTCCTTATCCATTCCTTAATTGCTGCATTTGTACCCATGTATAATTGTGATTGAGAGAGTGCCTATCTGACTTCACCTTCTTTTCCTCAAGTATCTTTCCCTCTGCCTGCTCTGTTTAATCTTAATAATATGGTGTATTTTGAAGGACAGAAGTCAACCTTCAGAGGAGGCTGCTGAATTCAATTTCTGTTTTGGAAGAGATCAGAATCCCACATAAATTTTTGTAATGTGGAAACAGTTAATTAACAATTAGTAACAGTGAAAATTATCTCTTCTCCTTTCAGCAAATTAAAGCATTGAACAACCCTTGTTTCCGAAACAAGCATTTAAAGTCTTGGGGTGAACCTAAAGCAACTCGGAAACCTTACCAAATAGAACAAACTTGCAGAAAATTCTTCTTTCCAAAAGGAGTATTTTTATCTTGAAAGCTTGCGTTGGTTTGTCTCATTCATGCATATTTAGTGTTTACAAACTTGCCAGAAGACACAGAAGCTGTGTTCCTGCTGGAAAAGCAGTGGAACATGTATGTTTCTGTAAGATCTAGCCAACTTTAGGCTGTGTCTGTTCTCCCCACTCTTCCCCTCCCCTTTTTATCCCATGACTCCTTGAGCCCATAGGCTAGGAGCTTCTTGTGCCTTGTGTCTTAGGGGAGGGCTGTGAAGCTTATTCTCCTGTTGTGTTTAATCTTTGGTTTAGCAGATGCTTTGTTGCTGAACAACACTATGACCTATAAACTCATCATAAAAAATAACAATTGATGTTTCCATGGCTAGGGTGAAGTTTATATTGGGTTTTGGCATCAAGACTCACATGAATTAGGTGTTTGCTAGTCAGAATCCATTGTTTTATAAATAAAGGATGATGCCAGTTTGGTTGTGTTAGGGTAATGGCCACGTCCAACTGTTAGTAGTACTTAATATGAAATTTAGGTCAGTAAGGAAAATTAACACAGCATGTCTTTCTGGTTCTTTTTATAAAATGGTAACAGGGTCACAAACATTTTGATTTTGACTTTTTTTTGGCAGAAAGTGTAATACTTATTATTGCATTCACCTAAATTATTTTTCTTAATTCTTGGGGCTTCAAAATAGGCAGTGTGTGCTGTTGTTAATGTATCCTGTACTCATTAATATGAATTATAGTTCATGCAGTTGTTTCTATTGCATCTCAAAATCCAGCCTGTGGTACTGCATTGTATTCTTAAAATTTTGTCAACTGAGTCAGCTAATGGGTAGGAAGATTGCTGCTGCCAGTACCTCTCATACCCTTTAACAAGTAGGAGGCCTTTGAGAGAAGAACAGCTGTTTACTCACAGAACCTTCCTTTTTCTGCCAGCTTCCTAATACATTATCCATGAGAACGGTGTTTTATTAGTGTATTCTTTTAAGGGAATAAAATGAGCCAAATGGTTCTAGTGTTGATCCATTTGCTATTGACAAGTGGAAATATTTGTCAGGAACACGAGGAGAGGTTTTAATCTACTTTTGTCTGTTTATGGAGGATTTGTCTTTTCCCTACTTTCTTTTACCCCCATGAAGCAAAAGAGAGGATGAAAAGGAATTGCAATCACTTGGGAACACCAACTTCCTTCCCTAAGAAGAGAAGCTTGTGTAGCAGAGTGGTTTCCACCCCCTGTCCCCTTGGATTTTGGGAGGAAAATTGATGTAAACCATGTGAGGGGGAACTGTGATAATTGGAAGGGTGACAAAAACTGTTTGGGAAGTGGAAATATGCTAGTGTGAGCCATTTGCATATGTATGGAGATAAGCAATGCGAATTCTAATTTAGAGATACATCCCACATCCTGCTGGTCCCCTTTGACTAAAATATTTCTCAGTGAAATAAAAGTGATTTATTTCTTCAAATATGTTATTTTTTGTTCTGTATTTTAAATCTGGGTTCTTTTTGCCTAATTGACCTTTAGTATGTTGTAAACTAACCCTAATTCACACAAGAATAAGTTAAAAAAAGAAGGTTTTATGTAGAAGCACTTTAGGGTTGGATTTGGTTTTTTTGTTGTCATTCTTGTTGTTACAGTATGCACATAAATGCAGGATGTCAAGTTCCATTTGCTTGCACAATTTTTCCTTTACTGTGCTGTTGCACAATGGCAACTTTATTGACTGAAGGGTAGGTATCATTCTATTGTCTTCTCTGTTAGTGTGTTTCTAAATTGGTTTCTGTATCCTTTTTAGAACTGAGGGAAGATGGTTTCCAGCCTCCAAGCTATTTAGTGCAAGGAGTGAAGGCTTTACTTACTGCTTTAAAATTATGGATGAAAAAAGAAGTAAGTATAAGTGATTTTGTTTGCTATTTTGTTGAGCTCTGTTTTGATTTAGAGCTAAGTGAAGGTCTATGCCCTTTTAAAGTTTAAGATTATTTTTATCTGTTAATGAGTACTGAAAAAGTCTATTGAAAGTATATACTGCTGATTTGGGGAAGAATCATAATGACAGTTTTATATTCCATGATGCTAATAAAGTCTATTAGACCATTTAATAAGCTCAAGTATTGTAGCCAGTTGAAGTACAATCTTGCTTTACCTCAGGATGGGATAAGAATGCCAGAGGATAAGGTGATAAGGTGGGGCTTTTTCTAAGAAATTTGTTTATATAGTCAATTAATCCTAGGCTGAGGCAGTGGAGGGATGGAATGCCATGATGTTTAGCATCTTCCATTCATGTCAGTGGTTTGGAAAGCACATTTCAGCTACACCTGCTGAAGAGTGGGTTTAGATTCAGATTGAGGAATATTAACTTCAATTGAATACTGTCCTTGTTCAGCGTTGATTGACTCTTGTAAAATCATAAGTATGCCACCAGTGCTGGCTTTGCTGGTGCTCTTCTCTCCAGGAAAGCTTGTTTGTTTTGGCATAGAACTGGGTCTGGTCTAACTCCATGTATTTTTTCATGTGCCTGTGCTAATAAGCCCTCTTGGAACCGGTGCGCCTGGGAAGTGCTGTTCACTTGACAGGCAGTTTGGTTCTGACTGAGAGTATTAATTGTAATTTGTTTCTGCCTGTGATGATTTGAACTGGCTCTCTGAGATCTTTCTGCCCACAAGTTCTACTTGTAAGAGAACTTACTATACAACACATATGGTAATTGCTCAGTGCTGCATCCAACAGTGTGAGCTTTGTGGAAGTGAACATGAGGTGTAAATGCAGAAATGGTTTTTATGTGTGGAACGTGCTGGGGTCCAGCCTGTGTAGCATTACTGATCCCTGATGAAGCTCTGGTGGCTGTCTGAATTGGTTCTCCAGTGTCTCTTGGTCTCTGCTGTTCTGGATGAAATCTTGCTAGTGAGCAGTGTAGCAGTGTTTACAGGATGTTGGGCCTAAGCTGTTAAACCACGCATGAATCCAAGCTATCCCTGCATCTGTAGCATGGATAATAAGCAAGCTAAGTGATCAGGCTACTGAACTGAGATCAAACTTAGCTTATATAAATCCTTAGTTTGATTTGAAATTGGATTAGAATTCCTTTTTTCTAGATTGCTGTAGTATAGCATTGTAGCATTTGTCTACTGTCTAGTAGCCCATTAAGTATTTTGATTAATACTTCATGTGGAATGCGATACGTTTTCTACTTCTCTGTGGAAGAAAAATCAATTGCACTTGCTACGTTCTGAATGCTTATTAATGAGACCTGTGAGTATTCCCAAACCACTGGATGAACAGACACACCCATTGTGAGGAAAGTGCAGAGCATCAGTGATTTAGCCCACACATTGTCTGCTGTCCACCAGCTATCACGTTTCATACCTTGCATCCATCTTTTCTAGCTGCTGCCTCGTACATGAGCCAGTCTTGTCTGTGCAGCAGGGCTTGTGTGTGATAGGTGTGTAGTTGTAGGCAGGTGAGGACAGGAGGAGCTTTGTCCATTGCTGTTTGATCTGCTCATGCTGAGGATTTCAGACAGTTTCTGAAAAAGAAATGACAAATGCGTGCTCCTCAAATGAGAACCCTCCTCATGAGGTTTCACATTTGTGTCATGGAGTGTCTTTTCAACACAGGTGAATTATCTTGGAGCATTGTTTTGTGCCACTTTCTCAGAGAATTTCAAACTCATCTTCTTCTGAGAGAGGGAAGTAGGAAGGATTGAATGGTCCTAAAATGACCAACAACTTGATGGAAAAATTACACGGTTTAGTGACAGAGGTGCTGTTTTCTCCAGGGTGAATGTGTAGAGGTGATACATTCAAAGAATGAACAATGGTAAATAATAGCAGCTGATTTAATCTTGCTTGTAGAATTAGTGGCACTGAAATGAATGATTGTATCATGATTATATGTTGATGTTGGGTTTTTTTGGCAGGGGGAGAGAGCATTTGTTTTAATGACTGAGAGGAAGCCAGGTTCAATGAAATGCACATACAGTACTGAATTGCTTCTAGCAATCATTTTGCTGCTGAATCTCATTTTTGAAATGTGGGTAGCTGAAAGTGTTTGGGATGTTTTTCCATTTAAATAGTTGATTACAGGAATTCATGTCAGTCTTTCTAGCCTGTGTGTTAAGTGATGTTTTATCTGTTTAATTCTAAGTAAAAGTGTTTTGAGGGACATTTAAACCACATACAAAATATTTTTTGCTAGATCTAACTGTAGGGTGTTTGGATTTTTGTTGTGTGTGTGTATATATATATGAAATCTGTCTCTGATATGGTTTCAGAGGATTAAAGGGAACATAAACTCTTACAACTTTCTACATTTTTTATAAGGAATGGGGTTTTTTTCTGAATTGCATTTTCCAACCTACTACATTATAAATAAGCTCAAAAGGTAATTTTTAGGAATTAGATGTCAGGAAGATGTCTGAAAAATCTGCATCTTGGTTACTCATGATTATTCTTGATTTGCTCTTGAGATTCAATTTTTGTCAGGGTGAAATTCCCTTAGTCTTAAGATGTTTTTAAAGTCATGACTCTGAATGTCAGAAGTATTGCTCTATACTGACCGTGGTAAAGGGAAAAAAGGTGATTACTGTACTGAGGGTAAAAAAAAACTAAGTGGTTGTCAGTATGGCTTTGTGTTATCTCTTCTTTGGATTCTTGGAGACATTGAGGGATATCTGCTGACTATTAAAATTTGGACTGGAAGCTACTGTGTGTGTATATCAGTCCTGGCAGTTTGCAGTCATTATTACAGAAATGAATCTGGTTTTTCTTTTACTTGTATTTTTTCCCTTGTAGTTTTGTTTATTTTGTATTATTTCTGCTTTTATCTGGAAAAAAAAAAAAGAACTAAGTATCTTTTCTTCTTCCTTTGCATGCAGCTTGTAACAGAACATGCCTTTGAAATACCAGACAACATTAGGCCTGGGCATCTCATCAAAGAGCTCTCTAAAGTGATTCGTTCTGTAGAGGTAAGAACAGAGGCAACCCTACATAAGCCTGCAGAAAATAAATCTTTGAATCAGGGAACTCCATAGTAGTCATGCTTCTGATGGACTATATTCACCATTTAATTTATTTAACATTCATTTAATAATAGAACATCAAGCAGGAAACTGTTGGGAATACTAAGCTATGGGTATTTCAGATAAAGGAAATGAATAGTGAATGCCTTATGTATTTTTGTTAATATTTAGATTTTAATAGTGAAATTAGTTGTAGGTTAGTATTTCTAAAATGTAGTTACTTATAATTGCTTAAAATAATTACTGTTAATGTGTTGTTAAAGACTTGAATTTGAAATTCTGTGCATATTCCATTCTCCTATCCACTTCTTTGTTAGTTCTGGTCCAGTTGTCATCTCTTTTGCTCACTCTTATGTTTTGTGGCTGTTTGTTATACAGTCAGTGGGGGAGGGTTTCCTTTTGTTTTGTTTTGTGGTTTTTTTTGCTCTCCCATACCAGTGCATTGCTCCTTTATTCCTCAATAATTACTGATTCTTGAAAAATTCTCACATTTACATGCAAAGAGAACTCATCTGAGGGGATGTGATCTGTTGTGTACAATACATGTCTACTCTATGCTGCCTTCCTGAATAAAACCGTGTGTTTTGGTGGCACTACTGTTGTGGAGTAGCATAAAAGGCTCAAATGGGAAAGAGGTGCAGTAGAACTAAACTTTGTACATCAAATCCAAATGAAATATGTAGTATTTCTCTAAAAAGTCTAACAATTTTCCTTACATAATTTACATTTGATTAGATTAATAAGAAGCAGCACTTAAATATGTGGATTTATTCCTCTGAGACTGTTCTGAAAAGTGCTTTTAATTACAGGAGGAAAACAGCAAATTAGTTAAAACTCAGGGAATTCTTGGTGTGTCTCCAACTTCACGATCTTCACATGAAACAGCTTCCCCTCACCACTCCAGACGAAGGGTGAGGAAGCTGCGAGACCATGCTACCAAAACTCCTTCTAATCTGGACATCCTGGAACTCCACACTAGGGAGGTACTGAAAAGGCTGGAGATGTCACCGTGGGAAGAGGCAAGTATTAAGTTATGTGCAAGGAAAAACAAAACCAGAGGAGATTTCTAATCTCTGTTGAAAAGAAAATAGTTTTAAGATGCATAGGAATACGGACTAGAACTCTGTCATATGAGACATGGATAGATTTGGTTCTGGTTTCTTTTGATTTTTCCTGATAGGAATATCCCTTTTTCTTGATTTTTTTTTTTTTTTTGGTGGAGGTTCCTTCAACATTTTGTTTCAGAGGGTGCCCTGAATCCACTTCCCACTTCAAGTAGAGTTTTTAAATTAGGTCTGATGTTGTTGTCAAGTGGTGCTTTGAATCAGCTCTGTGAAGGAGAGGGAGCTTGGAAAGCCTTGATTTGGTGAGGCTCTGAGCCAGCTTGCTTCTCTGTGTTTTTACATAGCTGTTTCTTATGGTTCAGTTACTATAATTGATTACGCTTGATTTTTTGGTCATTTTCCTATTTCCTTTATGACTGTACCTCCCTACCAGTAAGCCTCAGGCTGCCTTTGGTCTCTATACTGGGGCTGAGGACTTTTGTGGTTGTATTACAAAAGTATCATGAAGTAAATGAGTGAAATGTAGTATCTTGAAAAATACTTTTTTTTCAGTTTTGATGACATTGTTTCAAAGAACAGCAGCAGAAGTTGAAGAAGGGCTAAGAGAATGGAAATAAGTAGCTTTCTGAGAATAAGAAATTATGACATACTTAGTTGGAACAGGATGGACTGTCATAGTGGAGATATAATTATTTGGGTCCTTATGTTGATGTTCATAATGCATAGAACAAGAGACATTCATTTAGCCCCCAAAGACATGAAGCTGAATTTAAAATTTACCACAAATAGTTAACCCATGCAGTTCATTGCTCCTAAACAAATGTTTAGGAGCATTAGTTATTGTCTGTCCTTTAATGTAGAAATAATAGGATCATTATCAGTATGGATTGTAAAAAAGAAAAATTATTTTACATGTTCCTAGTTTGGGACGTAATTGTATTGCTGATTGCTTCAGAGTGTATCTCAGATGTAAATTGCTTTCAGCTAAGAAAGTTCTGCTTATGGCAGGTTACTTTCCATTATTGATGTTTTGCTGTCCTCTAAATGAGTTCTGAGATACACTAATTTCAGGGAACACATACCCAATCCAGGGGTTGCCGTAGCAGTTCCAAGCCCAGCTTTTGGCTTGCCTGTCTCTACTGGTATTTCTCCACAGGAAACATAAAAGGAGTATTATAGGAAAGTTGTATTTGTTCCAGATGCTTCAGGAGAGTATAGATGATTCAAGGAAGGAGAAGATGCAGTCGTCTTCTGAAGTTCTTTACATCCAAACATGTTTTGTCTGAGCTTTTTTCAGTTGGTTATCCAGGTGGTAACCATCCCAGTAGTGAATTTGATCTTTTATGGAGTGCAGAAAAAACAGTCGAATTCATAGGAATAAATAATAAGCAAAATTGCTTTTACTTCTTTAGGATATCACAAGCTCAAAACTGAATGGGAGATTTAACAAGCCCTTTCAGCCCTCTTCTACAGTACCTGAATGGAGAACAAAAGACAACGATCTTCGCCTTCTGCTGTCAAATGGAAGAATAATTAGGTATAAAGGATTGATTGTGCATACTTTTTCCTGGTCATTAAGGTCTGGAGTATGCTAATTGTTAGTATTTCTATTTGTAGAGCTCTAAGTTCTTACCAGTAAGACTCAGGTTATGGATACAGAAGGAATGTCTGTGTCTGCTGTCCCCTAGTGGAGCCACAGTTAGGGAGTGAAGAGGAAGGGGGATTCTTTGCACATTCCGTTGTTACAGCATTTCATTCAGTTGCTCAGTGTGGTCTGTACTGAAGGGAATGCTTCAAAGTAGGAAAAGTTGTTTTGTAACCACCTGCTAGATTGATTCTCATTAAAAGTACTCTGGTGTTAAACTTTGTATCTTTACGGAAATGACAGTTGCATAGGAAGTAAATGGGAATACCTGCAATTCAGAATGAAGAGAAGAGCAGAAGAGAACATTACTGTTATATCTTGAGAGTGTGTTGTAAATAAAGAAAGGAAACCAGTGCTTAAGGTTTTTAAGAGTAACATGACTTTTTCTTTTCTTGTGAGAAGAGATGAGAGACGCCCATTTACAGATCGAAGTCTTTACACAGCCGATAGCGAAGATGAAGATGACAGGACAAGGTCGAAAAAAACAGCTGTTAAGGTAGAAGACCAGCCCTCAGGATTTGAAGGAGAAGGGAATGCAGATGCCCAGAAACCACTGAACAGTAAGATTGTCTCCAAGTCCTATCAGTTGAACATTTTGATGGTCTCAATGAGGGTCTAACTGCTGTTAGTTAGTCCGACTGAAATATTACAACATATAAAGAGGATAAAGGAATAAATTAGAGGAGTAGTATTAGAAATTACACAAAACATTTCTCAAATATTGTCTGTCTACAGAAGAAGCTAAGAGGATAGAGATGAAAAGTAAAACTCATCTTTTTGTGTTAGTGCTGTCTTGAATGCTATGGACAGCATTTTTCACAGTGGAGGTTTAATTGGTGTTCTGTGTGAGTATTTGTTACTCTAGGTCTGCTTCATAATGTAAGAATGCTGATTTGATTTTGTTTTTAAAACCAAAATATACCTCATTGTGAAAAGCTCATCACATCATTTCACTGTAGAGAATGAAAGATCATAATATGTAGATAATTTTAAACCTATCTTATATTTTACTTTTCCTGTTCCCTTTGGCAATTTCCTACTGGATCATACAATTTTGTATGTTTTACTAATGAATTGCTTTATTCCATACAAGTGATAAGACATAATTTAGCATTAATAAAATCTTATACTTTCAACCTTTGTAATCTGCAAGGTTAGGAAAGAATTTAGGTAATCTGTAAAGCACTTTAATCCCACTTTCCAGTGCTTTAAACCATCCTTCACTAGGAACTAATCTTTTTTTGGTCTTTCTGTAGCCTCAAGCCCTCCTGCCAAGTGTTCAGCAGCAATGATCACACGGTGTATTAGAAAAGTATCTATTGATACAATATTGAATGCCTGTTGCCAATGCCTATTTTTAACAGCACTATCTGTGTGCAGGTAGAATTAGTCCTTGACAGTCCTAGCTGTTCAGCTCTCTGCTTAATTATAAGTCACATGCTTTCACAGTAGAGCTTACAAGGGCTCAGAAGGTATGTACTAGGAAACTGGAGTCAGCACTTCAAAGATTATAAGACTCCTCTAGAGACTTGCAGTTCCCTGAGTTTCCTGCACAACAGTCCATAATATTTGACTCTGCTGTCAGCCTGAATAAAATATTTAATTATTTTCATTAACAAAGCAAACTATAATCCCTGTTGACTGTGCTTCCAGATGTCACAGAGGACAATATTAAAAAACCTGCACATGAAAGAGGTCTCTCTTGGGTATTCTTGAAACAACAGGGCAAACAGCTTGTTGAGTGAAGGCTTACTGTAGTGTTTTTCTACTTCCAAAATTAAATGAAGTAAATTAAACTAAATTTTGCACTTGAATCAAAAATTAAATCATACAGAGAAATGGTAAATTTTCTTCCAAATTATTTCTCTTATTTGATACAAAATGAATATGGCAGTGAGTATCCAAATGTATTAAGTGTACTTAGAACTAGAAGTGAATGTTGAGATTGTTCTTCCAAAAATCGAGTGCTCAGGACTATTGCTGATATTTTTAATTGAATATTGAGCATCTTCAAACTTCCCTATTACCCATGTGTGATTATTTTACCTTAACTGAGACTCTAGAGAGAGAGGGTGAAGGCATTGTCTGCAGGGAATTCCAGAAAAGGACCTGTTTCTATAACAGCTGCTAACTTCCATTGTTCTTACTGGGATTGAGGCCAAGAGCAATGTCCACAGAGAGATGCCTTTAAACAGATCAAGCTCTATCTAGCTTTGTGTGTCATGCCACGATGCTGGTTTTAAATGGTGACCCAGTGGTATCAGAGAGACAAAGATCAAGTGCTGTCCTTAACAAAGCAAGGTACTTTGTGAGGATGAAGAAAAGCTCTTAATTCACAGTGTCTTAGCCTGATCTCACAGGTAATGACTACTCTCATTCACCCAATTTCAGGAGTATTCCTCCTGGTCTCTGAAGGCATACAGAGCCACATATTTTCTTGGAAAAGACAATAGTCTAAAGGAAAATTCTTTTGATCTCTAAAATTGTATTTTCTGTGTTGTTCATGCTGTTGCTTGTCCTAGAATTGTTTGCCTTTTTGAAATTGTTGCCTTTCCCTGGGCTTAGAATTAAAAGCCAAACATGGTTAGACAGGAAAAAAGGGTTTTACCTCTGTATTTATTCAAGGATCCTGTGGTGCATCACATCCAGGTAGAAAGCACCCCCGAATGCACACTGAAAATGCACACCCAAAAGTGCCCACCAGGATGCCCACCCCAAAAATGCACCAGGGTGCACCCTCTGAACAGTGCACACACACACACACACACACACACACACACAGATGCACAAAAATGCACACTCCCACAATGATTCACGTATACAGTTATAGACCTTGCACATTAGCATATCTATCAAAGGTTCCCCAATGAGAAGCTCAAGAGAAGCCCCTGTCCTGAGGAACCTTCCCCCTGGGGGGCCTATCTTAGTTTACAGAATGTGTTCTGGAGAGGACCTTGGTGTCTGGGGCTTTCTGATCCAACTGCGAGGCTTCCAAGATGTTTGGTCTCTTGGCTTAACAGAACTTTGGGTCTAAGCTGGTTATCAGACTTAGGGAATTACAAGTATGTGGGCTAAAGGCACTAAGGATACATGCAAAGCTGTATGAAAGGGTATATGAAAAGGGTATATAAGAGGTGTGTATGAAAAAGCAAAAAATCATCATGGCATCAAAATGAGCCAAAGGCATGAGTTATCATCAGAAATCCCTTGGACTGGTTTGAGCTGCAGTAGTTAAAAATATTATCTTTATTGTTATATGTTGAGCAATACTTTAGGTAGCTTAATTTCCTATACAGCGGTGTTGCTCATTTAATGTGCTTGGATATTCCGCATGGTTCTTTCTAATACTATCTTAAGTTTAGTTACAGTCTTCTCTAGCTTTTGGTCCCAGCTGTTCAACTCACTCACTTTCTGATAGTAAGTCTCATTCTTAGCTTTCTTCTGACTCTAAAAATAATTACCACTGTGTAGTGTTTAGAAATCAATAATATCCCTTGCAATATATTTGGTGCCTAATTGTGATCTTTGCCACAGTCTTCAATAGGAGCAAACCTCTACTAGAATTGCAGTGTGTATATAGTTACAGGTACATCCTTTATTCTTGCATAATTATAGTTAGGAAGAATTGTGTTCTATTTATGTGGTTTCATATAAAACTATGCTGAAAACAAACCAGCATTTCAATTCTAGTTGTCTTCATTCCAGAGTTAATTTCTGATCTGTGTAGCTTTGCATTCAGCAAAGTTTGGTATGAAACTATAAATACTTTAAAATCAATGTTTCTTTCTTTATCTCCAATTTTCTTGACACACAGTCATAATTTTTTTAATTCTATCTTGCTTTTCTCCAAAAAACTTGTGCTACTTAAACTGCACATTGTCATCTTTAATGAATTTGTACTAATCAAGATTTTTGCCAGCAGCCTTGGCACAGGTATACATACAGCTCACTGGCCTTGAGCCTTGGAATCCAAACACTTAGAAATGTGTTTCCTTCTTGTGGTTCTTTGGGACAAATGCTGTCTTTTAAGGATACAAGCTGTTGAGAACTGCTCTGACTCCAGCCTGTACACAAAAGCAGAACTGCCCAAGGTGCCTTCTCTGGAGTAGGTGTTCTATGGGAGAGAAGAAATATAAGCTCCTGCTGCACCTGATTTCTCTTCCTGTCTTCATCTGCTCAGTTGCTCGAGAAGTCTATTGGTCAGCAGTAGACAACTCATTGTAGTCCTAAGCAAACCTGTGAACCAGACCAGTGTGTGCATTTGCCTTTGTTTACAGACTGCTAAACACTAAATATGTGTTTCTTGGTTTTTGCTTCAAAAATAATTGTTAAATATTAATGTAGTGAATCTTGTGTCTTATATTTTAATTCTTCTCTCTGCAGTGTTCTTTGAAAGTGTGAAATCAGAACTCAGGAATGGATCCTCAGAGTACTCTGATATTTCTGATTCAGAAGAATCTGAGCCTGATTGCACTACACAGGTACATCTAGAAAAAAGTCACAGAAATTCATGATGCAGTTAAATATAATTTTGCTCACATACTTCAGATTTATCTGGTCAAAGTTTGTGTTAAAGCAGCAGTGACAAAGTATTCTTGTTCAGATTAATATCTCAAACAACATTCTGCTTCATTCTTCATTTATTCTAGTGTTGAGAAAAAAGATAAGATGTGCTGTCTTGAGCCAAATTTTATGATTTCATTGTCATTGGGGTGGGTTTGGCAGAGGATGAACCCTGCTCTGGGACGAGCAAAGTCTGAGAAAAGTCAGATCTGATTTGCTCTATTTACTTCTTTAATAAAAACTCTAAATTTCATCATTCAAATTATGAGTATTTCCCACACAGTTTCATTTTAGAGCATGGTTAATAGGAAACAATCTTACAGGTATGCAGTTTTATAAACAACCTGAAGTGGCTAAATCCTCTTCAGGTATTTTAGACTATTGGAAATAGATGGGAGTTCTCCATTTGAGGGTCTAGATTGTGGTGATTCCTTCAGAACTAAACAAAATATGAATGCACACATATTTATAGATATTTACAAACATATTTTAATACAACTTCTAGAATGTAGAAATGTGTGTATGTATCTATAAATGCTTTAATGATTTTTTCATTTGCAAATTGGATTTGTAAATAGTAATTTAAATTTTTATTGGTTAGCAGTAAGGTGAAGCAATTACCTCACATTTTTGTTTTGTGCTTCTGGAAGGCTAATGCCTTGGTCTTGCTTTCAGTTGTCAGCCTACTATAAGACTTTACAAGAAGTCTTCAAATTCCTACTTTTTCCATGGTGGTCAAGATTTTTTTTTTTTTGATACTTGCTGTCTTTCATCATTCCTTAATCTAGATCTTGGAATAAGTGATAGGAACCTTCATGGTGTGATTTCTTCTGGTTTCCTAAACTACGTTGCCAGCAACTTTGGCTCACAAGGTTTCCTTTTCTAAGACACAGAATCAGTAGTTACTCAGAAATTATTTATTTCATTTTCACAGGAAAATGTAGCCCGTTTTGTATGACTTTGTAAATGAGTGAATGTTTGATATTTATGCTATACTTACTCTCTTAGTTCTTTCCATATTCTCCTGCTTTTTAATTTCTAATAGTATATAATGGAATAACTTCTCTGCATGTTTAAATTTGTCTTTTGTAATGACATATCCAAAATGAATTCTCTCAGTAGCACCTGTAAATCCTTTTAATGTTTTTATATTGTGCTGAAGATGATCTTCACAAAATAATACCTTTATTACGAACACTGAATCATAGTTAGAGTTTATTTTCCATTTGTGTCACTTTCTAAGGGTCAAAGATTGAGAAGCTGCTCATGTGAGTGAAACTATTGTATAAAAATCCCTCTTGGTGATAAAATGCACTTTATTCATTCCAGTTCTGTTTTTGATGATGGGGATAGTGATGTCAGTCTTTAAGGTTTGATTCCTCCATGTTCTGATCTTCCGTTTTCAACACTTCTGTTGAGTGTCATGTATATTCCTTGCCTTGAAAAAAAATTGTGATGTTCTCTGTACTTGCTGAAAGTAGATTAGTCTGAATTACCAAGATGGAACATATGTACTGTAGCCCTTGCTTCGTGTAAAGGCATATTGAGTCACATATGGTTGCTCCACCTTTGAGAAGCTCCTGCCCATACAAGCTGTAATCTCAGCAGGAGCTGAAAAGCTCTTTCATTCATGAAATGAGGCTGTGCCTCTGTAAGAGAGGCAACAGCTGTTGTGTCTCTGTTCCTGCTGTGTTCTGGATTTACCTGAGAGCATCTGTCATTCAGCAGAGATGGTGCTGTTGAAAGTTATATTTTGTGAGAGCAGGAGCCAGAAGCAGTTTTCTGGGACAGAGTGTGTCCTGTTATATATAATAGGCATAAATTCTGTCTGCTGCTTGGAACCATACTTCTGTATTTTTTCCCTGTACTTTGAATATTGAAGATAAGAATAGTTAATGCTCTCATTAAAGAGAATGCAGTGATTTGTGTATGGTGTAATATGTGTGGTGGTTTGTAAGAAATGGATTTTGGAAATGCTTTCTATATTGTGGAACCTGTACTTATCAGTATTACAAAATTTGGATGTATGGCATCTCAGCCACTATATCCAGATTAACTGCATTCTGGATACTATAAAAATATTTGTATTTATATAACTATATTTATATAAGTGTAAAAAAAAGTTGGACCTCAAAGCTTTTGACTTCTTCACTTAGCATAAATTAAGGTAGAGTCTCCACTTAGGAGGTCTGGTAACTGTTCTGTTTCCTCTTGTTTCAGCAGAAGGATTCCTCCACGGAGGAGTCAGAAAGCTCAGGTGATGAAGAGAAGCAGGAAATAACATCAAATTTCAAAGAGGAATCTAAGGTCACAAGAGACCTTTGTCAAAATACCCAGAAGCCATCCAGAAATGAAACTCCCAGTAAAAAGTAAGCACATGGTGGGCATTTTTTATAAACTGTTAGACCTTTTATGTATTTATGGTTCTACTTTATAGCAATGTAAAAATCAGTCCTTCAGAGGCCTCTGTTTTGAACTGCTTACTACTTTGATTTTCTTAGGGAATGTCCTACCTCGACAAGTACAGAAGAAGAAGCTATTCAGGGCATGCTTTCTATGGCAGGATTGCACTATACTACATGTTTACCAGGTCATACTCAAAGCACAGACTGCACAAATAAAAGAACCTCTCTTCAGGAACACAGAAGCTACCCCAGGAGTCGGCATAAAGACAGACAGCCATCTCAGAGCCACAAAACCATAGAATGTGGTAGGTATCTGAACTAATGACACTGCTGCTCCCTGCTCTTGGACACAGCGCTCAGAATGATCACTTACAGTTACATTTTTAGATTTGTAGTTACTAGATTAGTGGCTTTAAATAAATCAGACTGACATTTAAAAAGGTGTGTTATTTGGTTTTGCTTTGTTGTGGATTTCTTTCTATAAAAAGTAAATATTACTTCTGAAAACTGGGGCAAACTTAGCTTGTCATCAGAGTACCCCTTCTAAATATTTCCATCTAAAAGTTTTGTGGCATCCTTACAAGAATGGGAAAGTTCTGGCTAGATTGAAAGTATTAAAATTTAAGCTTGTTGAACTTCCCTTTAGGTAGGTCTGTGAAGGAGGAGGAAGGAGACTTGGGAACTTCAGCATGGACTAAACACCTGAACGAAGCTTCGAGGATTACCCCTCAGGTAAAGCAATACTTTAAGCATACTGAACACATTTTTATAGGAGAAGAGATCATGAAATTGTAAGTACAGAAGGCATGGTGGGACAGGTCTTTACACACTGTGTATCTGACAGATACTTCTGATTCTGGTAACTGGGTTATTTTTGTCATGCATTTTTTCACTGTTGTTGTTTTGGGTTTTTTCCTTCCAAATTCTCTTCTCTTTCAGTGCCTAATGTTAAGGTGTTCAGGGCAGTATTTTAAAAAATAAAAAATACTGTGTTAAAAAAGTGTGAATTTATATTCATTCTAACTGGGGAATAATTCGTTGTTTATTCATTGTTATTCCCAACCAGAACATCAGAACAAGTGGCACATGTTGATAGTATGTATAGTAAAGATACTTGCTTAGGAAATTGGTACTGCCAAACTGATAGCTTTCAACAGCTAGCAGGTAGGAATGTTTCTGTGTTCTGATGTCCAGATGGAATCCAGCAAGGAATGAAAGGTTGTGTGTCTTACACTCTGAACTCTTCTATACTGTGAGCTTTTTTAGTATTTCTGAACTTGTCTGTATTAGAAGTATTGGAATAATTAATTAAGTAGAACAACTGAAGTTGCAAAATTACAGCCGTTAAATAGCACTGTTTTTTAACTGCATGCTTTGTAACGTTTGCTTTCTAAGAATATCTGACTACATGGTACTCCTTTACAGTTTGTAATTCCCAATTTAGCATTTGTTCTCTCGTCAGCTGAATATTGAAAACAAATTACCTATTAAAGTACCCAGTGGTTATGATATGGCTTGTTATAGTGGCTGGTTTAATCGAGAACAATTGCATTTGTTTTGGTCACTGCAAGCTGCAAACAAAATGTAGAGAAATTGAGTGCATTAGTACGTGTACTTACACTGTAGAATTGCCCTTAGGTGCACATGGAAAAGCTTGCACAGAGACTATGTTGTATGCTGCCTTTAAGAAGTATCTATACTGAAAGAAATGATGGACTCATAAAATGGCCAGGTAGTGGTGGAACTGAAATACCTGTTTCAAGGGCACAGTAGTATAATCGAAAAAATTGGAGCGAACCCGTAGCCAGAAGCTACTAACTTGTACATCTTTTCTTCTCATTTCCGTCTTAGGATGCAAATAAAACTCACAAATATATCAAGAGGGAGGGTGCATCAGAAGCCAGTCTTAAGGTACAGGAAAACAGAAGCATAGTCCACAACAACAGCTTGAGTTTTCAGCATGGCAAATACACGCGAGACTCCAGCCTAATGCAAGGAGAGTGTCAGCTGAGCGATGGCAGCCTTAGCCCTGACAGGCCCTATGGTGAAACGTCCTTGTCTGTACCACTGCACCCAACAAAGAGGCCAGCATCAAATCCACCCCCCATCAGCAACCAGGCAACAAAAGGTAATGCTTGTCTCCATCCCCTTGCCCAAGTGGGGTGGGGAGGAAAGAAAAAGACTAGGAAAAGGAGCTGGTAAATGTCGATAAGAGCCGCTAGATGCAGAAACTGAGTAAAGGACAGGATTAGACCTTGAGGGAAAATACAAAGTGAGCATGGAGCATGCTGTGGATGCTCAAATTTTGGCACAGAATGTGGGGAGGTAGAATTAAGAGAGATCTAACTGGCCTGAATCAGATTTGCTTATTGAAATGAAGGTTTAAAAGCTCTAACACTTCAGAAATAGTCTGATGAGCATACTATTTAGTTTTTAGTTTCTACCTTATATTCTATAATTTACTCAAGGGAATAACTTGAGTAAAATTCAGGAAGCTCAGTTTAGGTTCTCCCCTACTACACCCACTGCCCTTCATAGACTGGAAATATTTGTAAATAGTATACTCATTCTATTTATGATGATTCTAGCCAGATTTTAGGGAAAACAGTTCTTGTGGGGGTGGGGTTCGTTAAACTATTCTGATTCCCTGTTAGCCTTTCAAACTGATTCCGGTGAAAATTTTGCCTTCTTCAGCTTGAAAGCTGGGTTTCACTGTTGTTCTACAGTGACTAACATGCATTCTGAAATTCCTGACTGAAGTCCTTGCTTGGTTTTTTCAGGCAAACGTCCAAAGAAAGGAATGGCAACTGCGAAACAGCGCCTTGGGAAGATCCTGAAGCTGAACCGGAACGGCCATGCACGCTTCTTTGTTTAACGTAGCTGCTACTTCTACTACTGCTGTCTTTCCTACACAGACCAGTATTGAGGGCAACAGAGCCTGGAGCTGCTGTTATTCCTCTGCTTGAAGCAGACTTGCATGTACCATAGAAAACACTGCCTGATGAACAAAAGAAAGAAAGAAAAAGAAAAAAAAAAAAA
>VXAZ01009904.1:1385564-1626881 GCA_013399875.1 Gymnorhina tibicen
AGTTAAAAAAAAAAAAAACCACACAAAAAAACCAACCCAATGCTGCATTTTCACTGTGCCACACCTGCTCAGCAATAACCATACGGGAATGGGGAAATCTTCAGAGAGACACGGACTGTGAGAAATAGTCTCTCATCAGGGCTTGAATATCATTTGTTGCTGGTAGTTTCTGACCTAAATTAATGAGTGGAAGATGATGAAGGTGGTTTATCAATAATTTATTTCTGATAGATTTTTCACAACTTTAAAATTCATTTAAGAAACTATTTATTTGGAAGACTTTTTCTGTGGGAGTTATTAATTTAGATTTAATAATGTGAAAGTTTTAAATTGTTTTGATAATGTGTGTTTGGTGCAGTGGAGAGCCACATTAATTGTGATTAGTCTGGACTCCTAAATTTGATATTCAGGTTATAGTCTTAAATAGGGGTGAGATGCATTATTAATTATTTTTTAAATTAAGGCATAAGGAATCTTATTTTTTTTTCCTGCTTTTTGTAAGCTATTGGCTGGGCTTCTGTTGACTTGCAAGTTGCATATTCTCTGCCAGCTTGATTATTTTTTGACCTGTCCTTTTTAATATCAGATTTATTTATTTAATGGACTAGAAGAGACTGATAAAGACAGAAGAATTTTCTTATGTCAGTCCAGTAGCTAACTGGTTTTAAACTGCACCTCTTTCCTCCAAATCTGAGTGCATATTTTCCTCCTGATGATCTGTCTGTGATGATTTTCTTCTGTAAAAAGGCTCCCTGAATTTGTATTTGTGCATTATTGAAGAGTTTCTACAAAGGAGGAAAACCCAATATATCTTTTGGAGGAACGGGGACATCAGTTAAGATGTTTCTTCAGAAGAGTTGCTCTCAAATAACTCCTAAGATACACATTGCAGTCATAAGATTTGGCATTTTAGTTAATGTAGCATGGAAGAAGCATTAAAGTGTTGTTATGTACGTTAAACACATTTTACTGAAGAGTCATGAAAGCAGGAGAACGTGTGTTGCTTTCAAAGCTGGGCGAGACAGCAAATTAAGTCTTAACTGGTCCATAGATATAAGCATTTAAGTAGCTTACAGGTATCAGAATGATCATTTGTGTCAGGCTTCACACAGAGCTGATAGCAAATGCCAATTCTGAATTATTGTAAATAATTTTGATTTAAAAGTTTGTATTTTTCTGTAATATAAAATTAAATATTTAACTTTTGAGGGACGGGGATGAAGGCGGAAAGGGGAATACTTTTACTTGATTCTGGAAAAAGGGCATTTTGCAGGGTCCAGCCAAAATGTAAACGTTAAAATGCTGGTGGTTGTTGGTTGGTTGGGGTTTTTTTTTGTTTTTTTTTTTTTTTTTGATTGGTAAGAGTAAAAGTATCCTGCATAGCTGTCCAAGTCATCAAATTGATTTAATTTTCCACACCAGTTTTTCCTTCCTCCATATTCTATACTGGAATAATCTTCTCTTGTAGTTTAAAAACAAAGTCAGTTTTATTTTCCAGAATATTTGTGCAGAGTTATTTTTATTTAGGCTAGATTATGAATGCCTTTAGAAATTTGTAGAAACAGTTCTGATGTCAGGTGTTCTTTATTGCTGCAGGGTCAGAACTAGTTACCACTATGTTATCCTGTTTCTAAATGGAGAAACATCAAAATATAGTGCCACTGCAAAAAAGTCAGGTAGCTTTCATAGCTTTACTTTGTCTGGAGCTTGAAAATTATAATTTAGGAGTGGTTTTTGCAGCCCTACTTTTACTTTGTAATGACTTGACTTGTTTTGTGACTTGTGTGGGTGAATTTTTAAACTTTTTTGTTTGCTGATTAATGTTTCACAAAAACAAGTTTTTAGTCTTTTAATTTTTTTATAATTTAACACAAGTTATCAACCTTTAGAATATTGGGAATGGAGGTAGTCAAGGATTTCTAAAAAGCAGAAGATAAGCTAAGAAGTACTCTACAGGTGCTGAAGATGACTATAAGGACTTGCTGTTCTCAGGTGCTATGTTTTCTAGATGGAAATAGTTAAAAGAGAATATTTTAACTATCTTCTAGCATGTTCTCACCAAAGTAAGTCAAAGAAATAAACTCTGTTGTCAATATTAGTTAAAATTATATACCCATACAGATTTTCTCTTTGTTTGAACTGGAGCAAGTAGTTTAATGCCTGCCAGGCTTTGGAAACTGTTTTAGCTTTAGCATATTGAACCAAACTCTTTCCTTCCTGCTGGCTGTACAATTTCTAATGATAGAAAACTCCAGTTTAGGGCAGCAAGCAGATTCAGAGCAGAATGAAGAATGAGTTCTCTCTCCTTAAAGACAGATTTTTGTCCGAAGTAAAAGTATGCCAGAATAGAATCTGGAGTAAGGAATTCTAAAATATTGAGTATGCTTTCTTGTACATGTGACTGGTTTATAAAGAGTTTCTTTTCTGACCATCCACACTATTTATCTGTATCTTACTGTTGAAACATAGATATGGCTGGACCCATATATATTATTTCTTCTTGGTTTTTTCCTTTCTTTTACTCTTGTTTTCTACCTTTTTTTTTCCCAAGTGGCTCTCCACTGTCATGAATTTATGTAATAGTCTCTTCACAGGCTGTCAACAGGCAGAGGTTCATTCCCATTTTCTTCAAATATCCATGCTTCCAGCAGAAGTTAAATCTGATGTTCCAACTCAGAAGAAGTAATTTAAAAGAAATTGCCATGTTGAGCAGTATTAAAAAAAAAAAAAAAAAAAAAAAACAAAGGGGAAAAAAGAAATCTCCTGGTAGCTCATGAAGAGGATGTGGTGACCTCACTTGTTTTGTGTACTTGTATGTAGAGATATATTTATTGTATTCTAGCTGAAATCACTTCTGCACCAATCTTTCTGTAGATGGACTGAACCTTGTGTTGTTGTACTGGAGAGGAAAAGCCCAGTTTTTTTTCCTTGCTGTCTCACTTGGGGCGGAAGAGGGAGGGAGTAGGGAACACTGGCTGGACAACAGCAAATTATGCCTGCTCTACGGTAACTTGTTTTCAAGGATAATCTTTTTTGAGAAGTCAGAGAACTTGGATTTGGCATAAAACTCCATTTTACTGTTTTTAAATTTTTTTGTAGACAGAACAGTAGGAAATGAAATATTGTAGGGGTTTTCCCACTCTCTTACGTTCTCAAGTTCCTACAATTGCAAAAAAGAAACAAACATGAAAATGGAAAGACCACCCAGAAACTATATCAAAGACTCTTCCAGCAACTTTCCCTTTTCTTCTCCTACTATACTTGCTAATAAACCCTGGCTACAGGGTAGCCTTTGTTGACCTCTGAGGTAGATTACCTATGCAACCTATAATACTCTACATGAATTCATTCTTAAAGAGAATTTTGGAAGGGTTAGATGTTGAGAGTTAAAATTGCTGTTTTCTGATCACATGGGGGGTTTTGGGGTTTTGATTTTTTTTTTTTTTTGGTGGTTGAAGTGCTTGTGTTACCTTTGGTAGAGATGTAAGAGAGCACAGTGTCATGATCACATTTTAGATGCTTCAGCTTTCCCTGGGCTTTGCTTTAAGGCATAAGCTACCTTCATTCACAAGGCCATAAAGTTGCAAGTGTTAAAAAATTTTTGCAGGATTTCAAAGCCAGAGCTGATGAGAATCTTGCCTACCCCCTCTTTGGTAGCTGTGGAGGCCAAGCAGAACTGAAACTATGACCCGGTGAATGACCCAGTGACCAGTGCCCTCTTTAGGCTCCACATGCCCACCTGTCCCTTCACACTCCCACCATGACCCCCAAGACTTGTGTCTTTCCAGAGTGTCATTCACATAATACTTCCAGACCATTGAAAGCTGTTTGTAGCTCTGGGGCTGAGTGAGTCCAGTGCTACTCTTTGACGGAGGAAATATAAATGGAACCAAGGGCCTTACTGTTTATCGTTAAACAAGATGAAAAGCTGCAACATCCATTTTTCCAAAACATAAACCCAACAAAAAAACCACCCTGGTTAACCCTCTTAGTGGGAGAGTATGAATGATAAGTCATGCAGTGGATGGGAACTAAAAGTAGCACTGATAAAGAAATGCATGTTCTTCACAGGCTGCATTTCTGTTTGGAAAAAAAAAGACTTTTTCTACTTTTAATATAAATTAAGCCATAAGAGTTTCATGCTGTGGGAAGGGAATGAAAGGGATCACTTTAAGAGATTATATTGATATGTATTGTCACTTCTGCTGGGAAATGTCTATTGCTGCCAATGCTTTGGTGAATCTTTTTTTTAAAAAAAAAACGAACGTGGAATTTGAAAAAAAAAAAGGGGCTAGTTCTTGGCTATATTTACTAGTTTTGTAGTAATGTTTTGCTGGCCCATTTTGTCTTTTCCTCCTTTTTCTACTCTCATAGTCTAATTTCTATCTTTCCTTCTTAATGTTTCTGAAAATATTAGCTTGTCTGCTCAGTAGGGGTCGGTGTATGTGTGTCTTCCTTTTTACAGAAACGCACTACTGTGTTAAGTATTTGGCTGGGAAATGGGATGCTGCAGCTTTAAGAGCATTTTTTTCAATTCATAACAGTATTTCCCATCCTCTTTTGCCTGCAGGCAGGGAAAGTGTATGTACAGTATTTATTTTGTTTTGATTTTACTTTAAATTTGTAAGTTTCTATAAGTAGTTCACATTGATTATTCTAGGGGAGGACAAGTGGCTTTGTTTAAATTTGTATTTGATATTCATAGTTTCCACTTTCTGTACTTTAAAATACTGAAATTAAAAAATTGTATGCTTATGTTTTGATTTTAGCACTCAAAAGTGTTTAATTTCTTCAGACTTCTGCTCATTTACTTCAGTGTAAATACAGTAAAATGTACAGAATGTCGTCAGGAGAAAAGTGCTTTTCTAGGTCCAGTCTCTGTGCCCTTTGCTTGTCACACTTTAAAGAAGAAATTTTGTGGAGAAATGTGAGGGAATATTCTCATACCAATTTTTTTTTTTAAGATTTTTTTTCAAAGTGCAAGTTTCATTTCAATCCAAGTATATTGTGTGGCAACTAAATGCATTTTGTGAAGATGTGTATATTCTTTTTGAATCCTAATATAGAAAGGAGATGGAAGTGTTTGTGATTCATCCTATTATCAGACCTAGATCTGTAAGAAGGGTGTCAAACGGTATTTTCGTATTCTTCCTCTTGATTTTTGTTCAGGTTTGTCTCACGCTGCTGATGGCTGACTCGTCTCTTGATTTATTGGTTGGTTTGGTTTTTACTTTTTCCTTGAAGCGTGTGCAGTTTCTGGAAGAAGAGCTTTCTCTTTCACACTTACACATGCGTAGTCATACTTGCTTTTGTCCTGGAGGACTTCCCTGCTATTTTTCGCTCCAGACGTCATCGTCTGGTTTGCAGCTGCCCGTGCTCCCTATTCGGCCATCCCGCGGCAGTGCAGGGTTTGCATGCGGGTGCCGTACTGGGCGATGATGAAAGCATCGCCGCCCCGCGCCGCGGCTTGGTGCGAGGGCTTTCCTTCTGCGCCACTGACCCGCTTCAGCGCTGCGCCGGGGGTCGCTTACGGGAGCCCGAGATGAGTGACACACCAATGGCCTTGGAACAACCAGGTGGCAAAAGGGGTTTGATACGAGCATCCCGGTCAGCTGTTCGGGTTTGCTTCTTAGCCTGACTTCCAGTTTACACAGAACTTAGGGCTGACTGTAACGACTGGGAGATCTGGTCATTGACTTAATTGTGCCGGGTGCTTTACAGACAAAGAACAATGCCGACCTCATCAAACTGTGTACTGCTTAATGGAATAGTTAAAAACCCACAACAGACTGGGAAGTTTAGTGGCCTAAAGTTTAAGACATGATAGTGTTGTAGATTTTGGGAGCAGAAACTTCTGTGCTGTTTCAGAAACAAATTTCATTTGAGTGGAGTAAGAAATCATGAGGAAAAATCATGAGTCAAGTACAGGGGTTGAAGATGAAATATTTATACATCTAGAAATCTGTTTCTGTTGTATTTGACATGCCTTTACATCTTTTCAATTAATGTGTTAAAGCTAATTTTGGATTTGGTTAGGCCAGGATTTGCCAAAGATCTGAAAGAGCTGTTTGTCTGTCAGAGCAACTGCATATTTTGAAAAGGTCCTAATCACTGTGATTGAAGAGCAATGCTACAACCTATGCATTTCCATCAAACACTCATCTGGATTTGTCACACTCAGCTCACTGCTCATAGTAGTGTTTTGGTCTTAAAGTGATGGACTTTAGAGAACTCCTTAGTGGGCCACAAATATGAGTTTCATACCCATAAAAAACCTACACAAGCAACTTTACTATTTGCCCTTCTGGTTTTTTGCCAGTGACATTTCAGAGATTTTTTCTGTGACCGCTATTTAGTGGCTAATAGGATAAGACACTGGAAAATGTGAAATATCTCAAGTGCTGCTTTAAATGCTACTGGATAGCCTTCAGCAGCTGGAGCCATATTTTCATTAAAAGTCAGAGTTTCTCATCTTCTGCTTTTCTGTTTGCAGAGGATGGAGAAATACTTACCTGGATTGTTCTCTCCTAAGGGACAGATGGATTTTAAAGATTTCAAGGCTACCAAATCCAGCAAAAGAATTGAATTTCTAAAGTCAGGGAATGAACAAGATACCCTTCTTGGTATCTGAAGACTAAAGTTACTGATTTTGGTTTTTAATCAACAATATTCTGCTGTGTTTGAGGTAAAGTACCCCCTTGTAAAGTGCCTACAGACTGGCTTTTCATTTCTGTACATTTAGTGAAGTTCAGCTCTCTCTAGAGGGTTTGTCCTGACCTGCTTAAATTGTGAAGCCTTTGTGGTGGCAGCTCATTAGCCAACATGTTCAACCAAACCTTTTCTAGTTCATTTTGTGTAGCTGGAACTTCAGATTGATGATGGAAACCTGACTAATAGCATGAATCTGGTGAAGTCAATCATGCTGAGTGTTAGTTTCTGTAGAAACCTAGTTTTTTCTTTGTATAGAAGTATTTGTCCTGGGAGCTCTTGAAATTACACTTTTTAGTGCTGGTAAGTAATGTCAGCTGTCTCAAGCCAAAAGTTAATGAGGACTGAAACTGTAAAACCAGAATGTTATTGTTACTCCTTCTGATACAGCCAGGATTGTTAGACACCTTGGTTTCTACAATGCTAGTGACTGAAGTTTTTACCTGCAGAAAAAACAGCTGGTGATCAAGCCAGTGAATAAAATCTGTCATTGCCAGAGCTCATAGTATTCCACCTAACAGCTGGCTAATAGCACAGTTTGCTTTGTCTAGACTAAGGTCTGATTTCTCTAAAGCCAATTATATTCAGTCTTTAGAAAAACTACTGCAAATTCTTGAAGAATTGTGTTTGGCTTAATAGATCTATTTATCTGTACTGCTTCTGCTGTATTTGCTTTGGTCTTGGAAAAAGTACTCTACTTTGGAACATATAAGTCAACTAAAAAAACCAGTATACAAAGAGTCTGCTTGTTTGTGATGCTTCGCCCCAAAGTTTATTTCTCGTAAGAAATTTTTGCTGCAATGAGCGTGAGTAAAGTTCCCATCCATACTTGGAGAATGTGGTATCTATCTGGAAGAAACATTTGCCCATGAATCATACACCTTGGTGGTAAGTCATAAAGTTACAAGTTGGCCTTTTGTTCTGGTTAAGCTAAAAGCCAACAAAACTCTGGAAACTGCTACTCTGGTCTCCTAAAATAGGATGTGGGCTGTGGAAAATTTGGTTTAACTTGGCAGCAGTTTCAGCCTAGTATTAATTTGAAGAAGATACTAAATCTTGTGCTTTATTCCTAAATTGATTTCTAGTTACAAAAGGTTTTTTACTTTTTTACAAAAGGTCTTTGAATAGCTCTGTTACAATTCTGGCCCAGTAAAAAATTTCCTGTGCTCAACCAGCTCTTGTAGAAAGGGTTTTTAATTCTATCATGATATGGTTACGGAACAGAGCTGTTCCCATGTGTTAAAGCATTGCACCTCTTGAAGGAGAGCATTCAAAGTGCATTTGCCATGCCAGCTGTCCTGAAAGTAGTGTCAGAAATGGTTAGTCAGATGAGGTTCCTCCTCAAGAGGAACCATTTTGCTTCCAAGTCTGTTCATATTCAGCCCAGGTCTCCTGGGAGCAGGGAGAAGAAAAATCTGTGAGTTGTGCAGTGCACTACTGCAAATTGAGTTGATCGTATTGCGAAGACTGCTGGACAGATGTGCCTGTCATTAAGCACCCCAAGTGATGCTGAATTGCTGCAGTCTTGGGAGGGAGACCAAGCATTAAATGGGACATGGTGTGTGAAGGATCCCTTTTCCCCCAGGCTTTTGCAGCAGCTCAGAAAAGAGGAATTGGTGAGATGCTTTGGGAAAACTCAAAAACACTGTATAACATACCTCTTCTGGTGCTACCAGAACTTATTTTAGACACTGGTTCTGTTAATGCATTTTCTTCACTATTAAGAGGATTTCACTTTAGGAAGCTCAGTTTGTGCAGAACCCTGAAAGATACTTTGTGTTCCACGTCCCAGTTTCCTTATGAATGAGGTTTGTAGGGGGCAGTGATCTGTATTGGAACAACTGAAGTATTTGGAGAGTCGGAGTTCCTGTGTAGCGCTCGTGGTTCCGACGTAAGGCATTTCCTCCTTACAAACCTTATGCACTCACAGTACAGGGCCACTGCTATGCCCTGGTAGCTTATAGACTGTTTTCAGTAGTGTTGCCATTAATTTTCTGTTGCCTCTAATCTCAAGAGAATTTTGAATGGTATAAAATGTCAGCTACCAAACTCCAGTAATATTAGCTATGATTAAAAGAATGTCTTCGCTAATCCTTTTATTATACATTTCAATAGACACCAAAACAGTGCTGTCAATACTCTTAAAATACTTAAATTCTTTTCCACTTGGTCAGGACATTCAGCCATTTCTGTATTTTTTTTCTGCACTGATGCGAACTCTCACTATATTTTACAGTTCATGGCTTAAGGAAAAAGCTGAGTTACTATTCTGTGCCTCACTGTTGTGGTTCACTGAGAAGGACTGAAAGATTGTGAACAACACAAAAAAGAAATCACTGATCTGTTAAGCGCTCTGTGGAGCCTGTACCTCCAGTCATTAGCTGAAGCACTGGAGCACAGGTTGTGGTATAACTTGATATCTTAAAGATGTCATGTTGACTAATCAGATCAAAATGTACAGAGTGGTAGAGAATAGAAGGGAAACCATATATATAAAATGAAGTACGTTTTTATGAATTAGCTACAGGAATACTAGATTTTTCACTCTCACCTGCTTGAAGGAGTTGAACTGAATAGGCTTAATACCTGAAAGACTAAGGTGATAGAAATCACTGCAAGTAACAGGGCCAAAATAGGGCTCGTTTCTGGCTAGAAGCACCACTGTTGTTGTTTTTTCTGCAGAGAAGAATCTGCTTAGATTTACACACCTTGTCTATCCTTTATTTCTAGCCAGTTCATATACTGAACATACAGTAATTCTGATGAGATTAGTATTAATGCCTCAGCTGATGTAGTGACATATCTTTAAATACGTAGCTGTTCTAAGGGTTTTCAGGTGATGCTGCGGTTTGCTCTTTTGGGATCCGTGGTCAAGACTTTGGATGATGCAGAACTCCCAGTGCTCTTCTGGAGAAAAGAGATCTTGCTGCCTCCTAGCCTGTTGCGCGAGGGAGGCAAGATGACCCTCTCTGCTGCCTGGGAGTTGCTTTCTCCTATGCAGGAATTCATTGTAGGGGAAGGCTTTGGATTGTGCTGCTGAATGTTAACCTTTGTTTTGCTAATGTGATGAGGGCCTCAGGGATGTACTGCGAGGGAAGGGGTCAGAGTAATCGCAAGTCAGCAGAGTATTCCAACCCTGCCAGCCCCTGCGGTGCAGAGCATGGAAAGGGTGGGACCCTGAAAGACATCCCTGCGTTCCCCTGTGTGTGGGCACTAGCAAGAGCCAGACTCAGATCTGACCAGTCTCACCAGGGTCATCTGCGAGGATGGCTCCCATCCCCAGCCACTGCCTGCTGGGGAAGGGTTTTTGGTGTTCCCTTCCTTCCGTGGCCTCCTCTTGTCCTTTGCCTGGATGTCAGGTCCAGAGAGGTTAAGCACAGTCCTGTGATAAACAGGACAAAAAATAACATGGAGTTATCCAAGCTGGTAGCTGGAATGGTGTGAGCTTTCTTACAAATGCAGCCTCTGGGATCAGCTCGGGTTTTGAGCATTTTGAAGCGTTACTTAAGTCTTACTTTTCCAAACAAGTTTTTCACTTACACTACTGGCATCATATGAAGGGGACCTCTCCATTTTGCAATTTTGGAAAAGTTCTTTCTAAACAATTGCCATTTTGGTATGTTTCATTCTCCATTTGTTACTTTGAAAGCAAGTGGAATGTAGCTTTGTCCCATGTTACAGTCACATAATAGTGGAGCAGCTTTGCCTGGAAAAGGCACGTTAGTGGCACTGAATCCGTCAGCATTTCTGTCACTGCAGTAACAGAACGGAAGGAGGTTGAACAGACACATTTCGTTTTTCTATAAAAACATCTAATCCAAACATCTCTTGTGGAGAATTGTTTAAAACCTCTGGATCCCTCTGCTTGAATTTCTTTATCAGCTGCCAAGAAGATTGGGCTATAATGATTCTGGCTGGTTTTGCAAAGGATCTGAATTGGAAGATATTTCCTGACTCTGATTTTTTTGTTGTTTTTGTCTATTTAACGTCTCATGTTTTGACTTGTATACTGTTGCAACCAAGTTTGATACAAGTTAAAAATCAAAAATCTGATAAATCTTAAATGGATTATTTCTATAGATTTTTAGTTTTTGTAGCTGGAGGCTACAGAATCTCAATGAGCATTTTAGAGATCTATATTGATTTTTACTTCTTCTCCACTTAATTTTTTTGGCTACGCTTTGCAGTGTTCCTGCATTGAAGTACTGAGTCCTTTTCGCTGATGTGATTCTCATATGTAAACTAAGACATCTCTGTCTTCCCTTCTACATTTTTCAAATTCTCCAAATCTTTGGGGATGTTTCTGAGTGCAACTCTTGCTAGCTCATCTTCCTGTCTCCTCAAATGCTATTGGTATTCTAAGGTGCTAATTAATGACACAGTGTGAGCCCAAAGGTTGGCATACCTGTGAACAGCTGGTAAAATTCAACAGCCCAAAGAACTTCCAAATCAACACCATCAAGATCATCATCAGTAACATAAATACCTGGGAAATTAAAAAAGGGTAACAGTAAAATTTAGAAAAAGAGGTTTTTCTCTCTTGGAGATGTTATGGCAAGGGACTTTTAGATCGCTTTCAAACATAGAACCTGCATCACTTTTATTTTTCAAGGTATTTTAGAGGTGTGCAGAAGAAAAGGTGCATATTAGTGTCCATGTGTATGCAGCTTATTTAATCCACTCTTTTCCCACAAGTAGGGATTGACTTCTGAGGTGAATACTGTCTACATAGGAATGCAGTTGGACACAGGGCCAGGCTGTGCCTCTGATCCATGGTGTAATCCACTTCTCTCTCTCTCTATGACAGAACCTGAGCAAAATCTAGGTTTTGAAAGCCCGTGGTTTGCATCTCCTGTGTGGAATAAGGGACAGTGATCATGTAGAAACAGCAAAGGAAAAAAAAAGGAAGGGATGCTGAAGAGCGTGGGGAAAAATGAGCCCTCTGATGTTACTTAGGTCAGCTGTTGAACAGTTCTGTGCCAAGTCATCAGAAGGATGTCCTGGACAAAACATTTCTAAAAGGAGCCTTTCTAGTGCAGGATGCTGGGTTTAATAGCTCTGATGTGAGGCATCTTAGGTGTGTACAGAAAAGAGGCAGGATTAACAACAATTTCTACTAGCACACCCTTAAGAAACTGCCTGATGCCTCCTTCTGAAATTTCCCAGTAGGTCAAGCCAGTTTTTGATGGCAAAGTTCTGAGCAAAGGCAGATATGATGCCAAGCTTATGTTTCTACTACCTGGCCAGTAGAGTGTGTGTAATAAATTAATATAAATTCACTTATACATGTATTCACATATTCATATTTTTAAATATCTTTATAAAGAAATCAGAAGGTGTTCTGCAGTGCTATAATGTCATATTGTCAAGTTTACCATAGCCAGAAAGGGAGTGGAGACCACTGCTAGTGACAGTCTTTGCAAAAACTCTTACATTGTTTTCTTTCCTCCCTGTTGTTTTGCTTGGGTGTTAACTGCTTGTCCTTCGTGATGTATTCTTTTTGGGATGGCAGCTGTTGGATGCTGGATGCTTGTGCAGTACCTAACAAAGAGATTTAGTGAACACCTTGGGCCAGGATTAGTTATAATTTAACTTTCTGTAATATCTTTACCCATGCTATTTGAGTAGAACGGAATTTCCCATTATATCCGTTCCATTCCAATCTCAGAAAGTGGTAGGGGTAACTCCTTCTTCCTCTTTCCCTCTTGCTGCCCTGCATACTCAGCATGAAGAATGCCTTAACAAACATAACTATTTAGGAAGGATGTATTTACTTGGCTGTGAGTTGTACAAGACTGGAAAGCACAGCAAATGAAATTATTTCTTCTGCTAGGAATAAAATGTGAAACTTGTGGTTTTTATGAAAAAGCCTCAAATGTGAGGGATAAGGATGTGTTCATTCTCTTCAGCCACATCTGCAAGCAGTGGGGAATGAAAGCCTTTACATCACTCCCAGAATACGTGGCTCATTTTATGTTTCTGCTTTATGCGTTTCTTGAGTATAGAAGAGAATAATGTCAGAAAGCTGTGTTTTTATTCGGAAGCTGTATTTTTATCCTTGAGCTCTTAACCCAGGGAAGTTAGTCCAGTATTCCTGACCACCAGGAGGAGCTCATGACACAGCCTGTAGCGTTAGCCTCCTGCCTCCGAGCCTGCGAGAATTTCTCCAAAGAGGGAACTTTCAAGTCCGAGCAGCGCAGGGACAGCCATCCCCTTGCAGCTGTCAGTGCTGGCACTTGGCACAGGAATGCACAAAATAAAACTACACCTGGGAAAGGTGAAACGAACCAAACGCGGGGGCAGGTGGGACAATGTGCTGTGGGCAGATGCTGGGAAGTAGGAGAATGTGATTATCCATCATATAGTGAATGGCTTTGTTTATACAGAGAATCCTGGCCTCAAACATTACTTCCAAAACCTCTTTCCCCTTGGTAAAAAAATAAGGCATAAGATGGCATAAAGACCAGCTGGCAGCCAGAAGAGGGGAGTGTTCCCATGGTACAGTGCTTTTTAAAATTTTAGTAAAGCTCTTTATAGGCAAGTCAGTAATGCCACTCTGCTCGCTAATGTGAATGTTCCCAGCTATCCAAGGGCAGCAGAACAAATTTGTAAGTTAAAGGCTGGTAGTTTTTATTGTGGAAATGACGCTTGATTTCACAAAGCATAGAGCTTCACCTTGCAGCTAAGTTTCCTCTGTTCAGGACAAAGCAGGACAGAGCCACCGGCATTGAAATTGATGAAGAAATTATTTTAAAACTTTCTGCAAAACTGCAGGATGAATGAGAAGAACCCACTCTCTGTCACATCTCTTCTGCTCTCTATTTTTGTACTTGTTTTAAAATCTAGGATTCAACATTGCCTCAAAAATAACCAGTTCCCTTTTCACTGAGGCAAGAGACTAATGTCTGTAACCCAGTGACTGTGGGTACCTTTCTTCTTGCTGAAATAAATTAATACTGAACAGAGTCTTTTTATCATAGCCATGCTCTTATCAGACCATCTCCCTTTATATTGCTTCCTTCCCCAGCCATTGTGGAAACAGACATCCTGCCCAAGGCATCGAAATCCGCAATCTGCAGCTTCTTCTATGGAGCCCCTGGATTTTTGCCAGCAGCCCCTTGAGGTGGTCCCAGATGTGATTGCTTTTTCTGTGCTACCCTGAAAATATCCGGTAAAAACAAAGGACTGCACTCACCCCAGTTACCGCTTCAGAGGCCAGCACTTCCTCTGCTCTCAGGGATGTACAGTGGGAGATATTAGGCATGATGTACCCCAGAGAAACCATGACTAAAACGGCAGGGTCACAGGCAAAGGGATATTCCTACAATAGAATAAAGCCAATCTTTTTATTGCATCTCTCAGCTGGTCCTCAAGTTTACCTCCAGTTCCCATGAACCCAGGAGATGTGTATGGGGTGTCTTTCCCACAGCATTCTTCTGCAGGGAAAATGCAAATTCCTTGCACCTATGTTGTGTGTGAAAGGAGGTTAGGTTTTAACACTGCTTTCCTTCAGTGGGGAAAAAAAAAACCCAAACAATTCTATTTTTATTTCAAAGTAGCTAGGACTTAAAATAGCCACTGCCTTAAAATAAAACCAAAATGTTTTTTTGACTCAATAGCTTTTTTTGGGGAGAAGGCTGGGGGAGAGAGGAGGGAAGTGAAAATACCAGCTTGTGAGAGTTTTTGTGGCTTGGATCTGTGGGGGGTTTGTGCTATTCTGGTAGTCTTGGAATTCTCAGTAGTCCTGTCTATCAGAAAACCAACATTGTAGTCCTGGCTGTTACTGTCAGTGGTTGAAGATACCTGTGTGAAGGCAGGGCAAATGCATCTTCCTGCTGGTTTCCCTGTGTAATGTCTTATAACCTTTTACTTTTTCCTTGGTTCTTTGATCTTCCCTGCAGCTTCCCTGCTCCAGGTTGCCTGACAGAGTTCCCATAGCCTAATTTGCTCCAGAGGTGTTTGTGCATGCAGTAAAACTTTCAGAAGGATTTTAGACCGGTCATCAATTTTTTGGGCATTCCCTCCTTGAGGAAGGACGGGTGAGAATCCAATGAGATCTTTTGTGTGAGTGTGGTTAAAGGTACTTACGTGAGTGTCACAGGAAAGAAAGAAGAACTTCAAGTGTCTCTTTACCGAGATCCATCTTGCAATCTATCTGTCACTAAAATGAAAAGATTGGAGGGAATTCAAAAGAAGAGAAGAAAAAAGAAAAGGATCCCAGTGAAATCTACACATGCCATGCCTCAACCGTTCTAGAAAGCCATGTGTTGTTCAGCTGGGCTGAGGAATTGTTACCATTGAAGGCACTTTATTGCTACTTTAAACTATGAGAAACCTCTGCTCTGCAACTTGTTTTCCTAAGTACTTGGAGAAAGTTGATGTTGCACTTGTCTCTTGGGTTTTGCAGTGTCTTTTGGAAGAATGTTTATGTAGACCCTGGAATTACTACAGCTTTTCAGGACTGCAGCTTACTGTGTTACTCTCCCTCATGTCTCCTCACCAGTCTGCAGATAAACACAGCCAGCTTTCTGAGATCCAGCTATGGCTGTCCTTGGGGCCATGTGGTAAGTTTGCCATGTTGGGGATGTGAGGGCATGGCCAATATGGCCTTCAGGTTTATTTCCAGAAACAGAAATGTATCTCTCTGGCATCTGTTCTGTTAAATATTGACTTTCTATCAGCAGTGTTAGAGGTAAGGAACCTCCCTAGAAAAGAACCAGCTCATGGGGATTTGCATGCTGTTTCTATGACTGGAGCACGATTTTTTTAGTTTGGTTGGGGTTTTTTTTGAAGTTGGGACAGAGAGCTGTTTTGAAGCATCTTTTCATACATGGCAGGAACATCACTTTGACAGAACACAGGGGCTGGTACTCAGTCCTTTGCAAGCAAGACTGATAAAGCAGAGCACCTTAGTGACAGAAGGTCTGAGATGCATTTTAAACAATGCCTGCCTATTTGTTGTTACTTTTCAGAAAATGCCCTGACCTTGCAGACTTACAGATGTTTTTTTCTTAACACTGTGTGCAAAGCCAGCTCCAGCCAGAAACGAGCACCCTCTGTAAGCAAAGAGCCTGAAATAAAGGGCCAGAGGTGGGTTGTGAAGAGTCAAGAGAGCTTGAGCCTAAAGCATAATGAAAACCTTTACAAGAGAGGAAAATGCAAGAACTAAATCTGATGGTCCATGAAAAACTGGTGTCAACACATAAATGGAAGTGTAGCCAAGAAGGAGGTAAGTATATTTGTGCATTTGCAAGCACAGTGGCAACACAAGCACGTGGCACAGTCTCGACTTTTTTGCATCAGAAGGAACACTGTAAAATGCTGTTAGGTGAGATCTGTACCTGTCCCTCTACCTATGGTGTGAGCTGACTGCTAGTCAAGGAGAGCCCGTGTCAGCTGAGGGGAAGGGTGGGTTTTAAAGGGTTGATGCACCACTTGATACCCATTTATTCCTGAGCCCTTCTGCCAAGGCTTCCATGAGAAAACCAAGTGTGTGTGTGGGAGCTCTTGTCCTGTCTTTCATACACGTGTGTTACCCAAACCACAGCAAAGGAGAGACATGGAAGCACTGCTGTGCTAAAGACACCAAAAGAAGCTAAGTGCAGAGCAGGAACCTCTGCCTGCACCCCCAGGTCCCCAGCCTGGCAACCTGAGAGTTGGCTGTAGCTATTTCATTTCCAGGAAAGAGGCTGATGTTATTGACCCTGAGTATTATTTGCCTAATGAAATACAGGGAACTGAGGGGTGGGGGATAGATGTGAGCATCTGCGGCTTGCTGTTTTTCCTCCCTCTCCTTCCCTGGAAGAGTTTTGCAAGAATGCCTCGGCACTGCCAGAACATGAGTGCTGATGGCTGGTAGAAACATCCCTGCTCCAAGGGTGTCATATCCTGGAATGCTCTGCAGTGCTGTCTGCAGCCCTTACAGATGCAAACCACGTGGCTGGAGCCTTCCTGCCTGATGGAGGAGCCACAGTCTCAGTACTCCAAGGATCCTTGCAGCAAGATGTTGTTTAGCCAGATGCCCTCAGCCTTTCATGGCTCTGGAGAGCCCTTCCTGTCTGGGGCCCTGCCTGTGACACTGAGCCCAGCTGTCACCTCGTCTTTGTGGCCCAAGCAGAGCAGGGGTGCTGCAGGGACTCGGCCGTGAGAGCAGACTGGCCTCAGCCTGTGCTGCTGGACCAGGTGGGCTCTGCCAGAGGTGCCTGTTCTAGCAGCTATTGCCACTGAAGGCAGAGGGAGGCAGGTCATGTACCAAGCTGATTTCTGGTTAGTGCGGCATCTTTGTCTGTTAGAAAGCCCAAATGGATTTGCAGATCCCAAAGAAAACGCCATCTGCCTCATTACTGAGCTGCATTCTGTTCCTGCTCTACCCCCCACTTATATTGCCCAACAGGGATTTATTGTTCCTTTTCAATCTGATGTTTTAATCTCCAATTCCCCTGTCTTCCTGTGGTTGTCCCTGTTGATTCCCTTCCCAGAGCTGCTGCTCTTACTTGTGTCTCCCCTGCCTTTGCCAGCTGGAGTGAGACACTTCAGAGGGAGTGTCTCCCTCAGAAGCAGCTTTACCTGCCCACCCCTGCTATCTGCCAAAAGAGAGGAGCTGCTCTGGAAACACTGCAAAGGAAAATACCGCCACAAAGTTGCACAGATCCTGCCCTTCCCACAGCATTCCTGTAAGCCAGACAATAAACACCCGAGCTGGTATGCACAGGCTCTGGGCTTTTCAGGAGACACCAAAACCTGGGAGGGAGGGCTCGGCTGCCCCGAGCCCTTTGTAAGACAACTTGCTCCAAAGCAAAATAAGGAAGGAGAATGTGCACATACTCATGGCTGTGGCGTGCACAGAGCTTGGCCAAGGTCCGTGCTGCCTTTGTGCTCAACAAGTTCTTGCTCTGAAGAACCTACAGCAAAGCAGGAAGAAAAATGGCCCTGGCTGCTTGCTTTGCAGAGATAAACGGTGGCAGCTGAAAATGGGGCTTTTAGTGACAAGGCTGTCTTTCCCTGCAGGTGGAAGCTGTCTGGGAGGAAAGACCAAGGCATTCTGCATTTGAAGAGCTCCCAGAGAAGCCTGACAATTATGTGTTTCAGAACACGTACTCTTAGATGAATAACCAAAATATTTAAGGCTAAGGCGGCCAGTGATGTGGCACAGCAGGGACACAGTGTTTGCACTCAAGTGCCAAATCTACACCCCTCCTCTGCGTTCCAACGTCTACGGCGCGTGCAGTACAGCAAGTCCTTTCCCCTTTGTCCCAGAAAGGGACGTGTTTCCTGTGGTTTGTCCTCTGGTGCCTATTTTTTAGTTTTCCTGCTGAGAGGACGCAAGCCCCCGGTGATGCCATCGGCTGGAAGCGAGCGAGCGGCTGCGGCAGGCCCGCGTCACCCCGGGATTGTCCGCGCTGGCTGCGCAGCCCCGGCGGCGCGTGCCAGGCGTTGTGCAGCTGCAGGGCTCGGCGCCAGCAGCGGGGTCTCTGCCTGTGCTGCAGAAAGCCTGATTCAGCAGCAAAATCCTCAAGCTGTCTCCAAGGCCTCCTGGAAAAACCATCTGCAGGCATCCCACTCGGGTGGGAACAGTCACTGCCGGATGTACTTGCTGGCTCGCTCTGTCTTCGCACGGCACTGGGACAGGGCACCCCCAAAGGCTTCACCTCGAGGGTCCCAGGCTCCTCACTGCTTGAGGGTGTGAACAAAGTTGCAAGGGTTTGTGTTTTCTTTCCTTTCTTACCCTGGAGGTCTTTACCTGAAGTTTGCTGAAACCTGTGGAAAGGCTCGTTGGCTTCCCCATGTCTTGGGACTGAAATTATGGCTTGCTTCTCCATCAGCCACATCTGCTGGCACCTTTTAAAATTACATTTCTCAGGATAAAACAAAAAGAGTGTAGGGAGGAAGGGGGAAAAATACACAATAAACATTTTCCTTCACCTGTCCTTCACCTAAAAGAGCATTAGGTGGCTGGGGAGGGATGAGAGAGTTACAGGAACTGCCAGAACTTAGTGATTTGGTATCCTCTGTTCCTGCTGCTGAGTAGCCACCTATTAAACAGAAACAGTTGAATGCATGTGGAATAATCTCTTATTACTGCTCCTACTGTCTTGTCTCCACTGATATGCAGGATATGTGGCATCTTCTTTCTGGATGTGCTTTATGAAAGTACAGCAAGAGGCTAGATGTGTTTTGCATGTGAGTACAGTTGCATAATATATGACCCATTGATCTGGGGCTTGGATCTGGGCTGTTTGATCTGGAATGGTAACTTTTTCCCAGCTTTTTGCACCAAACTGGTGTTACGATGCCTGTCGGGGACAGCCAAAGAGACACTGGGAAAGGAAAGGTGATTGTTTGAAAACCTTGGCCATGTTGGTGAGGCCAGTGGGCAACACTGACCATCACCTCCCTCTTTGTTTGTCCCTGTGTCTCTTCAGAGCTCAGCACCGAAGGGCCAGGTCAGCTGTTATCAGAGGCTGCACTGGGGTGGAAAGTGGCTGGCAGAGACTGGCAGCTCCTGGTAGTGGTGGTGAGGTCTGGGGATACTCAGCATGTGCTGACTGAAAGCAAGCACTCTTGATGGCCCAGAGGTCCAGTTCTGAGCAGGGCTGAGTACTCCCGACATCATCGCAGCTGATTATGTTTCAGTCCCAAGCTTTGACAAGCGTAGAAGCACAAACTGTGGCCAGAGGCCTTGTGTCCCTGAAAACCCATCTTTGTGTGGCAAGAGAGGCCCACATGGTTCACCAGCACTGTGACAGGGAACAAGAGCTTGGCCCCAGCT
Source organism: Gymnorhina tibicen (assembly GCA_013399875.1). Classification (NCBI taxonomy): domain Eukaryota; kingdom Metazoa; phylum Chordata; class Aves; order Passeriformes; family Artamidae; genus Gymnorhina; species Gymnorhina tibicen. The sequence continues at coordinate 1,405,042 of VXAZ01009904.1, forward strand.
GTGTAGTTGCTCTCCTTGGAAGTGTTCTGCCATCTCTGGAAGGAGCGCCTCAGCTGGCGCAGACTGTGCTGGTCCCAGTGACATGTGGAGGCTGTTACGTGCTTACATCAATCACAGCATGCTAGTTTATTTTCTTTCTCCTTGGATGTTTTGTGATGCCTTCCCAATTCAATTGCTAGTATTTTTCATAATTACATTTCAGCAGTTGCATCAGTCTGGAATTTGTACAGATGTCCTGAATTTTGCAATGTTCTCACTTGCGTGAGGCACCTCTCACAAAGCACTGATGCCACGGAGAGGGTGTCCCACAAGGCAGCCAGCACTGCTGCAGCCCCTGCCAGAGCAGTGATCTTTCTCAGGCACACAGTCTCCTTGTCCCACCTCTACCTGGTGAGCAGTAGTTGCCCTGAACAGTCCTCTTGTTCTCCTTGTCTTACATGGCAAGTCAGCTGGGGACAGAAAGAAGCAGAGGTTTGAACTGCTGGTGCCTGCACAGCAAGGACTCCCAAGATGGAGCCATGCGGAAATGCCAGGGGCCAGGGATACACTGGTTGGTATTGTTTAAAGGCATCCAGGAGGGGAGCTGAGTTCAGATCTTCCATATTCAGGATGGTGACTCCTTGGTACTGGCCACAATGACCCCAAATCCAAGTGCCTTGTGGGGCTTCAGCACAGTCCTGTAAGGAAAAGTCCTCCATTCCTCTCTCCATACATATTCTGCATTTGTGCTGAGCTACAGTGACAAGGAAAAGAAAACATGTGGTATTTCTTCCTTTGTGCAGCCTGCAGCAGCGCCTTGCTGGGCTGCCCTGGCTCAGTGCTGTGCACAAAGGAAACCTCCTCCTGAGATACCCCGCAGGGCTCAGATTTGCCACTGAAGCAGGAGATGTAGTGACCTCTGTTTCAACATGAATAATCGCAATTGTAGTTCCTGCCCCTCCACTGATGCAGGTCTTTATTAGACCTGACTAGGTCCGTAACCTCTGCTGGCTGCAGGTTGTCCCAGCTGCTGGAGTGCTGTGTGAAGTGCTGTTTGTACTTCCTTCTATTCATGCTGACCTTACCTGCCATGAATGATGCAATCATGCGGACAAGATCATAGGGAGGTTCAAAGTCCAGGATGAAAAAAGGAGAGGGAGGAAAAAAATAAAAGCGCCAAAAATAGAGTTTCCAAGGCTGAAGGTCATTTCAGTGTGGGGCTCAGAGGACATCAGAGACATGCTGGAGCCTCCAGATTGGAGGGGAACATCCACTTGGTGCCCTTCATTGCCTGTAGCTCTCTGTGCTTAAGCCATCACAGCTTGCAGCAATGTTGAGTCCACAGACTTCAGGGAAACCCAAAGAGAAGTGAGTCTCTGGGGGCTGGTGGAGCCCGGGCTGCTGGAGAGGGAGGGGTGACAAGGACCATCACCAAAGGCCGCTATGAGCTGATCTGTGAGGGTGAGCACCTCTGGAGTGATAGATGGGGGCCTCTGGAGTGATAGACGACATGGCTGTGGATAACAGCCACAAGCAGTAGCTGGGAGGTTCTGAGTGGTCATTGGGAAAAGCTTCTCCACAGGACAGTGGTGCAGCACTGGAACAGGTTACCCTGAGAGTCAGGGACTCTCAAGGGGATTTAAGACTTGGCTAGACAAAGCAATGGATGATCTTAGCTAGTGTTGGCAACAGTCCTGCTTCTTATGGAAGACAGGGCCAGAGGCACCCAGAGATCCTTCCCAGCAGATACTTCCATGACTGTACTTACATTAAAATTGAATAAACATGCCCTTGTGTTGACTTAACCTTCCCAGTGAGCATGTTGATCTGGTTTTGTTGACATGCTTGTTCCTAGAATCTGATTCTCACTAAATACAAGTGAAAATCGGGGGTAGGCTGTATGTTACCTGAAAAAACATGAGTTAGGTGTTTGATTAGTCTTTGGTGCCATCCCTGTGGCTCTGGGAAGCTGGCAGGGGCTGCACTGCCTGAGATGATATGGTGCCATGTCATATAAAAAAGATACATGCTGTCTTTTCACAAGTCACTGCTCCCTATTACCCAGGACAGACCAGAATGTGCGTTCCTGTGCTGTCTCATGGGGGATGAGGTGGAGGTCAGAGAAAACCCTTCTTGTTCCCCTCAGAGGCTGGGGAAGGGTAAGGAATTAATCTGAAACTTTGTGTAGTAAAATATAAATCCCCATTGCCTGAAAATTGCTGGATAAGAGCCAAAAAGGCCTAACAAGGAAACATGTTCCTTCCAGCATAATTGTATATTTGGCTTCTATTTTAATAAATGAGTAACAGCTGAGCAGAGAGGCCAAAAGGAGAGACTCCTCCCACCCTGAGGTATGCTCAAGGCAGAGGTTGGGCTGTGTGTGAGTCAGGTCCCAGAGTGGGTGATTTAGCATAAAACACTGAGGTTTAACTGTGGATTAGACCGTGAGCAGCAACCAAAGTGAGTGACTAATGTAGGTGTAAAAGGTTGTTGTTTTTTAATGTTTAAATTTTCTTTTGATTTCCTTGAAGGTGGGTAGAGAAGGAGCAAACCCAGGCACTGAGGTCAAGTCGGAGGGGAACTGGAGGCCTGAGGTGATAAATCATCAGCACTGCAGTGAGATTAAGAGGGAAACTAATGTAATATATGAAGCAATATAGAAAGAGGAATTTTATTACTTCAGTCAGCTCTCAAAGGACTCCATTCCAGATGGCTAAAGCCGGGTAGATCAGGAACCCCCATCGATGGGGCCCACCATCTGACAACAGCAAAAGCAGCAGAGGGTTTCTTCTGACTCTAGCAGGTGTTTCACCAGGAGAGAGCTGTCTCCATAGCAGGATAAAATAGCATTAGTGAGGAATTACCTCCTTGTGAGCAAAGCTGGTGATGAGCGTGGCCATTTTGGCATTTTCCCCCATTCAGGAAACGTGTCTTGTTCTGGCAGACTATTTATGGAGAGGCTTAAGGATTAGTCTGCAGCTCTAAAGCACCATCTGGTTCTGGATGATGGTGCCGTTGGCCTGCTGCTGATGGGAATAGTGGCCTCGATTAAGACCCCACCATAGCAGCTGTGCAGAGCAACAGCCCCAGGGGTGAGTAACAGCTCCCCACAGAGCAGCCTGTGGCTCTCAAACTTGCTTTTTTGTCAAGTCACCAAGCAGTGGCTAGGAAGCAGTATCTTTTATAGCCTTCAGCCAAGGCCTGAGATAAAACAAAGGCATGGTTCATGGAGGAATTTTCCCTGTAGGAGTGAGAGCTGTTGAACGTCGGCACTGTCCAGCTCCAGGTCAAAGGCATACAAACCCTGAGACCTCAGCACTGATGCAGTGCCACAAACCTTTGGAATGAGGGGGGATATTTCTCTATTATGGAATTCTTGTTTTAATTTGAAGTGCTTGAGAAGAATTCTCATTTGGGGAAAGTTTGGCCGTACTTTGCTGCAACATTAGACTTCTCTGTTGGGTGTCTTCTGCTAGAAATGTTTAGATGTATTTTTGTTTTTGTTCTGTCTTACGCAGCTAAGAAAACAGTTTCAAGTAGGACAAATTGTCTTGTTCCAGGGAGGAGGTCTGATCTGGAGAATGAAAACAGCTTGCTTCTTGGAGGACTGTCCACAAAAGAACAAAGCTCTGAGGACACTTCCCTGCACTGTGCCCCACTAGAGATAATGTAGAGCCAAGATGTTGGCCTCAGGAAGAACAACTGTGTGAGACAGTCTCTTGTTAAGTGTTTTGTTTTTTTCTTTGCCCAGGGTTCATGTGCTCCAGTGCCTGGTGCTCTGGGTGTTGTTACTCCTTTGGATCTGATGGGCTGGGAGGCAAGTGCCTTGGGTATTCCCTGCTCCTGCTTCTAAGAAAGAGGAATCGTGTTAGTTCATCATACAGGGATGCTGGTGCTGGGGAAGAAGACTGGAGTCCTTTCTAATCAGGTGTGCATCTCTCCAGATTTGTGTTTTGCGTGTCACTGGCAACACGTGAGGAAGAAATACTCACGAAAGGGCCAATGTTCCTGCACAACAACATTAATGGGAAATCAGTTCTGGATACACAGAAGTGCAAGTTCCTTGTGGCAGTTGAATGGAGTGTTGTAATCGGATGCCCAGAAAAGTGAGATGACATCATGTGCCTGGTGCATCCTGTGAAAACCAATCAGCACTACTATTATAAACATCTCCATTTGTAATGTCTGCTTTGGCAGACTGGTTGTAAAGAAGAATTTTAAACTTTGTGTAGAATAGTAATCCTGATAGGAAAGAACTCTGAAGCCAACAGGAATTTAGCTGCTTGAAAACCTTGGTCTTAGTTTAGTACAATTTTTAGCCGAGGTGTGGATTCAACACTTTTAAGTTCTCAATTAAAAGGTCATCCTCATATCACCAAGAGGTCCAGGCTCACCATACCATCCGCCCATTTTCCAGAAAAAGTTACCCTTTTCTGAAAGATAACTGGAAATGCCTCAATGAGATGATGGAAGTGCTGTGACCTGAGCCAAAAGCAATTTTCCTGTCAAGGCAAAAAAAATTTTTCATTAAGACAGAAATGTTAGGAATTAGTAGTCTTTTGATAGACAGTTCACAAGATGATATTTGTGAAACTCTGTAGAAAGAGAAGCCAATGGAAATTATTTTTACATTTACACCAAAGGCAATTGCATGGATTTATTACTACATCTGGGGCTGCAAGCCTGAGCCTGATTTATTAACTACCGTCCCTTTTGGTTTCTTATCCAGGGTGGCAAACCAGCTGTAGAAAGTTGAAAAGAAGTTGAGCTGCATGTCTTGTCCTTTCAGCCTGCTTCTTGTGTTCGTTTTGGTCTATAAACAAACATCTCTCAGGTCTCCTAAATAGATTTTCTGATTGAGTTCCCAGAACAGACCACCACCAGCCTCATTAAAGCTTATGTTACTTTCATGCATGAATAAAAAAGCTCCCATTCACTGCTGATTTTATTTAGTTAGATTCTGTGCCTTGTGGTAGACATTGAATTGGAATGACATTTTTGGCATCAAAAAAGAAAAAACAGTGAGACTGCAAGAAATAGTTTGATGCCTGCATCTTTTGCAGTACGAAAAGGAAGGGGTTAACCAGTTCTTGGCTGTATGATATTGATTGAGGACACAAAGAAAATACAGCTGTAAATATTTAGGGATATTCCCTAGTAGCTGGGGTGTTTTTTGGGGGGGTAGGTCATTGAAGTGGGACTCTGGAGGTACAGTCTGTTTTCCCAGGGATGCCACCCGCTTCCTGCATGATAGGAGGTGGAAGGTCGCTTGTTGTTCTAGGTCTCAGCTCCCCAGCTGAGAATGATGCTGTCTCCCTCCTCTCCTTTTCCAGCTTGCTTGTTTATCTCGCTAGCTTTTCATCAGAGTAACATCCACTCTGCCTCTGTGCTGAGCACAGTGGGTCTTGCTCTTGGCTGGGGCTTCTAGACATCACTACGAACAACAGACATGATTCTCTCTTCATGCCTGTCTCCTCCCTCTCTGTCCATGCTCCAGTGCTTGTGAGGTAAGACGAACAGCTAAAAAACCCCAAACCAACAATAAAACCAGTGTAAATGAAGAACGGGGGAGGAAAGATCCAGTATGTGTGATAAGCTGTGACATAGGTTTGGGTAATGTTTTTTCTCCAGCCCTGCTGACTGATGGTCTATCTCATGTAAAGGTACTGCATTTTGGGACAAGAACGACTTGAGCCTGTTGTTTAAGTTAAAGGGGTGAACAAAAAGCAGCTTTGCCTGTTTCCTTTGCGCTAAGCACATTGTGAATATTCTTAAGCATTGCCACAAGGATTAACATCCCTGAATTTTAATGTGCCTGGTGCTGGAATGTAGCTGGAAAGCAGAGCAGGCAGGAATGGTCTCTCTGGGCTGTAGGCTCTGCTAGGTGACTCTTTGAAGTTCTATTCAATAGCTTTCTGTTACTCTTTATATTTTTTTCCCTTTTCCGCCTTTTTTCCTCCTCCTTCAACCACTTCTGGAACAAGTACTGATAGATTTGATGTTTCTAAAATTTACTGGACTGGACTCTTTTATCTCCACATACTTTTGCATGGCAGTAGTATTAAAATTAGGAAAAAAAAGCATGGGGACAGAAGTACAGAGTTTGGTGTTTACTTTGGATCATTAACCTGGTCTGTAAATTTGATTTGATCTCTCCTTTTTTTTTGTTCCTCCCCTGCTCTCTGTGTAATTTCAGAGCCTGCAAAGAGACGCTGTCTTCTGCTGCTTCAGGATCCCAGCAAGAAATGGGAGTCTGATGGATTGTAAATGCACCTGCTTTGTTTAAAACCCAGCCAAACAGATAAGTGCACTTTTAATTAACTCCAAACAGTGCTTTAGACATAGCTGTGCACAGCATCTCTCTTCAGTTTGGTTTCAGTTTGGTGAGGCTCTGTGCTTCACCCCTGCAAATGAATGCTGTGTGGATCTCATTTCAGCTGAGAAATACCAGGCGATATTGGTATTTCACCTTAAGGTAATTAATTGGTGTCTGAGGGAAGTGCAGCTGAGGGGTTGGAAGGCTCCCAGGGGTCTTTCCCTGCTCTTCCAGAGCTGCTGTCTCCAGCAGCCCTGTGAGGTTTTGGGACTCTGAGGAGCAGCTCTGCGGGACCAGACGAGGCTGATGTGACCCATCTGAGCCTTAAAGAGTCCTCCGGGACTCATTAGAGGTTTAATAACTAAACTTGGCTGGTTTGGTTGAGAAGATGCTTGTGCAGGTTTGGAGCAATCTCAGAGAAACCAGCTCATGCTGCTGGCAGGAGAAAGGGCTTTCTGCATGTGCTTGTCATATGTGTGCAGAGAAAGTGATAACCCCGCTTCCTCCTGCCGGCTTCCAGGTGGGAAAAGAGCTGGGGATGGGGGAGAAAAGACCTTGGTTACACTGAGTTTAGTCAGGGCATGCAAAGAAGTATCGTGGGTGAGTGGTAACAAGAACTGTCCCCTCAAAGTTAGGGGAACATTTTTATCTCTCTACCAAGAAAGCAATTTCTGGCTGCTTAGGTCTGCTTCTAGAGGTGACCACTGTCTCCTTGTGGACACACCACTGCAATTACTAAATTATTCAAGAAACCCATAAAATAGGGTCTCCTGTAAAGTGTAACTTTGCAATAATATACAGCCATGGGGCTGGGGCAAATATTCACCATGATGCAATTTACTGTGTTAGAAAAATGGAAAAAAAGCACTGAAGCTGAGCGTGTGAGCATTGTTGGGGGTGTGTGGCGGGAGGCCGGACAAGAGCCAAATTATCTACTCCAGACTTGTCTTGCCTGCTCTGCCAGGGATAATTACCAGTGTAAAGCGTCTACCTTGCTATTGGGAAAACTAGAGACATGTTTGCTACAGCAAATTAGGCTGCAGTAACTGACCTGAATTCGTCTCACCTTCCTAAGCAAAAGGTGAGTTTTCTTGGTGAAGTTGCCAATTTAGGAGTGATAGAGAGAGACGGGAGAGACAAGGCGGGGAAGTGGGAGGCTGCTGCAGTTTGTGAGAGCTAAATCTGGATCAACTCGTGATCCCTGAAGTGTCTGAAGTTCCTTCTTTTCTAGGAAAAACTTCACTGCTGCTGTTATTACCAAGAAATTTTTTATATTAATAGAAGAAATGACATATCTGTTAGTAATGACTAAGTTCTGTCTTACAATTGCAAACAGTACGTAGTCCTGACTCTTCAATACTTCGAAAGCAAAAAGGCTTGACTCTGTATTAAGAGACACTGATAAAATGGAGATTGAGTGAGAAAATCAGGGCTAGTTCATTCAGCAAGGATGGATAGGAAGTTAAAAAAGCTTACACTCTCTGCACCAACTAACGCAGCTTAATGTTTTTCTAACCTCAGAGATTCTCAAGGCCTTGATTGTTAGGTTTGCAACTTTAAATCTGTTTTCTGCCAGTGAGCTGAAATCAGTGTACCCCCATATTAGATCCCATTAAATTAACCCTAAGCTGGCCAGTTCTAAGTTGGGAACTCTGACATTACTCAAAGTCAAATTTGGAAATCATCCTGAAGCGTGGCTGGCATGCAACGTGTAATGCTTTGTGCTGCCTGGAAGAAGAAGCAGAAAACACTTAGAGTGTCTTGGGAGCTGTACTGGTGAGAGAGATGATACCAAGGGTGTTCTACACACCTGTGGTTTGGCTGGTACTTTCTGCAGCTGAGGAGAACGGATTCAGCAGCTCTTGACAGATTACTGAAAAAAAAATTTGTCCAGAAAAGAAGATCCTCGAATCCCTAACTCCTTGTCTTACAGGTGAGCCTTGAGGAAACTTGGGAGACTGTAGCTCCTGAATGTGTGACCTTCCCCTGTGATTAGAAGAAAGCCATGGGGAAAGACAAGAAAGAAGAGGCCATCTTCCTGAGGAAAAAGATAACTTTGCTGCGGGCTTTCTCGCTGCTCATTGGCAGCATGGTTGGCAGTGGCATCTTTATTTCCCCCAAAGGAGTACTGAAAAACTCTGGCAGCGTGGGCTTCTCCCTGGTCGTCTGGTTTTCCTGTGGGCTCCTCTCCATGTTTGGTGAGTGGTGAGCTTTGGCAGCCTTTGCTTAAGCATCTGGGAGGTGAGGGGAGCCCGCATGTTTTTATGTTTAGAAAGTTGGGAGATGAATAAACCCAAAATTCCTGGTTCTTACTGCAACAAAGGCTTAAGAAGTCAGGGGGTGGTCACTAGAAGTTTTTAGTTCAAATGATTTCCGTGGGGTAATGGAGAAACTTCCAGCACTTATGGTCTGTGAATATCAATTCATCTAGAAGTCCAGGGCAGGGGAGTAACAGTGACTGGAAATGGAGACAGCATGGATGCCAGGAAAGCTGGGAGAGAATGCGGGGACTCCTTCTGCAAGGCGGAAAGGAGATGTAGGCACCTAAAAGGGAATCTGAGGTCTGTGCTGTGCTTTTCACAGACTCTGTGAAGAGGGCAGGAAGGGACAGTCCCAATATGCCCTATGGGATCCCCTTTCTGTCGGAGAGAATAGCGAAGCACTGGACCGGAATGCCTGGGGAGCTGCGGGGTACGCACCAGCCTGGGGTGGGGGTCTGGGCGTCTGCCAGAAACGGTGCAGCTATGTCTGATGCTGCCTGGGAGCAGGAGATGGAGCAGATCAGCCCCACTTCCTGTGTGTTACTATCGGCTTGATTTCTGTTGTTTAATACCAGTCTTTTGTCGTCTTTTTGATGGCAGTTTCATTCTAGTTCTTGTGAAATAACATAGCTCTTAGAAGCTACAGTGGATAAAACACATGACTTTTAGTTTCTTTCATTAACTGTATAAAATCACCACCTCAGAAACTCTCTAAAGGTGCTATTAGGACAACTGCAAGTTCTCCCAGCCCAGAAGAGGTATCTGATGCTTATTACAGTGGGTGACTTTAACATCCTTCTTCTGTCATAACTTACTTAAAGAAAAAAACAAGAAAGGAGAAAAACTCCATGTGAAAAAAGCCACTCTGACACTGTGACATGTACATGCCAAGTTTAGAAATCGAGACGTTCAGTTGTTGATCGGGCAACAAGTTGTTCTTTCTCTTAGTATATGTGTACCAATATTTCACATTGCAACCTCTGTGTGGTTGTTTGGTGAATTATACACTTCTGCTTAAAGAAAAGTTTACAATGTAATGTGAACGTGGTGTTCCTTTTAGCCAAGCAGAGCAGTAAATGATAATGTGCGTGCTAATCACACAGCTAAGCTCTGCACTCGCAAAGGTTTCTCCCTCTGCAGCATCCTTTGATACACTCTGCTGGAAAGGCCTTGGGAGCCTCTTTATCAAATCATTGCATTCTGTAGCTGGATTTGTTGGTTTGTTCTTCCCTTTTATCAGCTTGATGACCTCCCCGTATCATTTCTCTGACACTTCTTTGCAGTATTTTAAAAGGCCTCCTTTCTTTTATGCTTTTTTTCCTTTCAAGTGAGGCATATATACGAGTCCCATTGCATGAGTTCAGCAACACACTTACATGCATGCTTGAAGCATAAATGCTTCAAGGGACCCACTGGAATAAACGAGATGAGCTGTCTGCCTATATTTGATGCTTTGAACAGGAATTCTGCACAAATTTTCCAACAGGGAGGCAGGAAACATTGAGGTTGTCACCATCCTGCAAGACCTGAACGTGGCATGATTGCCATGGGACTTGGAGGCATGGCCATGTCACCACTGGATTCAAAGGAGGGAAGGGATTTACGTGAAGATGCAAGATAAGGACACAAGAACGTGGCCTGGGATTAAAAACATGATCGGAATGACCAGTTCAGCCATGGCTTGCGGCTGAGCTGCTGTAGCTGCTTTGTAAGCACCATTTCACCAGTCTAACTGTGAGGAGAAGCAAGAATCCAGGGTATTTTTCAAAGGAAACTTCCTGTAGCTCTGTGCATCATTTCTATGACACACCCTTCTTCAGAGCTTCCATGGAAATGTTGTAACATTAACCACAAAATAGAGAATTTCTTTCCACCTGACAGGTAAGCCAGTTAGTTCAAAACTTACTTCAAAACCTGGTAGTGCACAAAAATAGGGAAAAGTGATTCTGTTAAACCTTTTTCTTCCTCTCATTCACTGCTTATTTTAAATTTGTTCAATCTCTGAAAAATCACACAGAAAAGGGAAAATCCATGGGATTATTTACTCGGTACATTTCTACCTGAACTTTTTCAGGTGCCTTGTGTTATGCAGAGCTTGGAACAAGAATCACCAAGTCTGGAGGACATTATATCTACATTTTGGAGACACTAGGGCCTCTGCCAAGCTTCTTATTCCTGTGGGCAGAGTTTTTTGCTATCAGGTAAGAGATTTGGTTTGCTTGCCTCTTCCTGGATGCAGTGATAATTTAAAATACCAGAAGTTATGGTGCCAGGTAACAGTCCAGGCAGTTCATAAAGGAAAGAGTAGAAATAAGCTGAATGATTTTTAGAGATTTTTCAGTGATAAAAGGAAGAAGAAGCAAAGTGGAAATAGTTACAAATGTTAAATGTGTTCTGTACTTGAAGAATAGTTCTCTTCTCCCCTGGCAGCTGGTACCTCCCAAGAGCTGAGCTATATTTCAGAGACTGACAATAGATGCCAGATTTATTTCAGATCTTCTGTTTTCAGTGTGCAACTTTTTTCGTTTTTCCAGATTCGGAAAGTGGAGACAACTTTCTGGCTTAGCCCCAAGTTAAATAATTTATAAAATTGTGAACTACTTCTTTTTTTAACATTAAAAAGGAAGTCCTCACCTCTCAGTAACCTGTATCCTTCATGTAAGCAGAGATGAAGCAGGACATATGAACCACACTGCATTGCTCAGTATGATTAATCTCAACTTTTGCTTTCAAGTTGGAAATTAATCATTTTGCAGCATGTGGTTTTTAACCCATTTACTGAGAAAAACCTCTGAGAAAAACTCAGTGGGAATTCACCATCTGCATGGATGAGAGGATTAAGCCAGGTGGGGAAACTTGCTCCCCTTCCCAAGTTTTGTGCAGTTTTACCTCATGCCACTTTTCAGCCATCCTCAGAGCAGTTTGTGCTTGGTTCCCCCCACACTCCCCATCCAGGCCTGCCAACAGTGCTGTGGTTTCCCTGGCATTTGGACGCTACATGCTGGAGCCGTTTTTTGCCCCCTGTGCTGCCCCTGTCCCTGCGGTGAAGCTCGTGTCTCTCCTGGGCTACTGTAAGTACTAACACTTATGGGATTGTCCATCCTGGCCTCTCTGCCCTAGATTAGGAGCACCTACAGGGTGTTATTTCCCGGGACAACTGTGGGATAGGGGTCCTGTCTTACCACCTCAGCTAACCAAAATGTTCTGATTCAAGGTGGTGGTGTTGGGCCACTATATTCTCCAGGAAGGGGAATGGGCCTCCCCGTTGACCAGCTGGAGCCCTAGTTTGGGGGATTTTGCCAGGTGTGGGAGCAGAAACTCTCCACGTGTAATTGTGCAAAAGCCATGTGGGTTGTGGGTGTAAGGCTTGAGGTTTTGGACTCCTCCCCTGGTGCATCCAGCCCGTGAAGATGTCCCGCCTGCTCCAGACTGGTGTGGACTGGCACAGGGAATGCTGCAAAGTGGGCTGCTGAGATGTTCCACACCTTTCCCCCAGGCAGGTGTGGATCATCCAGCAGGAACCAGGTTCCTGCTGCCTTTTAGGAGCGTAACTCAGCTCCCTCTTTAAACACTGTGTGCTGGACCACACCTGTAAAGTTTTCTGACATCTCTCACCCCAGGCATCCTCTCGAAGGCATAAAGATGCAGCCTTCCCCCAGCATTCCCAGGGCAGGGAGAGCTGCTGTACTTTTCCTGTGTGTGTTGAGCACAGGCTGCAGCTGTAGCAGTGTGGTCTTCTCTCCAGACACGGTCCTCACCCTCAATTCCTGGAGCGTCACCTGGAGCGCACGGCTGCAGACGGCTCTCTCTGTTGTCAAACTCCTGGCTCTTGCACTCATCATCGTGCCAGGGATGATGCTGCTGGCCCAGGGTACGTGTTGCTGCATGGCTGAAGGAAGGTGCTCGCTGTGCCCCTTGTCTTGGCTTTTATCAGTCCCAAGTGACAAGTGCAGTGCTCACTTAGCTGGCAGGAGCTTTCTCTGTCCTTGTGCCGGCTGTGAATTAGCTGGGAGCTGAGACCGGCATAGCTGGCACAAGCTGCATCATTGCACTGGGCTGATGCACCTGGCTGGGTGGTGCTTTCTCCAAAATTTACTGGGTCTTAGGGCCAGAAGATGTGTGATCCTACCCAGGGTCATACAGGCATCTTCCTCTGCAGATGGTCTTTCTTTGGAGTCAGACTTACCTGTTTCCAGCGTGGCTCGAAATCTTTCCAAAGCAGCACATATGTGTGACAGCATCCCCTGAGCCAGTCACAGCTGTGCAATGAGTTACCAGCCCTCAGCTGAGCCCTGGTAATGGCATCTCTAACCTTTCTGTGGCTTAAGCTAATGTTTTTCACCTCCAGATTGAGATGGGTGGTATTTTAGAGAATTGATAATTGGTACAGGATTTCATGTCCACATGCAGAGTGGGGGAGAAAAACCCTACCAGTAGTATTTTCTGTGAACAATAGGGGAGTATTGGCTTTAATCCAAGCCTCGGTTTATAGAAAAGCCCAAGGCACTCCCACTAAAGGGATGAAGCCTGCTCCCTCTTCATGGATTACCTTCTTCTGCAGAGAAAAAAACCACCACAGGCAGTGGGATCCATGTTCATGTTTCTTTCTGATGTCTGGAGCTGGCTCCTTTGAACATGCAAAGATCCCCTTGGGCTGGCAGTGCTTCTGAACTAAAGGACTGCCCTGCAGCTAGGAATCCTGAGCCATTATTGTTAGGAATGCCTTCAAATGACAATCTGGAGCTCTGGCACCCGTCCCCTGGTGGGGAGGATAAGTGCAGGTGACATCTGGAGGGAGAATTCACCAAGAGACTCCAGTATGACAGGTTGTATTTAATGTGACTCATGGGGGACTGTAAATTGCTCATTAATGCTTTGCAGGCAATAAATCCTTTTCATGCACCATCACTTACCAGCCATCATTTTAGAACATAAAAAAAGTACCCCAACAGGCCCACTCCTATATTTTGGGTTAGTTTTCTTCAAACCTATTTTCAATTTGACTTCATTTTTTTTGTGCTTAAAAATCAGTTTTGTTCTTTTAAATCATTTTGCCTGATTCCTCTGCCTTGGGCTGCTTTTCTTTGGTTGCACTTTTGTCCTTTCCTCTGCCATTGCCTTCTCTTTGGCTCAGGCTTATTTTAGAGACTTGCTGGGCCAGCATTTCAAACCCAAGTGCCCAATTCTCGTCACTGAACTTCTTGCAGAAGCACCTCCATAGAAGTGGCCTAACTTTCTCCATATGCTCCATGCCATGTCACACCTTGCGTGGTGAAGCCCAACTAGGCAAGCTTCGCACTTCTTACTCTTAAAGAGGCTTTATTATGGAAAATTGAACATAGACGTGGAACTGAACCTTGGGTTACCTGGATTTGAAAATGCTGGGAATGCAACTCCTTTTGACTGTGTTTGAATGAGAGGCCATTCAGCGTTTGTCTCTTCCCTAAGGTTTTGGTTTTTTTTTTTTGGATTTAGAGAAAATCCTGACTTTGGGGGTTTTTTTGTTATGTTTTGTTTTGTTATTTCAAGCAGAGAACTTGAAGGAAAATTAGGGGACTTGGTAAATATCTGAGACACCTCTATTTTGAAAATTTTATTTGCTTTGCCCTCTGTGTCCTTTCCTGTGGGTGAGTGGTGGTGGGTCAGACTGGCAGTTCCCTGCTCCCGTCCCCTCCTCCAGCCTGGTTCCCATGCTCTGGCCAGCACAGGGCTGGGGTCAGTGCTCCAGCAGCAGGAACAGGAGGGAGCCCAGTGAGAACCGAGTTAGCCGCCTCGCTGGCTGCACCACATCAAAGGGGAGTGTGCATCCAGCTGCTGAGGGGGCTGGGGACGGAACACGGGGGTCAATCCAACAAATTAATTTTGGGCCTGAAGAAAGGAGAGGACAATGCGGATCCTCTCATCTCCACGATCTCCTGTTCCCACAGCAGGGTCTGTTGGAAACAACTAGCTATTGTTGTTGCCCTTCCTAAAATGCCTCCTGTAGCTGGACAAGGGATAGATTTTTTTTTTTAATGTCACCGTAGGAAAGTAAACGTATCAGCAACAGCAATGAAATTAAAGCAAAGCAATGAATTTGAATACCTGGCTTCAAGGCAATCACGCTCTTCCCAGGTCTGGGCAAGAGATACAAGGGATGTTATCCTCCAGGGAAGGAAGCCTGTCTCTGACATTTTCCTGCTCTGTGTCCGTTGTTTATCTCCTCTGCAGGCCACACCGAACACTTCCAGGATGCTTTTGACAGACAGTCGCTGGTTCTGGATAAGCTCCCCCTGGCTTTCTATGCAGGCATGTTCGCATACTCAGGCTGGTAGGTGCGATGGGAGGGCACTTCACGGCAGCAGACAGGTGCCCTCACCGTGACTCAGACTCTCACCCCATCTCTTCCCATCGTGCAGGTTTCAGACCAGCTTTGTGCGTGAAGAGTTGGTCAAACCTGAACGGTAAGGCTGGGAGGAAGCTGCCCTGGGTTACCAGCCTCGGGAGTACCGCAGCTTTCCCAAGGGCAGTACGGGAGGAATAAGTTTGTCGGTTCACCTGACTGCAATCAGTTGTGCTGCCAGATAAAATCTGCAGTAATAGTGTGCATAACAAAGGATAGCAGCTTGTTCTTTGTGTGTGTGTTCCCCTTTCTTGTAGAAACATCCCCCTGGCTGTCATAGTTTCTGTGATCACGGTAATTGTGGGGTACATGCTCACCAATGTCTCCTACTACACAGTCCTGGGAACACAAGATGTTCTGGCTTCTCCTGCTGTGGCTGTGGTGAGTTGTCATTGCTACTGTTATCTCCTCAGTGTGGCCAGCTTATGCTGTGGTCATGGCAAGGCTTTCAGAGATGGTTGTCCTATAAAATGCTTTATTGCTTTGTAATTTCTCTGGATTACTGGGCAACAGTAACTTCTTCTAGTCGTGCCTAAAAGATAATGAAAAATAACCTGCAGATGACAGTAGAAAAGGTGAGATTTATGACTTATACATCACTCCTTCAATGGAAGAAGTTTTCTTTTTTGTGACCCTGATGTCACCTAGAGAGCACAACATGTTCCTAAAGTCATGTTTGCTCTTCCTCCAGAGCTTTGTGCAGCGAGCCTTCAAAAGCCTGATCTCCGTGGTCCCTGTCCTTGTCGCACTGTCCTGCTTTGGAACCATGAATGGAGGAATCTTCACATTTTCAAGGTCACATCCCTAAGGATCTATTATGCTCTTGGCTTACTGAATCAGAGGGAAGCACCAGCAACGTGTGCAACTACCCATCCACATGGTAGCACTTTAGCCACTCTTGTGGGAAAAATAAGGCTTTTGACTCCCAGGCTGTCAGCTACAGGACGGTCCCTAAGAGTCTACTCTGTCTATTTCTGGCCAGGCCCAGACTTTGGTCCACACCAGACTAGGTCTGGTCACAAAGATTTTTATCTTCTCCCCTACCCTTCAGTTTAAATCCCCAGTTTAAACAGAAATGTCAGTGTTTCTGGTGAACGAAAGGCTTTGTTGATGTTGGCACCTGCTCAGTGAGACCGAGTCTTCTTTCGCTGGGTTCACCCAGCTGTGCTGCTGCAGGGCACAGGGTCCCTCTGTCGTGAGGCTCTCTAGGCAAACTCTCCCTTGAGGACTTTCCTTTGAAGTCAGTGAAATGTCGTCGGGATGGGCTATTCCTAAAGCAATAGTCAAGGTTCAAGAAGTCTTGTTATAGAAATAAGAAAAGCTTTGTTCCATGGAAAAATAAACTTGCCAGCTTCACTGTCTGCCACAGTCCATGTCCTTACGGGAGCGTTGAAATTGGAGAGGAGGGCAGACCTTATGAAGAAGGATGTTGTGCTGGTCCTGAGGAGCTGAGCGAACTCTCTGCGGTGGGTTCTGCTTCACAGCTTTGATTGCAAAGGGAAAAATCAGTTGATCTGAAAGGAATGTTTCATAGCATGAAAGCTAGTGAATTATCTGATCCACTACCCTGAAGTCCTGTGTTACATACAGGTGTGGACAATCCTTCCCATTAGCTGCTCTAGATAGTGGTTTTCTTTGAGGATGAGAAGTCTCTGCACAGCACAGAGGTTCTTCGTGTCCCCTATCGACCTTCTCTCCCTCATCCTGGCAACATTAACATAATCACTGCAGAAAGTCCATATAAACACTGATGGGGCCTCCCTGGCTGCCTGCCAGCCACACCCCTGCAAAGCCACAGAGACAGCAATAAAACCAGTTGTACACTTGTGCCCCAGCTGCTTTGGGCCCTGCTCCAGCCCAGCTGATGCTCTGGCATGGTTTGTTTGTGGATATTAAATTTATAAAATTGGATGTGATTGTCTTCTCCCTAATTGCTCTTTCACGAGTCAAAGGAGGGATGGAAGCAAGGAATTCTCTGCTCTCATTTTGTAGCTGTTCTTGTGTGTAGCTGGCCTCTTGGCAGTATGACAAATGGTATTTTCCAACAGCTGACCAGACGATTGGAAATCATCTGCCATTTGAGGAGACTGCACTTTATTTTTTCTGTATATGTACATATAAGAATATAGGCTTCAAAACTGACAATCCCCTTTCATAAACTCACCAGCTTCTCTTATAAAGGACTGAAGTTTGTGACCCTCCACTTCCTTTTCACTGGAAAGATTAATTCCTTTTGTGATGGCAAGAGACTTTTTTACTCCTGTTTCCAGCCTGAGATCATTCATGGTCACTTTGGACGTGCCCAAAGGTCTCTGCTAACAAGGCACCCAAGGAGACACTGCCAGTGGTTCTGATGGTGGGCTCTGCACTGCATTGAACTGGTCCTGGGAGAGCTATGGGAACCCAGCCTTGGGGTTTTCTTCCAAATGCCCCCAAAGTGGAGCTCTGAGAAACCTGGTCTAGTGGAAGCTGTCCCTGCCCATGGCAGGGGGGTTGGGTTCCAACCCAAAACATTCGATGATTCTATGAAAGTGCAGCTAAAGGCAGAACTGTGGACTTGTGCTGGGAAGGGGAGTGGGTGCCTTGATGCCTCAGGTCAGTCCAGTGACTGA
Organism: Gymnorhina tibicen; assembly: GCA_013399875.1. Classification (NCBI taxonomy): domain Eukaryota; kingdom Metazoa; phylum Chordata; class Aves; order Passeriformes; family Artamidae; genus Gymnorhina; species Gymnorhina tibicen. Next base: position 1,422,592 of record VXAZ01009904.1, read on the forward strand.
TCTCATTTCTAGTCTGGATGTAGGATGTTAATGCACAGGGCTACCTGTCTTTTCCTAGGACTCTGTTTGTGGCTTCCAGGGAAGGACAGTGGCCTCCCCTCTTCTCCATGATCCACATTCGACGGCATACACCCCTTCCCGCTGTCATGTTAATGGTAAGGAGATCTGGCTGTGTGACATCTTCTGTTCTTTTGCAGTCTTGGCTTTCTTGCAAAGACTGGTTAAACTGAGGAGTTTTAAAGGGTATTGAGACATTAAATTACCCCCTGAAAAATAAAGAAGGCAGGATACAGGAAATGGCTGCAAAGTATTAAGTCCCCTTAAGCCAGCAGTGGTACCCAAATGTACATCCTTGAAGTTCCTGCCTTATAACCTTAGACACCTTTTTTTAAAAGTATGGTCCCTACCATCTGCCACAGGTGCTGCTTCATATTGCCTTATGAAAACGCCTCTGCCTGGCTTTTACTATTTGGAAATTGAAAATTCCCAGGTGTGGTGGAAATGCAGGGAATGAGCATTTGTAGAGATAATCTGGTCTGATATTTTGGTTTGTTCAGGGGGTTTTTTTTATGGCAGTGGTCCAGCTCCATCCTAACTGTGCTGCAGTGCCTGTTGCAGCTTGGCTGACCTGCTACAAACTTAGCAGATGTTGTTATAGATAGCCTGTGTACCAGCAGTTCAGGCTTTTGGATCATGCATGTTTTAATTGCCCTGGCTTGGACATGAAGCATCAAAGATGGTACTGATCTTGAAATGATCACTCCTTTCTGTAGCACTACAGAACAATGCCTTTAAGTCTTTTGTCTTCAGTCTGTGACACTGTTTCGTAAAGTTCTCTGAACTCCCAAATGCTGGGGCTGTGAAGTAGTTGCAGGGGGGTTGGAGGAGGTGATCCATATTACCCTTCCTAATCCGAGCACCATAGTAAGGATTTAATGACTGCATTTCGTGTTCACGATGCTCAGTTCCCTTTGGTCACTGCCATGGTGTGCATTGGAGACATCTACCATCTACTGAATTTCTTCAGCTTTTCCCGATGGCTCTTCATAGGATTAGCCACCCTCGGGCTCATTGTCCATCGCCACCGTCACCCGGAGCTGCACAGCCCCTTCAAGGTAAATGCACAGCACGTGCCTGGCAGCCAGGAATGTGCGGGCCTGTCATTCCTCTCTCTGATTTGCTCATAATTACAGCATTACATGGCCGTGGTAGCCTTTAGGCTCTAAGGGGTCTCAATCCCTGATGCTTAGTAATGCATATGGGGAGCTCCTGAAATTGGCTGACGTGCCCAAGCAGCCAGATGTGGTAAATCCTATAAAGCCAGTTCCACATGGAGTCACCAGACTGCTTGCTACAGGGGACAAAGTTTCAGGCTTGGAACTGGGAGATGTACAGAAAGCAGTTCTTTCACTGATCCCTTGTGGGCTATAAGGAGGGACTCTTGCCTGGATGTTATTTCAGTGGTAGGTAAGTCTCGGCTCTAGGTGAGAAGCGGGAGGGTGTCAGGCCTGGGGAAAAAGGAGCATGGGCAGAGGGGTCCTGGGAGCAAATCAGTTGCTGGTATAGAAATATTGTCTATTGTAAAGCAGTGGGCCCCTCTTGTGGCCTTTCTCATGCTGCTGGGTGCAGGGATCTTCCTCATGTCAGCGGGGGATGCTGGAGCTGGTGCTGGAGCAGCTTTCCTGCGCTCAGGCACCTTTCCCCCTGCCGGATAATGTGCAGAAGGTATTAGGCTGGGGCGGTGCCTGAGGCGGGTGCAGTTTTTTCCTGACTCTGGTCACCCCTGCATGGTGCCTCCAGCCAGAAGCTCCCGGGGAAGAGAGAGGACCTCCAGGCCCGCTGGCACCGGGCGGCGAGGAGCTCGGGGGACAGAAACACTTCCTGCAGCTCGCAGGGCTCCTCCATGAGCTGTGCGCATCCTCCTGCAAAGTTTGGGGTAATTTTTCTTCTCAGTCTTTGCATTTAGCAGAGACTTTGAGGCTTCCCAGTTTGTTGGTTGGCTGTAGTCGTGTACTCCCCCAGAACCAAACTGAATAAGTTTTTGCTTTTTCTTTCAAACCAAGCTTCTCAGAGGAGGTTTATTAGTGGGTGGCACTGCTGATGGTTTCAGATGCTGAGATTTTGCCCCGTGGTTTGTTTTTTTTTTTTGGTTTTTTTTTTTTTTTTTTTTTTTGTGTTTTTGTTTGTTTGGTTTTTTACAGAGATTCAGACTTCTAGCGGCTCCTAAATGCTGACTGAGCGAGGGAGGGAAATACTGGCCTTTCGGTCCGTTCGGCTGATTTCCCCCCCGCCTTTTCCCCTAGTTTTTAGCAGGAGGGAAGGGCTGCGCGCAGGTGGCGCGGGCACGTGCTGCGCTCTAGTGGCCGCACACGGGCCGTCCCCTGCCGCTGCCCGGTGGAGAACAAAGCGTGCCACACGTGTGACTCCGCTGGCACTTGCGCTCTCTATAGCATCTTGCGTTAAAAACGGTGAGAAAACACCGGGAAGAGGAGGGAGCAGTCTGCTCGCACACCTCTCGAGCAGATGTACAGTGTGACTGTGCGCATGTAGGAGTGGCTGGCAGGGGATGTTCTGGCTGGAAAGACAACAAGAGTACCTAAGTTTGATGGCTGGATGGCTGCCATACCTAGAGCAACTGATCTCTTCCAACTTGGCATGTTGAGCATCCAAAATACAATCTTTATTACTGGTAAAGATTGTCACCTTAGATGAGAGCAGCTCCATCATTCCACCAGCCATGGCAAGGAGTTACTTGGCTGAGTTTGGATCCAGAGACAGAGGGAGTGTTTCACAGTTTTATTATTTATTGCAGTCTTCCTATTTGCTCTCCAAATAACCCAGATGAATTGGCTCACCCAATAGGGTACGGCTGAAGTACTGAGTGCTGCTTTGATTTTCACCAGGGTGTCGCTGAAGCTCATGTTCTTGGTGCAGGTACTTACTACAGAGATAGGAAGTCTGGTTTTTCTTGGTTTAGTCACTGTAAGTCTCAGGTGAGCTGGAGGCAGGTCAAAACGAGTCATGAATTTTATAAGCAAAGAACAGTTTGATTCAAAGTGTCACTTCTTTCTTGGCTTCAGATTTTCCCTCAGCAGTTGCCTTAGGTGGCAAGTAGGTGTGTGTGCGTGTGCATGCACAGGAGCAGGACATTCACAGAGCAGTGGGGTGTAGGTGACTTCTCCCCCTGCTTGGCTTCCAGTTGCAAGAGAGGTTTAGATTTTGGTGCACATGAATATGGGAGGCATGCACACTGGGCTCTGAAGCTGGTGCAATTGTTTGCAGTCTGATCATACAGAAGCACTCTGCAGGACAGGATATGATTCTTCTCATCTTCTTTAGATGGAGAAATGAATACAGTGTGTGCTGGCACATACAGAGGCTGATTGGCTACAGACACCTGTTTCCCCTGATAGTCTTCTGTGCTCTTTTCCCCAGGTTCCCCTGTTTGTTCCTGTCTCTTTTACCATCATCTGCCTCTTCACAGTGGCAATGTCTTTCTACTCAGACCCTGTGAATATTAGCATTGGCTGCACCATGGTTTTGAGTGGTTTTCCAGTCTACTACCTCCTAATTCACAGGCAGATGTCAGACCGCTGCCGCAACCTGTTTTGTAAGTATGCACTTGACTTTCAGTATTGTGAACCTAAACAGGCTCAGGGATGGGGATGCTGGTTTGTTCCCAGGGCTCATCTCTAATGCAAATGGCTCCTTAACCTCCTGAAACCTAAATCATGACCCCTGGCACTTCTCCAATGTCTCTCCCAAGGGCACAGCCTCCACGGCCAAATTTGTTTTAACAAAGACAAAGCTGAGGTCCACCAGCAGGGGGAACAGAGAGGGTCACTTTTGCACCCCATCCCTGGTTCCTACTAAACTTTATGTCGTCTTTGGGATCACCAGCTCTGGGTCAAATTTATCTGACACAGAGCAACAAGACGAAAAGCTAGGATGGAGAGACTACAGGCTGACACTGTAACCCCATGCACAAACTTACTTGCTGAAAGGCTGGGGAGAGGACTGGTAGGAGAAGAGTGCTGCCAGAGGTCTGTCAGCTTGGTGAAGAGGCCAGGATGGTTTGGGCACAAATGTGGCCATGGAAATGAAGTACATCTTCACTCCATGCAAAGTCTAGTACAGATTTCCTCTGGATGTAGGCATGGTGGCACTATTGGTTTTTTCAGAAATGAGAGCCTGGGTTTGAGTTGGATTTGTTATTTCTGTTACAAGTCTTGTTTTCTTTTGATCTGGTGTTGGATGGAGGTGCATCAGTAACTGCTAAATAGAAGAAAACATACAGCAAGAAAGGAAACAGATACAGTGATCTGCCAACATAAAGTGCTCCAGCCATCAGTGCTGATGCTCTGATTTTCAGCCATATCTCAGGATTTCCTCTGGACTAAGCTTCCTTCCTTTTTTTCCACCCTTTCAGATTATCTTACACACAAACTACAGTTACTGCTGGAAGTTGTCCAACAAGAAATCAAGACTTACTGAGAAAACCAACAGAACTCACAGAAGACGATAAAAATCTACTTACTCCATTTTTGACACCTTTGATCCTACCAAAAGCAGGCCATGCTTTTATTCTTTTTAGTCAGTGCAAATGAGGATGACTGAGCCAAAACCTTGCTGCAAGTGTTCCTAAGCTTGCCAATTGGGATCTCTTCCTGCCTTTTTCTTTTTTTCAGAAGAGCAAACTAGTTCTCTGAAATGAGCTTGCTTTGCCTGCAGTGACTTTGAAACCAAGATCCTAATTTTGCAGCCTAGCCCAGCCCTGAGTAAAATTGAGCGTGTGTGTGTGTGTGTGTACAGAGATAATATTTTATTTTCCTAACTTGGAAAATAGGGGAAGGGGGCATGTTGCAAAACTTAGAATCCAATACACGGAAGCCAAATGCAAGTTTCAAACAGAACCACTGTAGTAGCCTTGTTGTGGACAAGGGGAAGGGTTGTGGACAGCAAATTAGGGATAAGGCAGATTAATTGGAAAGGGGAAAGCAGGGGGATAAAGTTTTATTCAACAGAAAGGGCAGATTCAGCTAATAAGAAGATATTTGAAATTCAAGTATTGACAAAGTAAGGTCAGAATGTTTTGCTTTGATTTTTGTATAAGCAAAATAAGTTTTTTTAGCTTTCAAATAATCTTTCAGCTTTGAATTTTACTTTTCTGAAAAGGCATTTTAAAATGTAGAAAGGCATTTAAAAAAATCAGCTAAATATCAACTAGAACATGACAGAATAGATCCTGGTCCTGCCCCTGACTTCCCAGACCCACTCCTCACCAATGGAGTTGAAAATTCAGAATTTGGCCCAGCTCCAGTGAAATACAATTCCTTCTTTAATTAGACAGGACCACTGATGAGACTTGGGCAGATTCCTGAATAAGTGCATCTTTTAGTGCTGTAAGAAGACGTGATCGACTTCGCATCCAAGCTTTAACTTGCTGATTGCACATGACTTGCTGATTCAATCCATAAATGCTAATTTGAGCTAATGGCATAAGAAAGGTTTCCATTATTGGATTACTTTGGTTTACATTATTAATGTGGCAATGTTATATCCAGATAAAACAGCAATTAGCTATTTACAATCACGTAATTGTTAATCAGTTCCTAAAAGATGGGAAGTAGCATGCTGAGATTCCTCTAATGACTGCTGGAAAGAGGAACAGCAGAACATGGATCATTTTTTAATCCTTTGTATCAAGCATTTATGTACTTAAAATAAAAACAAAATGCCATTTACAAACCCAGTGTAATCTACTGAAACATGTAAAATTTTGGAACTAAAGTTGGGGTTTTTTCAAAGCAATTGAGAATTATTATTCTTGTAATGACTGCTTCCTGTTCCTGTGCTGAATTAAGATGGGGTAGCAGCAGTGTGGTTGCAGGGCTTGTTTCCCCACTAGGCTCCCACAATTTAATTTACAAGCTGCTGGACATTGTCCAACAGGAAATACAGTCTCACTGGGAAAATGCTCACTGCGGAAACCATCACAGCGTACAGGAGAAGGTACTGGCTTTAAATGATTGAATGGATTCAAGAGAGATCTGGAAATGCTTCCAGGCTCCCAGACAAGAGCCAGTCCCTCCTTGTGCCAGGCTTTGCTGAAGCTGAACCGCCTGGCCCGCCTTCCCACAGCAGCCCGTGGCCAGGATCCAGTGTGGGTGGCTGGGGAACCAACCTGCAGAAGACCTTGCAGAACCAGGTGAGCCCAACCACCCCAATGTTTCCTGAGTCCACCCACTTAGGTACTGGTTTGGGGGATTTTACACATCTTAAGGTAGAAGCATAAGGTACTGCCAGCCTGGTCCCAGGCTGCAATACCCCTGTGAGCACAGCGTGCACGTGTTGTAGCATCAGTACTCCCACATCAAACCTTGGAGCAGTCTGAAATTGCAACAGAGCTGCTGTGTGTCACAGAGGCACAGAGAAAGGGTGAAATGTCCCTTCTTTGTCCATTTCCTCTGAAGAGAAAAAGTGAACAAGAATTGAAATTCCTGGGAGGAAACTTGGTAACACTACCTGCTGGACCATGGTTTCTTTATAAAGGATAAATCATTTGACATATGCAGGGAAACCACATTTGGGTGCCGCTGCTGACTGTGCAGGAATACGATCTTGCAGGGCTATACATAGGATGTCTGCTCCAAGACCTGCCAGATACTGGAAATGCAGACAGATATAGTACCATGGTTGAGAAATCAGAGGTTCAACAGCTCCACGGATGACGTTGCAATTAAAAGGGATAAAAATTAAAAATACTATGTTCCGAAAGTATCAGTTTACAGTGAGCTCAAGTTTCCAGTTTGTGGAGAGTTGTTTGTTTTTAGAGAGGATGGTGTGCTGCTCCCACCAGCAAAGATATGTAAACATTTTCTACCAAGCCAGAATGCTCTTCCTAAAGCTGCTATCTCATGCCTCAGTAGGCCTCAGAGCTTCAAGAACAGCCAGAAGCGAAAGAGAGTTCAACTTCATAATCGCATTTGTGGTGGTGGTTTTTTTGTTTCGTTTTGGGTTTTTTGTTTTGGTTTTTTGTGTGTGCACGCTAGGGGTTTTTTTTTGGTTGTTGGGTTTGTTTGTTTGTTTGTTTGTTTGTTTGTTTGTTTGTTGGCTACATCTATAGAATGCACTCAGAGTGCACTCTTTCTGGAAACTCAGAAATTAATGTGTTTCAGCCACTACTGATCTGGTGTGACTGGATCAGCAGAAAAGAAAAATGTTCTGGGCAATTCAACCGAATGCAATCTGTCAAAAAAAAAAAAAAAGAAGTCAAAGAAATGCTTGTGTCTGAACAAGTTTGCATAGTCAAGACTACTTGACCTGTTGTTAAGCTTTATGCCTCAGAGCTCCGCTGGGAAACGCTGTCAGCTTCTGAAAGGCTGGAGGTCAGACTGGAAAGCTCCTAAGCCTTGCCTGATTTCTGTGGAGAAGAGCAGAGAGGAGCATCAGACTTCAAGGCTGATGCCCAAAAGACAGGCTGGAAATAAATCCCCATAGACCGATGCCTATAGAGCAGGTATTTGCTCATTGCAGCGCTGGCGATGAGGGGGATCTCTCCTCCTAACTCACCCGCCTTTGTCAGGTGCGGTGCTATATTTATACAGTAAAATTCTGCTTAACGTTGCTATGTCATTACAGCATCATCATCTACGTGCCGGAACTCATTTACATACCATGATCTCATGGTTATTAGATAATTCTTTGCACTGCGCATGCACTTCCCCAATTCTGGGGTCTTCGGGGGTCTCTGATGAAGGCTTCTAACGTCTTCTTCGCACTTGAACTTTTCAACTTTGTCTTCAGGGCATGCGCAGTTGCGATGCTCTTTGGTCCATCTGGTTCCAACTGGCCTAAATTCTTTGTTTTGTGGATAATTGGCTTTGGCTTGCCAACTTCTGATTAATATGACACTTACTTATCTCTGAAGGTATACACCTGGTAAGTTTTTATCTCTTTTCTTTTTTTCTATTCAGCATATAAGCAACTAGTTAATTATATACTAGCCATTACATTGCATATAAAGTTATTCACATTAGATTATATGGGTATCAAAAGTTATGATTCAGGTTATAAGCATCAGGTTATAGGTATGGAAGTTATAATTTAGGCTACATAAGTAAAAGCTATGATTCAGGCTTTATAAGTATAGAAGGTTATATTGATATTCTTCAAGTTACTTTGATAAAAAGTCATGATTTGGGTTATATTGATATTAGGCTTACATAGATATCCTATAATTCAAGTTATATAAGCACTTCGTTGCTGTGACTTGAATTATATAGACATCAAGGCCCAGGAACACGAACACCTGGGGCTGCGCAGAGCTCCGAGGGCTGAGCGAGCCTGTCCCGCAGGGCTCCGTGCCCAGCACGCGTTGCTGTGGCTCCGTGTGGCTCTGCGTGCTGCAAACCCCCCACCGCCGCCATCCCTAACCCCGGGGAGAGCGGAATGAGTGACTGCACCGAGATTTGGGGCTCGCTTTGCAAGCCAACGCCAGCTTTTGGCTTTCCAAGAACGACGTCCAGCGGAAGCTGCTCCCTGCAGAAAAGGAGAAGGTCCTGAATATTCCCAGCCACTGGCAGGCTGGGAGGAATTGGCTTTAGGTAAGCGCTGGTGTGCGGTGACAGGAACGCAGAAGCAGGGATAATAAACTCTGCTGGTTCGCAGTGACGTCGATGTCGCAGATGTGCCTGCCAGAGCCCCGGGCCGTGCCGGGCCGGCCCGCTCGTGCCTGCCAGATGCGCATGCGTCTGTCGCAATAACCCGAAGGAAATGTCACTCAGCCCCACTTCCTAAGGGTCTGCGGCACACAGGCGGCCGTGGTCCCGCGGCAGGAGGCTGCGAGGGAGACAGCGAGGTACAGATGTGCTGTGGGGAGGTCACAGGGAGCTCTCAGCGGCCAGCTGTGTTTCACTTCGGAAGGTGTTACTGCCCGCGGGGCACCTTTGCCATGCGGAGCAAGGGTTGCGCAGGCTCACGCAGCCTGGCCGGCACAAGGCCCACGCCCTCAGCTCCCGAGGGTGGGGACAGGGCAGCCCGAGGACAGAACTGTGCCAGGGCAGGGCAGTGGCTCAGGCCGGGCTCTGACAGCCTTCCCAGGGTGCAGCCGAGCGGGGAGGGTCAGACATCCAGGAAGTTCGGGATTTTATAGCTTGTGGGCTTGGCTTTAAGGTCTGCTGGAGGGATACCTGCTTGCACTTTGTCATACTGTAAGTTGTATCTTCATTCATTCATTTTCTCTTCTTGTGTAAGGGAAAAGGTAGCATGAGGCTGCTTTTTAGGTATAAAATTTCCTCCGTATAAAGTTACTCCTGTTAAGATACAAAAAGCAAATTTACAGTTGCACAAGACCATGTGCAAAAGCGTGAAGGGCACTACCTGTCTTGCCAGCGAAATATTTCTGTCTGATTTTTAAGTGTTTCACCTCTGTTTATTTCTAGTTGGGGTTAGTTGGTGAGTAGAAAATCCCAGCATGGAGCAGAAATGCTGTAAAGTGCAAAGGAAAGTAAGACACAAGGGGACAATTTTGTAAGCTCATGTGATTAGGGCAGACTGGGAGCCCCGAGTCTTGGCAGGGGAGCTGGCAGGGGTTAGCATCCATCTCTAGAGTGGGGATAGAGGGAAGGGAGAAGGGGACAGCAGTGGAAAAAAGCTGCTTGGAAATATCATCTCACCCCACTTCCCTGCTTTCCTCTCCATTTCCCCTCTCCTCACCTCCCCCCTCAAATCCCACCCTTCAAATCCACAAACTTCATATTCTTCTGCCGTGCCAGCAGCAGCAGTATGGTGCTATGGAGAGGGGTAAAAAGGGGACAGCCATGTCCAAAAAATCTCCTGGTACTGCTGGATCTCTTGAATGCCCTGCAATGGGAGAGAAGAATAATTTGGAGCGTTTTTCTAGGAACAGGCCTGGCTGGTGTTCCTGCATACACAGTGTGACTGTGGTCTGAAGGCAGCACTGGAACAAGCTCTGTCTGCGAAGGAGGCCGGGGTTCTTCCTCGCTCTTTGTCCTGGCAGTCCGGGGCTGCCAAGCATTTGTTTTGTGGACCTTTGCACTGTAAACAGCTCCATGAGGGAGCTGCTCCTGTAATGATTTCCTCTCACTGGCCTTCTCCGAATACCCTTGATCCCTGCCAAAGCACGAAGGGCGTCAGAGCTGGATACGTGATCATTTCCAGTTTCTGTTTCAGTATCGTGTTCAGATTCTTCAGGCAGCTCAGAGTAGCTCTGTCACAGACCCTTGCAAGCTTGATGGCTGGTAGGTGGGCAGCTTTTGACTACGGATATGTGATGTGTGATAGGCAATGTTGTAGGGGCAGTAAAGTGATGAGATACATAAAAAAATGTTGTCTGGGTCCAAAACTGGGAGAGTAAATAGAAGGTGAAGCACAGCAGGAAGCAAAGTAAAATCCCATGAATTGGAGTTATTGGTTTCATCTTCATTACCTGTTTCATGTTCTTCTCTTTGTAGGTGCTGTGTCTGGGATAGAGTGCAAAGCAGAGACTTTGCTGGTAAGTAATGATATCCCCTCCTCCAAGTGAGAGCTGCTCTTTCACTCCCCATCCTCAACAGGACAGCAAGGAGAAAATAAGATAGCAAAGTTCATGAGCTGAGATAAAGACAAGGTGCTCACTGGACGAGATGGACTTGACTTGGAGGAAGTTAATTTATTGCCAATTAAAATAGATTTAAATGGTGAGAAAACAAATTAGATCACCTGTTCCCCCCTCCACATATTCCCAGGTTCAACTTCACTCCTTCATTCCTGACTTTTCTATCTCCCCTTACCAAAGCAATGCAGAGGGGAAGAGAAATAGATGTTGTCCTCAGTCTGTAAGATTTGCCATCTGCTCCTCTGTCATTCTCAGAAATTTCCCATGCTCCAGCATGGTTCATTTCCCATGGGCTGCAGTCCTTCAGGATAAACATGCTCTAGCGTGGATATCTCTGCTCCATGGTCCTCCACGGGCTGCAGGGGCACAGCTGTCTCACCATGGCCTTCTCTACGGGCTGCAGGGGAATCTCTGTCAAGGGTATTTTCTTACAATGTGTGTTTTAGGAAGATATATTTTAGGGAAGATCAGTGGCACAGGTCCAAGCCAGAGAGGTCAGGATCGTTTCTGTGGTGCTTGCTGTGCCCCATAAACATCCAAACACCAGGTCCTCAGTTCTGGGGCACACCTGCACTTCCCAGCTGAAGGGGGTCTCCTTTTTTGAGAAGTGAATAGCTGTCTGAACAGACCAGGGATATTGCATAGTTTGACAGCTTTGGAAAAGGCCCCTATCTTGACCTGGATTTCTTTCCTGATACAGGGCAGAGCAAGCAGCCAGGTGCCCATCAGCTCTTCTGCACTTGTGTTGTCTTCCGATTCATCCGTCTGCTCCTGAAATGGAGTATGTCTGGTATTGGCTCGATGATTCCAACCAGTGGATTGAGTACGGGAAAGGGGTGAGATTCATTTGCTGTTCATGCCGAAAGCTTTTGTTAAGCCATCTTTGGAGAGTTATTTAGAGCACGTTGTTCTGCAGCTGGCATGTTCTACACGCACTGCTGGGTGCCCTTGCAGTGCTGCTCCAGTGCCTGGGTGGAATTGTCTTATTAATTGTCCCTCAAAGCAGGATTGGAACTCTGTGAAAGCTTTCAAGGGACTGGCTTTGAAAGCGGGTGCATTTTCCCGAGCTGACAGACATCTTTTGGCTGGAGCTGACCACACAGGCTGAAGGCTGCTTTGTTGCTGTTGTTAGAAGCAGCTGTGCTCTGTGGGGTACCCTTCCATTGCTGCAGATCAAAATGCTTGAAGCCTTAGAGACTTACTTCAAAATGTCATCCCATGATAGGGACCTGGGGGAGCATTGGTATTTCCCCACAGTGACACCTAAACAGGTTTCTAACAGGTATAATTTCCTTGTTCTTTCTGCAGCACCCAGATCACATCCCTGCCACTGTAACGTCTGCATTTCTGGAGAATGAATATCTAGCTGACAAGAATGGTGTTATTTTTTTCAGGGCTGGTTCTCAGCAGTATAAGTTAGACTTTGCAGGTGAAGTATCTCCTTGTTTTAAGTTCATTACACAGTGCAGCTGGCTCGAAGGTTTTCTCACTATGTATGCATCTCTTTGAACAGCTCTTTTTCCTCCTGCAAATTTTCTCCAAGCAGAACTTCAGCAGTAGGTAAATTACTCTGCGGTTTTGAGATACCCCACTTGAGCTTCTACAGTTGGGCATCTGTAGTCAAAAAAACATCCCTGACAATATTGTACATTCAGAAGAAGAGTTGAGAATAAATGCGTCATGGCACCTTGGCTTACGCATTTGGGTTTATACAACTAAAAAGGAGAAATGAGAAATCAGAAAAACAGAAAAAAAGGCACTGAAAAGTCAAAAGGTGAAGAAGTGAGCCCATGGTGAACATCTTGCAAGCTTCTTAGGGGGAGAGAAAGCACAGAGTGTAGCGAACAAAAATTTAGGGCTGGTTGCACAGAGAGAGAAATGAGAAAATGAAAAATGCTTTTCTGTTTCTAATTTATTTACCCATCTTAAAACTCCTGTTAGCTTTCCAAACTTTAAATGTTTCCTGGCATGAATAAAGAGTGGTGTTTAAAGGAGGAAACAATGGATAATTAGCCATGTCACACAGCATGTGCTCTGTGATACTGTTACATGCCCAAGAAGAGAGGGCAGGCTTTCCTTTAAGCACCATGGAGCAGCCCTATGCTGCCTGGAAAGCCAGGTTTGTGGCCCCCATTGCACTGAAAACTCTTTCCTGCTATAGGCCTGCCATCTGATGTGGTTTTCTCTGGCCAGCAGCCTGGATGTGAATACAAGTGCAGTTGGTGCTTGGTTCTTTCAAGTTTCACAGCCTGTGCTAGCAGGTGGTTGACCTTGCTGATCTCCAAGTAGGAGCAGTGCAAGTGGCAATGGTTATGAAGTTTGGACTGGGGTGGGTGAGATAGAGAGAGTACCACAATGCAATATTCAGGGCTATCTCCTCTTTTGTTTTTACTTAACATGTAAGAGCCTGTCCCTAGACAATTATCTCATTACTGAGTTACTGTGTTTTTCTTTCAAGACATGGTCCAAACAAATGTGGTCTTTCAAACTCAAAGAAGTGTTATTCGACTGCCTAAACAGTCTGAAGATGGACAAGGTGGAAGGTAATACACATTCTTTGTTTAACAGTGTCTCTAAAGGACAGCTAAGAAGTTCTTCCTACCTGCTTAAAATGCAATTTTATATTTCTTAAATTCATTTTTAGATACCTTTTGCTGACTGGTTTAACAGTACATTTTGTGGTGGCAATATTTGTAAATTATGCAACGCTTCTGTGAAGCTCTCTGGAGGGACGTTTGGTGGCAGCCTCTGGCAGCTGTGAGAGACCACTAGAGTAGATTTGCTGTCTCTGTGAGAGGCAAGGCCACATAGGGCTGACATAACTGTGCCAGGAATTTTTATTCCTTGGTTTATGCCCCGACACTAATAAATAAACTGTGCAGTGATTAGGAGTGAGGGACTGCCAATCCCAAGAGCTGTGGTGCATATTGATGTCATCCCTTGGAAAGCTGAGGATAAATTAAAACACAGAACAGGCAAATCCACTGAAATGAAGTGAAAAAGAGGCACTGTCTTACAGCTTTTTCTAAAGGAACTTCAGTTTAACAGAATTTGAACACATCTGCTATAAATGTTATTTGTGCTACTGATTTATTTTAATAAGAGCAGTGTTTGTTTTAGAAACTCACCAGCAGATAGTGCATGTGAAGTGCATGTGAAGCTGAGGGTTCAATTAAAGTGTTGGTTGAACCAAAGGTATGTTAATTCAGAAAGAAAACGAACTATAGCTCCTGAATGGATGCCTGAAGGCTGCTTTAGAGCCTGTGGTTAGATTCTCCAGAAGGGGGATTTGGTTAGGAGTATCACCAGCTGATTGGCTCCTTTTTCTATTCTGTAGCCAAAACACGACTCCATCACATCCTGTCTATCCTCCACAGTGGGACCAAACTGCACTACCCGACATCGGGTTCGAGGTAGGACTTTCCATCTCTCCAGTGGCTGGGGAGAGCTGTGTCCTGTACTGATTTTTCCAAGAGCACGATTCAAGGCAGTTGAGATGTTACCAGCTTTTAAACGTGTCTTATAAAATAAGCAGCTACAATGTGAAACAAGACTGACAGTTTCATATTCAGAGCAGATGTGCATTTCCTGGGAGGCTCTCTGAGAACCCCTGTGATACCACACAGGGTAAGGAAGGCCATTGCTGCTCATACCTGTCCTTTGCACTCTCCCAAGGCACTTCATCTTCTGATAAACCAGATGAATTGCATCTTAAGGGCACATTTCCTCTGTCAGTTTGGGGCAGGATGTTACTTGCTGTGGTAAAACTGCAGCTTAACCCTGTAGGGAAGGAGTTAGAACGTCAGATTAAGGTGAAACTTTCACTCTGCCTCAGCCTGAATACTGCTGCGCATTTCGACTTTAGGTTACTCTGAACTGAAAATAGTCCAGATGTGGAGGTGCGTCCTCTAAAGGAAGCTCTCATGGGATTGCACTGATTTCCCTCAGTCAGTGCCTGTGCTTCCACATGGGGGGTGGTGGTAAAGGAGGGTTAGCAGGAAAAACAGAAGCAGCTTGTGATTTTTGTGGTAGGGCTTTTCAGCAGATCTGAGAAGGTTGATGAGTCCTTTCACTGGGAGTTGTTACTCTCAGTAATACCTTATTTTTGGTGCTTTAAAAATTTTCAGTTGATACAGCTCAGCTGTGATTCCCAAGAATATGGAAAAATCAAGAAGCTATTTGAGAAAACAATGAAAAATTACTGCATCAACCAACTGCAGAGGATCCAGAACCCAACACTTTGGGACATTTTTCAGTGGTTTGTATCTATTCTATTTCATTATCCTTACTGTATGACAAGACTAGTATTTCCTGATCTGTTGTCCTTCACAGTCTACATTTGGAGCTGCCAAATTCAGCAGCCCAGCAGAGGTGAGGCTGCCATGTATCTCTGTGCCCAGGTCTGGCTCGTGGCCCAGACTTATGGCTGCCCCAAAACCTGGCTCCCAGGCCAGCTACCCTCCTTGTTGGCTGTGCAGCCTTACACTGGCTGGTGATCACATGCTGGCACAAGCCCTCACTTGCTGCAGTTGCTGGGGCTGTGGACATCTGGCTCATGAGACCCAAGGTCCTACTCCACTTGCTGCATCCAGACCCCCATACATGTGCATGTACATAGGCTGGGCCTCCATCACCAAGGTAAGAATTAGAAAAGGAGTTTAAGGAGAAGATAGGGCAGACATGGCCAGACAAGCCTACTAACCAGTGGCCTGTTTTTACACATCCAGTCCTTTTTGCCCCCTTATCCATCTGTTTTCCTGTTTGCCCTCCTCAGACTGCCTTGATTGCTCCATTCTCTCACCTACAGTTCCTCTGTTAAACATTCCATTGTAAGTCCTGTGCATTCTAAATGCTCTTCTCCTCTGTCCATTTTCTCATGGACAGTACTCTTCTTTCTGTTTCTGAGCTGCTCTGGACCCTTTCCACTGCTCACAGTGCTGGGTGTCCCTCTGATCCCTGGGGCTGAGGCTACCCTGGGGCTGTCCTGGAAGCGGACTGGGGCTCCTCCCTCTCTCACTGCGTTATTGGGGTTGCATCTGTGTTCTTTTGTACGTGCAGAAATGAGCCTTTTATCCGTAGCAAGATGTGTGTGTGTGATTCTTGCTAGTGTTACTCAAAAAGTAAATTCTTTTCCTTCATAATAACTGAGCTTTGGTGTTTCAGGTTTATTCTTTTGGTTTTAGCCTCTTCCACATAAGAGTTTAAAAAAAAAGGAGGAGACTTTTTTTTTTGTGATAAAGGTAGGGGCAGAGATTATACATTCTTCACTGTGGCTTCATACAGCTCAGTTTTATAATCTCATTTATGTATTCAGGATTTATATGACATGGGAACTGACCAATTTCCAGTCAAGAGATGTTTGCCTCTTTGCTCTCTCATGTGGTATGAAGTTGTGGGTGACACAGTCCATAGTGATGCTGAGAACTTTTTGTTTTGCTGGCAGGAGTCAGCTGTGCAGCAGGGTACCAGCAGAAGTGCAAAGCAGGCAGTAACCCCACTGAGAGTGGTTTGTGTCACTGTTCCTCCATGACCCAGAAGTAGGAGGAGTTGAGTTGGGAAATTGTCCTTGCTTGAACCAGGATAACAAACCATTCTTTTTTTTTTTTTTTTNTTTTTTGTCTCTAGGCAAAAAGAAAAGATGAAGAAGCTCAATAAATTGAAAGGAGTGGACGAGCGCCTCCTGTTCCATGGCACAAGTCCATCCCATATGACTGCCATCTGTGAGCAGAACTTTGACTGGAGGCTCTGTGGGACTCATGGGACAATGTATGGAAAAGGTAGAAGTGCAGAAGGGTGTAGGGGCTGTAGCAGCAGGGGCTGCAGACCCCAGCCGGGCTGGGGGATGTGGGTGCCAAGTGACTGATGGTTCCTGACCCGTGCACTCCTGGTGTTTGTCACTCTCACCTGTGTGCATCTGCATTGCTTCAGGTAGCACCCACAGTAATCCCATTCCAGGAAGGGCTAAAAACACCTCTCTTTGCCTGCTCTTGGACAGCTGGGACTGGGAGGTTGACGGCAAAATGTGAACTGGAGTTTGTCAGTGCTTTAAAATAAGCCGATGTGGGAACACCTGGCAGGAATGTCTATAGGGCTAGCTGGGGTTGTTGAATCGCTGCCTGCCGAAGTGCTGTTAGCACATGTTTGTCCCTTGGCTGGGGTATTGTCTGACCTGTGGCTTTTTCTGCTCCCTAGGAAGCTACTTTGCCAGAGATGCCAGCTATTCCCATGAGTACTGCTCCTCCCGCAGTGGGCGCTACAGCATGTTCGTCGCTCAGGTTCTTGTTGGAGACTTTGTGCAGGGAAACCCTGAGTACTGTCGCCCTCCACCCAGAGCCAGCAATTCAAACAGACTTTATGACAGCTGCGTGGATGACCCGACAGACCCTTCAATCTTTGTCATCTTTGAGAAGCAACAGATTTACCCTGCCTATATCTTGGAGTACAGCCTCGAGACCAGCTGTGTGGTCCTGTAATGAATGGTGGAATCACCTTTGAATTCACACAGAATAAATTACTCTTCAGTACATTTTTAAAAATGTTTGTTCAGTTGTAGTTGTGGCTTTAGAACACTTTGAAATGCACTGAACCAATATCAATCCCCTGATGGTTTAGGGGGCATAGTTTTTTCAGTGTTAAGCTTTAGCATTCACCATATCTCTAGCCTGGAATGGGGACATACCTGCCTTGCATACCATGATGCAGTGACACCTGCTGAGTTACAATTACCTTGATTCACTGATATGGTCAATTAGGGTTGATTCCTGCCTGTGGTGGTGCTGATATGCCAATGGGAGGCTGGGCAGGGAATGTGGAAGAAGGAAAAGTGAAAGTATCTATGTCGTGGTGCTCAAGAGAGGAATCATGGCCTGTCTTTCAAGTAAATGGCCGGAAGCTCCTGCATCCTGGAGCCTTTGTAATTAATGCTGGCAAAGAACTTTGCTTTGTTTCCTGGTCACGTTGCTGACATCTCTTCTCACCTTGTTCTGCTGTGTCAAATCTGCACTTCTCTGTGACACTGTGTCCTTCCTCTGTCCCCACTGGATTTAGGTCAAGAAAAGCAGGGATATGGCAGCTGCTGAAGGTAGATCCCCACCATGCCATGACACCAGCAGTGAGGAAGACCGTGGTGAGCTGAATAATGGCACACAGCCGTGTCCCACTGGGGCTGTGGAGCCAGTTCCTGCAGCAGTGAGCGGTGAGACACAGGGGCTCTGTGAGGGGTTGCTGCTGGCACGGCCACCTCCTTGCCACCCTGCAGGCTGATGGTGGTGGTGGCTGTTTTGAATTACCCTACTGCTGTTTGGCACTTGTGATGGTTGAGAAGTGCCCCAGTAGTGTGTACTCCAGCTGGGATGGACGGTGGGGAAAGCTTGAATTATGGTCATGGTACTTGAAACTTGGTGGATAATGTGATAACATTTCAGATGACTGATAGCATGGAAACAAAAACAAATGGTTTATTTTAAATCAGTCTTGATGTGTAAGTTGTAATTCAGCAGAGGAGTCGCAAGTGGTTCACTTGTGTGTGCCATAGCTGGGAGGAACCAAGAGGAGGGGTGTATGTAGGATCTCATCAGCTTTCCTAAAGCCTGCTATCTTCAGGAACAATTGGTGCCCTTAGAAAATTCAGAAAGACAGCTGGCTGCAATAAGTCCCAGAGCTGCACTAATTGATGCACTTCTGTGTCTCACTGCTTTTGCAGAAGCCTAAATGTTCTTTTGCAAATTGATGATCTAATCTTGACAGCCACAGGTAAGCAGAGAACTTTCCACGCAGTAGGGAAGTAGAAATGAAAGTCACTTAAAGTGACTTTTTCCTGAATATATGGTATATTTTTTATTAAAAAAACCTCATATAGCAGCAACACACCTTTCCCAATAAGAAAATTGATGTGTAACAGTTAATTGCTCTTCTGTGCTATCAATACCACTGCATTGAAAAACTGCAGTGATTTTGGAGAGCTGTTTGCCTAGGATTTGTCAGTTGTCCTAGATCTGCATCCTGTGCCTTGCATAAGCATGGATCTGAGCATTATTTGTAAAAACAATACCAGAAAGTCTGTTTTAAGATGATGATTTTATAACTAGGTGGGATTACATAGAGGTCTCTTTTGTTTTACAGACTTGCCGCCTGGCTATGGCACCCAGTAGGTGCCGTGCATGGGCAGCCTTCACCCCACAGTTGCCTTCCCCTGGCTGTCTCCCAGCTGCAGGCTTGCAAGGACGGGAAGGGACTGAATAGTGACTGTTTCCAGTTGTCACCCTGCCTTGGTCCTTGCAGCATTCCATAGATTTCCTCCGTGGCTTCATCAGCTTAAGGGGGCTTGCGTGTGCAGCCTTTGGGCAGGACAGGGGCTGGGAGATGGAGGGTTTGGGTAGACTTCTGCTGTTAGACAAAATGCTCTGAGGAGTGATGCCCTTGTGTCTTCCCCCATTCTTCTCCTCCATGACAGAAGAAAGCACTCGTTATGTGGGAGAAAGTTGTTTCCTGCAAGGTGGGCTTCAGAGTATGATTGCCAAATTCATCAGAGCCAGGAGAAGGTAAGGAAGAGCCTGCTGAGAAGCAGGCCAGCCACTGGAAAAGGGGGGGTTGTTGATCTGAAAAAGAGGAAACCAGGCAGAGAACAGAGGACAGGTGCAAACATGCACAGTTTGGAAGAAAATTAGATTTTCCAGTAAGTCAAAACTATTTCTGACTGCAGGGAGAGTTTCTTGCAGCCTCCAGCTGCCTCCAGAATTAGGTGCAGGGTGTTACATTGAGAAGATCAGGCAGGGTCTGGTGTGAGCAGCTGTAACAGCATGCAATGGTGTGGGACTGCTGTGGGCTCTGCAGGTGCTGGAGTACCGGATCTGACATGGAAGTTCTCCTTGAAGAGCCCACGCTCTTTCAGGGTCACTCTCTGCAACTCTCCCTTTGTGCCACTGCCCAAAGGAGCAGTCCTGCCTCCAGGGGGGTGCTGCTGCTGTTTCCCCTATGCCACTGCTGGATGGGGGGGAGCAGATGCAGGACGTTCACCTGCTTGAAAACTGACCTAGCCAAAACCCCACAAAACCCACACCCGAAATACGGTGCTCAGCATGAGTGGTTTCCAGTTCTGCTTGTGTCGACACCAACAAAGAGCTGAGCAGGCTGCAGCATGATTTTTAACTGGCATAAGATGATCCTGAACCTCTAGCCCAAGCAGATCTGGGAATCTAAAGCTAAAAGACTTGGGAATACTTCAGCCAGTGAGGCACTGAGAGCAGAAGCTGTTAGTAAAAGTGAAAAGCATCTTAATCTGTGAATACTTCTTCATGGGACTTTTTTTCAGTATCATAAATTTGCTAAAGCTTCTTCCCAACCTGAACATCTGTCTGCCTCTAGAGTACCTGGGTGCCTTCAAAGGACTGAGCAGAAAGCATTCCTCAGCACCATTGTAGATGAGAAATGCTTGCAAACCATCAGCAACATGTGCAATAGTTGGGAGGTACCAAGCATGGCTCTATTGGCTTTTCGTTCACTTTTTTTACTGAAAAAAATTAAGATCTCCCTGCCCTTTTGAGAAAGGGTTAAATTGTTTCTGACTCATGTATGCGACTGACAGTTTCAGAGTCACCAAGATGGTGATGGAAAAGGTCTGGCCTGAGGACCACTGTGAGTAGCCAAACTGATTTCTGAGGGGTTTGCTGCTTCCTGTGTCAGCCGGATCGACACGGGATGGGCAGGTGCTGGAGTGGGCTTGTTCTGCAGCAACAGACTCTCTTGTCATCTTCTGGACAGGCTTCTGTGGGCATCAGTAGCTTCTCCAGTAATTTCTTTAGCAATTGCTCTTCAGGAACCAACAAAAATTCAGAAGGAGTAATTGATGCATTTTGTACTCATATAAATAACGTATTTTTTCTACGTGTTCAAATGTACTGTCTTTGTCTCTGCCTGCAAGGATGTTAGCTCAAGTGACCTTTTCTTCATAATGTATTTCTAATTGTTTTTATTGTGGTTGTCTTAGGGCTTCACAGCATCCATAGCTTTAACACAGCTGGTTACATATTCATGCAACTGGTCTAGGCTTTCTATTAAATAACACCTCAGCAAGTTTTCAGGCTTTCTTTTCATTTACTGGTGCCAAGTTTGACTTCTCAGCATTTTTAAGAAGCCTTTTAAACAATTTTAACAGAATTTATTACAGGATGATTAAACTGCAGAAACCTAATGCTTGATTGAACATGCTGAATGACATACTATTTTCCAAAACGTTCAAACTGTTAAAAATCAACCTGAGCCCCATAACCTGGCATGACCACTGTATGGGTGCCAGCTGAAGGAAGCACAGATATTGTTCTTGGCATGACATGCTCAACAATTGCATTATTTAACAAGGCTGTTTCTAGATTGAGGGAATAATGATCCCAGATCACTGTGGTAATGATAGGGGCTGAGGGTTTGGGGAAGGGTAGGGGTCTTTAGTTAGGGGCCTGCAGGAGACAAGTCTCAGGCAACAACTTTTTCTTTGTTCCTGTTCTTTTTCAGTGCCTGTTGTCTGGCAGGTTGAGTCCTAGGCATTATTTCCCGGAGCAACTCAAACCATCTTTACAAGGTTGCTTTTACATCTACCTTACAAATAGGAGCAATAGGGAAGGGTGACCTGGTTGTTATCCATCTGTTCTTAATAAGTTTAGATTTTCCTTCCAGATGGTTTACAGCGATGTCAGAGGGCCCATTAATCGGCGTGCCGGTGTTCAGCTTAGAAATGCTTGGGAAATGTCTACACATGATATCCCCACCACTGGAGGAAGCTTTGTCTTTACCCACTCCCAAGGAGAAGTTTTATTTCAATGTTTGTTCTGTAAATAATTTTTCTTGGTCTGTATCTGCAGCTTTGATCTCCTTAACTGTATTTTTTTTTCAATATCGTTTTCCGTTTACTAAGTCCAAAGGAGGTGTTGGAAGTCACATTGATCTCTGCTTAAACAATTTGTGCACCCTTCTATTCTTGCTTCTTGCAGGCTCTTTCTGACTGCATTTTGCAGATAGACCCTTGCAACTTCTAGTTTCAATTTGGAATTTTTCTATTAAAAATTCCTGTAGGTTTATGGGGCTTTTTTACTATATTCTGTAGCATCCAGCTCAAGCTGTGATCCATTCTGCTGTCCTGAAGGCCAGCTGACCTTCGTTTTTTTCTCTCAGCTCAAGCAAGTTCTTCTAAGAGTCTTTTTTCATATCCTTTTTCCTCTTTGATCCTCATACAAACTGATCCCATTTTATCAGTGACACAACCTGTGCCTTCACGTAACTTATTTGACTGAAGGTCCTCACATCTATCCTAATGTCTTAAAAAAAACCCCCTTTTTTGTTTGTTTGTTTTGTGGGGTTTTTTGGTTGGTTGATTGGTTTGGTTTGGTTGGATTTTTTTCACCAAGCAAGTCAAATTCCTTACTAACAGAATGTCCTCTGTACATTCCCTTAGTCAGAAATGTGATTGGTTTCACTGCATGAAGCTGTAGGCTACTAACTAAACCTAACTAAACTTTGTGACAATGCTATCAAAGTACAGTTTTCCTATCAGGATCTCCTCCACCTGCTGCTACTGTCTGAACAGTCTGAGTAACTCCATGATGTGTCCTGCTCAATGGTTTTTCTTTTCCTTCCCAGACTGACCTTTGGATTGGTTTTCTTTTTTTCCCCTCAGCTTTGAGTTCTACTTGTTCCTGTCAACATGTGGCATCTAGGCGGTTTCCTGAGCTGAAACATAATTAATGAGACTCATAAGTAATGCAAAAGCTTCATTACATCAAAAGCTTCATTACGTAACTGGGAAGAAAGTTTGCAGGACTCTATCTAAATGCCATCAACCGACACAAAAATTAACATAATCCTCTAATGACTGTGAATTCAAGATGATTGTGAAAATTGTTCATCAAGAGAAGCAGCTCCATGCAGTGGCACGAGGGACATGGACTGGGTAGCCAGGTGATCGATTCCTCCACCTGTGGAGGTTTTATTGGGGAACCCAGGCAAATTCAGAAGTATTGACTACTACAGGTGAAACGTGGATAACAACCAAATAATACTATTGTTACCTAACCAGGCTCAGGTGTCTGCTCAGTGCATATTCTGTGGGCTGGCACGCTCAGAGGGCAGAAAATGGCATGCCTGGGTTTAAGCACAGGCAAAAAGAAAATCCAAACCTTTTAGGACTTGTTTTCTTCCCTGAGGATTTGGAAGCTGGACAATTTTCTGGGCTGTGAAATGATGACAATAGTCCAGGAATTCCTGCAGAGCTTGGGTTTCCCTCTCAAGACTACTGTTATGCAGACTGCCAGAAGCTGATAATCTTTTTCTTCTCCCTCCCTGTCCATGTGCTCTCTGCATGTCTTGTGCCTTGCCTCAGTGTCTCCCCACATGCATTTTGATGTATTCAGCAGCATCTCATAATTTTACTTATGTCAGTCATGAGAGGACCATCAGAGGTTGATGTCTGAATGTTGTTTATTTTCTTGATCAAACCAGAGCCTTTCAAAATTGCTTTAATCTAATTTTTTTTTAATATGTTGCATATGCATCTGTGAGGAGAGTGCTCTTTTCTTTTGGAAATCCTAACAACTTACAGCAGAAGACAGTGCCAGAAAGCTCTCCTACATGCTGACAGTTGGACCATTTTGAGACCTTTTTGAGAGCTGTGGTCATGTTCTCTTTTCCTGCGCGGAAGAACTGAGGAGAAGGCAGCAAACACCACAGACTGCAGAGGTGGATGGGACTCTGGGGATGCACCACCCCACCAGCCCTCAGCCATGTGCACTGTGGAGGGAGCAGTGTCCAGGAAACAGGTTGTGATGGGAGGTGTGGTTCAGCTGGAATGCACTGGGAAACTCCAAGTTGTAGGCAATTACCCCTGGTTAGCAAATAAAATGCTGTTCTGCAGGTCCTTTAAGCCAATTTTTTTTTTCTGGTGGATAATTCCCCTTTTTTTCTTTTTTTCTAGTCTCCAAACTACTGTGCTTCTGCTTTCACCTCTACACAGTAAGAGAAGGCAATTCAGGCTGACCAGATTGGCACTCTCCAGTTTCAAGCATGTTGTTGGCAGTATGAGATCAAGGGTGAAGTATCTGTTTGCTTGGTGTGTAATGCAGGTGGGATGTGACTGGTGCTGCAACACAGCGTGTCCTGGAGGGGCAAGGTTGGCAGGCCGGGACACGAGGAGTGAGAAGCTCTCTATTGATTTTAAGCAGTCAGTGCTACAGCAGCATGGAGGGGAGTGTGGGAAGAAGGGGATTCTCCACTGAGCAGGCACAAGGAGAAGTACAGATGTTGGTGCAAGAAAGGATACAGCCCAAGCAGAGGGAGATGTCAGGGATGGGAGCTGAGGGTGATTTTGGGAAGCCCCTGAATATGGCTGCGGGACTGACTGTGCCAGGTCTCTTGATCTTTTGCTCTGGATATCTCCAAGATGCAAAGTGCTCCTTGAAACAGGGCAAAACGATCTGTTCTTCAGCTGTCAGACAGGTCTTCACGTGTGTGTTCAGAGGCATTGCGATTGACACTGAAAGTGGAGATGGCACAGGACAAAACGGGAATACAGACTGAGCGCACCCCAAAAAGAAGGTGACCCGAACTTCCCTGCATTGCCGCCGGTGCCGGGCGGAGAAGGAGGCCGTGGAGCTCTGTCAGGACGTTTCCCGGAGCCGCCAGCCCCTGCCAGAGCCCTGTCCCTGTCCCTAGGTGGCGGTGCCCGCCCGACCCGCAAGCCCCCGCCGGGCGGGCAGCCCGGAGGAGCCAGCCCAGCTCCGGAGCCCTGGGGCAGGGGCGGCTGAGGGCGAGCGGGGCGGCATCGCGCTCGCCCAGCAGCGTAGGATTTGCAGGGTCCTGTCCTTCATGGGCATCTGCACCGCAGCCGGGTCGGTGCCCCCTCCCCAGAAAGTCACGGTTTAATCGCGCCTGCTGAGCACGAGGTGCGGATTAGTGCGGAGTGGGGCCCACAGCAGGCAGAGCTGGAGGAGGATGTGAGAGGCAGGGTGTGCTGCAGAGCGCACCGGAGGGCTACAGGGTTACTGCAAATGCTTTAGGCACTGCCAGAACCTCATCTGCCTCTTTCATTGCCCGTGTTCATCGTTCTGCACTATCTGTCCATCACTGACGCCCGCTCCGTGGGCAGGACAGAAAGCTGCCCGCTGGTGCTGGATGGGCACAACCACTGGATTGAATATGGAAAGCAAGTGAACGTCTCCCTCTCATGCCCATCACCCCATGCCAGTCACTCCCTTCCTGCTCTTCTTACCCCAAAGTGTAGGAAAGGCTGTATTATATCAGGACAGGAGGTGTACCAGAGCCCGTCCCTATCACTGGATGGTAGAGATGCTCAAGCAGAATTAGAAGCTCAAGGCAGACTTGTAGCGATACTTTTCCAAACTGTTCTGCCTGCCTTCAGCAAATCTTGTCTTGGAGGTCTCCTGCACCAGAGTTGGTATCTATATATATAATAACCCTGGATGTGTTTTCCTTTCAGTAATTATTTCGTCACTTTTTAAATCTGTAGAAAATTTTAGCTTCCACAACATCTTGTAGCAAATATTCCCACAGCTGAACGGGATATTGCTTGAGGGAGGCTCTCCTTTGCCTTGCTTTGAACTTAGCACCTGCTAGCTCTGTTTAATAAAAGGGATGCAGATACTCTCCCAGTGCTTTCTTCATCACCTCACACGTTTTTGAATTTTTTTCTAATTTTCCTCAATGCTCCCAGGAAATTCAGCTCTGAAAACAGGCTGCCTTTACAGATGGCTTGGGAATTTGTTGAAAACTCATTTTAATTTGAAAGTTCTGGTATGTGAGAAGAGCTCACTTTCAGCATACTTCTGCTGAAAAACAAATCCCAGAAAATCACCTGCTTTTCCCATCAAGACCATCAAACCAGGAGCCATCCCCATCTATAAGCTCGGATGGAAATAACTCCAGAGCCTGGATTTGCACCTTCTTCTTCTGGGGAGCCTCTATTCCACCTCTGAGGGCCAGTCAGAGGAGGTTGAAGGGCATCAGGGAGCAAGGAGGGTGGCACTGCACAAGGGCGGTGAAGGAAGGTGACATGCACAAGTAATCAGATGGCACTGCAGCCGCCAGTGGTCCTTGGTGGGGGACACAGAGAGAAGAGGTGGACATGAGAGAGACCCTCCAACCTGCTGTGGTGCAGGGACTGGCAGAGGGTGTGTAGTGACAGGACAAGGAGCGATGGTTTTAAACTGAAATAGGGTAAGCTTAAATTAGATATTAGGAAGAGATTCTTTACTGTGAGGGTGGGGAGGCACTGGAATAGGATGCTCAGAGAAACTACGGATGCCCCATCCCTGGAAGTATTCAAGGCCAGGTTGAACAGAGCTTTGAGCAGTGTGTGGAAGGTGTTCCTGCCCATGGCAGGAGGGTTAGAACTGGATGATCTTTAAGGTCCCTTCCAACCCAAACCACTCCGTGATTCTGCAGTTCCATGAAAGACATCAGAGGGACCCTGATACAGCTCAGAGATGAGTCCATGAACTCACTGGTTTAAATCACTGGCTTTCCCCATAACTTATGTAGATGCAACCTGTCTGTGACATCTCTGTGGCCCAAAGCCAATTGCTAACAAATATCTCTCCTTTGTCCAGAACAAGGTGCTGTCCCTATAACTTCTGCAGATGTGGTTCTGTGGTTTCAGATTAATCTCTGCACTTTTTTGTTTCAAGATAGTTCACAGAAATATGAGATAGACTTCAAAGGAAAAAAATCTTTGTACTTACCTCTTGACATACTTATAGGAGAACTAACTATCATGCAGCTTCTTTTCCAAGATGCCGCTGAAAATCCTGTTCTGCTTGAATGTGAAAGCAGTGAGGGAACATTTCATGGAGTACAGGCAGCCTCTATTTACACTGGAAGAAGAGAAGGGAAAGGAAGTGAAACATAAAATAAAGAGAATGGAAGCAGTTTTTGTGAACTAATCGAAACTGGTGGCTCTGGTCTCAGTAGAGACTTCTTAAAGTAGTGTCTCTGTCTCCTTGATATGACGACATGCTCAGCTAAGACTAAATATGGGAACCTTCCTTATGTATTTGTAATTAGGAAATAAAGGGCTGAAATAAGGATACAAGTATGTTGAAGGGAATGATACTGGATAATTCCTGATTGATGTGGTGTCCCTCTTGTGCACGCACATTGTGGGTGGTTGTTGCGTGCATTGTAATTTGACTTTCTATATGAATTCATTTTATCCTGGTGCACAGTGAGCATGATATGCTGGTGACTCTGCTTTTCCTTGGGTGTGACTGTACCATGCAGTTAGGCCTTTTCCAAGCAGAAACCCTCTCTCCTTCCCCCCAAACTGCTGTGACCACTGACTTTGGGGAGAGGAACAGGGAAGGAAAAAGTTCAGGGGCATAGTAGCTTAAGTCAATTATGAACTGTATTTGAGTTTCTCTGGTACATACACATCCTGTGCAGAGCTTAAAAAGAAATGGTGTGCAGTGATAGTTGCTCATGATATATCATGTTTGAAGGAGGCTGTAAGCTGTGGAAGGCAGCCTTGATTAAAACATTAAAATGTATGAATGTATATCATTCACGTCTAGAGGAGATGGTGTGCGTTGCCCTGTAGTATCTTACAAAATTAGTCCAAGGGAGCAAGAGGTAGGTCAGATGTCTCCTCATCAAGTCTGGGGTTGGAAGAAGTGCATGGCTTCTTTGGTGGCCTTGTTCAGCAGCTGGAAAAAGAGAGAAGTTTATTCAAGGCAAGTGAGCTGTAAGTAGACCAGGGAATCCGTGCTCAGACAGTGGCCAAGCACTACCTTGGCAGCTCCTTCTGGCTTTTAGCTTCTCATAGCTCCACTCCATTACTGTGCTTTTGTGAGTGAGTGTGTGGAGTTCTTATCCTTACATCTTCCCCGGTGATAAAGCTGAGCCTGAGTCATCCAGCATAATCTGGGCACGTCACTGCATAGGAGCTGGTGGATCTGGCATTCACCGGAGAGGCTGCCAGGCTCCTGAGGCCTCTGCAGGCTCTGGGCTTCCCCAGCCTCTGAAGCATCATTTGGTGCTGCTGTCTGGTGGGCAGCACCAGCTGCTAGGTTGTGAGGAGAGGCAGGAATTTTCCTGAGCAACTCTGGCAAGCAACAACACAATGAGAGCACCTGGGATAGGGATTGAAATACGAGGTGCTATGTCACATCAGTGGAAAACAGAAAAGATATAGTGCGAGTAAGGTAGAGTCTAGAGGCCTGGAGAAGGGCTCTGCAGTTCAGAGAGGCCTGGTTTTGTGATAGGCATTACACCACTATAAATTGATCAAAATGTTTGCTCTGTATCACCGCTTGGAGCAAGGCAAAGTTAAAAAGATGTCCATAAACCTCCCCAAATCTTTCACAGGCAGCACTTCAGGTGACTGTGAGTGTTTTCCCTGTGCTTATCTATCATCACAAGATCAGAGAGGAGAGGGTCTCTTCTTTCAACACCACAAGAAGAGCTTGTGCTTGTTGGAAGTCGGGTCAGCAACCCTCTAAGGCTTGGTGGCTTTGGAGACATTCTATGTGAAGGGAAGAAAACATGAAGCTGGGATAATCAGCTCCTCAGGCAATCACTTCAGCATGAAAAGGCTGTGGAGATACCTCCTCACTGGTGGCAAAATGCCTGAAGTAGAAGCAGCAGGGAGCAGAGGAGGGGCTGGATGTAGGAGCAGCACACGAGGCTAATCCCACTGTGTTTCACAGTGACATCTGCTCTCCCGGGCAGCATTCCCAGGGAACAAAAACCTCCTTCCTCATTCATAGTGCATTTATCTTCTCTTTCAAAAAATGGTCCAGAGACACCTGAATCCTCATTCTGTGATAAAAATCTGCAGAAGTCCTAGCACTGCAGTAAGTGGCAGTAGGAAACAGAACAAGAAAAGGTGTGGGGTGTTACGCTCATTATTTTCTTGACTGTGGAAAATAATGTCTGTTTATTGAGTCCTCTCCTGCTTCAGAGTGACTCATTGATCTGCTGATGTAGACTGGGTGCAGGTAGGCTGGGTGGTGGGTTTGACAGCGTTGGCAGGCTGTCACTGTGGCAGGCATGCTGCGAGGGGAGTGCACTGAGGAGACATCCCAGCGGCCTGGGTACTGCAAGGGCAGCTTCCCACTTTCTGCTGATGACAAGTTACATGGCTGGGGTTGTTCAAAAAAGTCTGACGGAGATGGAAAAACACCATAATGGAATTTCTAGAGTTGTGTTTTATAGTGTTCTGTTAAGGCTGGTGCTGGTGACAAGGTGGAAGAGTGGGTCCAACTGAGGCATGCATAGCCGTAGAGCCTGGAGAAGACACAATTTTGGCTTTTCCACACAGTCTGCTGACAAGCTGGGAAGATCAGGGAATAAGGCTGCCATCCTGTTTTTTAGATGCTGTAGCCTAGAGCAGGAGGAAGAGTGGGACTGGAAAAGTGGAGGTATCAGTTAGAGGGAATTTGTGCAGTGTTGTTGGAATAGGAATGAGTGGAGTCTTATAACAGTCAAGAAAAATAGGAGAAAATGAATGTTCTGGTGGGAGCAAAAGCAGATATTGATAATCTGTTGTGGTTTAGGTGATCTTTTCCTTCTCTGATTCCTCTCCCAGTTCAGGAAAGGGATAGTTTTAATAATTTCTTAGGGTCTCAATATGCATTGTGTGAAAAATTTGTACCACGACATTTTCTTTTTTTTTTTCTGTTTTGGCCTGAAGAGGCCAGTATGGCCTGGCTGTGGTAAGGAGATGTAATGCAGGGATCATACTTGAAGAGCTGTTGGTAATTTCTTTAGACAGGTCTAGGTTATGATATTATTAGGCATGTTTATAGGCATATAGCCAAGCAAGGAAGGAAAAGCTAACACTTTGCTCAAAGCCCAGTGTGATGCATCTTGCTGCAGAGCTTCACTATAACAATGGACATTTGCTTGTAGCTTGCATTAGTAAGAGAGAACAGTTTATATAGAATATAAAGACAGAAGTTTTCTGAGGCAGTCCCTGAAAAATGACCAGGAGACTCTCTTGTGGAAATCCCTTGAGTTTGTCAGTCTTGGCCAAACTTGTTTCAAACAGTCAATCAGATGCTCCTTCACATACATCATGTTTCCATCAGACTGGGACCATCCAGCACTGCCTGAAATAGGATGTGAGGTAAATATCTGCTCACGCCTGCTCACTAGGTTGGGAAAAGTTGTAGTCTGTAACAGCTTGCATCAAGTAAATCTAAAAAACATGCCTGAGGCCAGGAACTGGTTTTGCTAATTTGCAAACATGTTACTCCAAAATGTGTAGCTACAAGAGGGACAAGGATGGTTGAGCAGAAGAGCTTTGTAGGGGACACAGTTTTGTCCGTTCACACCACGGTACTGTGTATCTAAATGGCCAGTGCACAGAAATGTTGGTTTATCCCTTGTGCCTTTAGTTTGACCTGAATGACTGCTGATGATCTGATCTGGAGGTTGAGCCTCAGTGCTCACTATTCACAGGACTGTTTCTCCTTTAAAACACTGTCATGCTCTTGAATTTCAAATCAAAGCATGAGCTTTGGGAGACCATAAACTCATTTAGCATTGCTATAATAAGGTTTAGGTCTTGTGTGTTTTTGAAACATCAGGCAGAGTGATTATAAATAAAGTTGCTTTGATGACTCACTACAGTAACACCAGGGCTTGTCTATGAGGATGAGTCAGTGCACAAGGAAGATAAATGTGCACTTGATATAGAACAACAATTTCACCTTCTCTTTTCCAGCTGGACACCTGTTCTGGAATCCCAGTGTCGTTGCACAGCTTTGCTTCAGCTTGCTTAGGATTGCAGATGTTCTCTGGGCAGAAGAAATGTGCTCCTCAGAGTCCAATAGCTCCTTTGTATTAATGGAAAAGCTCTCAGAGGAGGAGTTGAGAGCACACTGGGACAGGAGTGAGAGTGAGGGAAGGACCATGAACAACAAGTGAGAGAGGGCTCTGAAAAATCCCAGGCCACGATTGCACCCCCAGTGGGTGTTGGCCAGGGGCTTTGGGAGTGACCAGGAAGGTATAACCAAAAGTGTTGTAACACCTTGGTCTGTGTTGCATGAACTTTTTTTCCAGCCAGTAGCAAGTAGAGGCAAATTGAAAACCTACTTCAGCAGACAAGGATTACGGCATCCACAGGGTCTGGAGGACTCGAAGCCTGACACTTCGGCAACATTTCCAGCTGTTTGTATCCACTTTACTTCATTCCCCTGGGTGGCAGCGGAGCCATTCAGATACTGGCTGGGCCCCTATCCCGTTCTTGCAGCGAGTGGGTGGTTCCCCCTTGGCAGAAGGCGAACCCTCTTCCGCGCAGCCCCGGATCCCAGGCGCATTCCTCGGGAGCCGACCGCTCCGATTCTCTGATTTATGATGGAAAAATAACCAAATCCAAAAGTGGGAGGGGAGATGAAGAAAAGGGGTTGGGGCCCTGTGGAATTAGATCTGGGTTTATAGAAAATTTGTGTTTTAATTAGGAAAACCCAGCAACTGAAAGATTTATTATAATGATGGCTATTATAAACCTGGGGTTTATACTCGGGGTGCATTCAAATTTTGTTTTGTAAGTCTGGTTTTATATAAGTAGTTTTTAAAACTATCAGATTCTATGACCTTTTTTAGGAAAAGACAGCGAACCATTTTAAGTTCAAGTTGTACATACCCTCCCTGTTGGTAGAACAACATGAGTTGGGGGAATGTTTTCTTTGCTGTTTGGCTTCTTGCAACTGTAATGTTCTCATTCACAATGGAGAAGGCCAGAATTTATTTTTTTTAATGAAATCTGAGAGGTTGATTAATCACAGCCAGAGGAGTTAGTGGACTGTTTCCCCAGGGTATGGAAGACCTACATTTAATCCCATCCTTGAACTGAACCTAAAGCTCCATGTTTTGGCTGCCTACCACTGTCATTTCACAAATGGAGAGAGAACAGGATAGGATCACTTGGGCTCAAGGGTAGTAACCAGAGATGCCTGTCCAGATCTGAAGTTTTCCAAGGAAAAAACAGCACCAAAACTGAATGTTCCTGGAAAAAAAGAAGTGGTTCCAGTTGGCATGAGCATTTTCTACAAATTCAGAAAAAGCATTTAGTCAAAACCCTGGTGGACTGGCTCTTTGTTTTGTAGGTGTAGGTAATGTGTAGCTTTACATGTTTTCTTGGGTCAAACTTGCTCACAATTGAACAGAGCATGAGAAATTAGTAGACAGGTTTGATTTAAAGGCCAGTGATGGGGTAGGTATAACTGGTTAAATGAATTTTACCCCTCTGACAGAGAGAGGAACTGAAAATGTTTCAATATATCCAAACAAGTTACCCCTTCAGTTCTTCTCTGAGAACAGATATACTGAATTTGTAGAATATGTGGTCTGCTTGCTGGCCAGTGTTTTGTCAGAAAAACTGTGGTCTGAGGCCAAAACATGGAGTGTTATTTCTACTGAGACTTAAGAGTTCAGGGCTCCAGAAGAGCATGAGAGAGCAATGTTTGACCTGTGATCTATTTTCTTTATCCCTGGATGAGATGTGACTAGCATCTAGCATATTCTTTTAACTCTCTTCTTCCACATCAAGACAATCTTGTATTTCTGTGTTAGGTCCTGTTATACTAGCAAAGTTTCTTTTAAATATATCTGAAGCATAGTGTTTTCCTGTAGGTAGAAAGAATACATGGAAAGGAGAAGGCCAGGCAGGAGGTGACTGAGTAGCTCCTGTTCCACAGTATGAATCTATCTGATATGCCTGCTGCCTGTAAGCAGAATTTCGACTGAAGGATCTCTGTGAGACTTATGGGAGTGTATGGAAGAGGTACAAGGGCATGGACTGTGTCTGCATCAAAATTCTTGGGGGGTTTCCAGAGTGCAGGGAAAATGCTGTGCTTCCTACTGTGTGGGTCTGATCTTACCTCTTCAGATCTTTTGTAAGCAGTAAAGCAACAAAAATCAATGATGAAAGCTGCTAGATCAGCCCCAGGTGTTGATGCCTTAAAACAAACTCAAGCAGAAACACCTGGCAAGGATGGTTTTGAAGCTACCTGGGAAGGAAGGAGAAGAAGAAGATGCTTGTTGAGGAGTTGGCTGCCAAAATGCTGCTGATGGGTATTTGTTACTTTGGTTATGCATTTTCTTACCCATGTTTTTTAATGATTCTTAGGAAGCTGCTTTGCCAGAGATGCCACTTGTTCTCATCAATGCTGTCCATCCAGCACAGACCACCACGCCACGTTTGTAAGTGAAGTTCTTGTTGGAGATTCTGTTCAAGGAAACCACGACTACCATTGCCTTCCAACCAGACCTGAGATTTCAGCCTTTCGAACAGCTGTGTAGATAATGAAAAAGAAATCCTTCCATCTTTGTCATCTTTGAGAAGCACCAGATTTACCTGGCATACATCTTGGAGCATACGCATTCATCTTGATAAAGGTGATGTCAGAGGTAACAATGTCTTGCCTGGAAAGAACACTTCAAGGTTCACCTCTTTTGAGCTCTGTATTGCGTATAAGAACCTCATATCTGACATTCAGCTATACTGCAGCTGTTTCACTTACAGGAAGGAAACTACAAGTGTAACTTATGGAATATCTGGGTCTGCTATGGGAGTTGTTTTCCTTCTAATCAGGCTGCTAGCAGTTAAATCATAATAAATAATATAACCATCACAACGTGGTGATGATTTGGATACAAGTGCAATATAGATTTAAATGTACATTGTGGTTAATTTCGAAAACTAATTGCTTCCATGTAAAGTACGGTACGTAAGTAGATGTTTTTTAGGACGTACTCGGGGAAATGAATATAGAAATGGGGAAAATGGAGTATAAAAAGCATGTTTGAGGGGTGACTCTCTGGAGTTGTTTTTCAATGGAGAGAAGATCATCAGCATCTTGTCAGTGTAAGAAAAGTAGACAATAGGCTCTGAGCTGTTTTTGTCCTGTGGTTTGGCTGCTTCGAATTTTGTGGTGAGAAAAGGCTTTTAGATCATATCCTAAAGGACTGTTACATCATGTTCCCTAATTTCTCTGCTGGTCCCATTTGGTTATCTTGCAACAAGAATCATAAGGGCTTCAATTCAGATGGAAAACAAAATATTCCTGGGTAATGAAGAAGCAAATTACTCATTGATCTTCCTCAGTTTGCCTTGGCTATTGATTTTGTCCTGAAGCCAGAATGATGAGACCCTTCTGAGAGAACAGGTAGGTGCCACAGCCTGTACTGCAGTCCAGTCGTACCACGAATCAAAACCACAGTAATTTCCTGCTCTTCTAGAAAGAATGAGGTTGTTATTTTGTCAGTGCCCTCCTGAACTGCAGGCTGGGCTGGGATCTCACTTTAAAGTGCTTACACAAAACTCCCTCCCAAAACTTGCAGGATGAATGCGAAACCTTCCTTGGATTCACAGCAGGATATCGTGGTGAATTTCTGTCTGGTGTTGCCACACAGGTGTGCAGCAGCCTGCTGTGTGCCTGGCCCTCCCTTGTAGGGGGCAGTATTTGGATGTTAAACTGGGTCTGGTGGGGAGCAGTGGTGGTGCCATCGCAGGCAGGTCTTGCTCAATTTTTGCTCATGGTGAGGGAAGAGTGAGTAATTTAGGACTGAGGCAACAAGGAGCTCTCCTGTGCTTGCTTGAGGGTCGGTCATGGCCCAGATGGAAGCAGCTCCCTTAAGTTCTGCCCTGGTGCCAGCCCTTACACTCAGCCATCCCCCATGTGCAGCCCTGGCCCTTGTGGGTGCGGGAGCACTTCAGGAGACCCATAAAGGGGCCAGGGTTGCAGGGCACCAAGGCTTCTTTGAGTCAAGTTCTCTCTGCTGGGAATGAGGTCTCCCACTCTTACCCAGAGCTGAGTTTGGGGTCATAACGTTGGAAACACGTGAGTGTTGGTGGCCCCATCCTGGGCGGCCACTGGGAAACATTGTGAGCAGCAGTTCTGCGGTTTTCCCTCTGCCAGTGGGAAACCCTGGGAATGTAGGAAATTGATACTAGAAAACATCGTGGGAAGCTCATAACTAACGCTGGGAATGGAGTTTGCTTTTTTCCCCAATTGCTCTCAGGACTTCTCACCCTGTCTTTCTGTATGAAGTTTGCCTGTTCCACTGGTGATACTCTGTCCCAGACCAGAGCTTCCCTGGGATTTAGGTCAAGAAAAGCAGGGATATGGCAGCTGCTGAAGGTAGATCCCCACCATGCCATGACACCAGCAGTGAGGAAGGCCGTGGTGAGCTGAATAATGGCACACAGCCGTGTCCCACTGGGGCTGTGGAGCCAGTTCCTGCAGCAGTGAGTGGTGAGACACAGGGGCTCTGTGAGGGGTTGCTGCTGGCACGGCCACCTCCTTGCCACCCTGCAGGCTGACGGTGGTGGTGGCTGTTTTGAATTACCCTGCTGCTGCTTGGCTCTTGTGATGGTTGAGAAGTGCCCCAGTAGTGTGTACTCCAGCTGGGATGGATGAGAGATTGTTCTGCCATCTGAACTTCCAGCTTTTTTCCTATTTTCTACAGGAAGTCCCCAAAGTAAATTCGCCCCTGGACTGGACTGTTGCATTTGGTTAAATTCCACTGTGTTATACTTCTGAGGGGAGTTGGGTGGATTTGATTAGAAACTGAAGGTTTTTCTTACACAAACTAGTGAGCTCATTGGAAGCTTTGTGGACATAATGGATGTGGATCTTGTTTGCCATGTCTAAGTACAGGGCTTTTGAAATCAGGAGGTAAAGATGCATTAGAAGGAGTGATAGTTACTAGACAACTCTTCCAGTTGGTTCTTTTAACTCTCCAATTATCAGCATGCCAAATCCAAATCTGTTCTTGCTCCTCTAGCCCACCTGTCCTGCTAAGTGGCGTTGGGGTTTGCTGGGGTGTAGGTGCTTTGTGTTGCACTGTTATCAAATCTCATGTTCCTTCCCCTGAAGTGTTCCTGTCTGTTTGGATAGCCAGCGTTTCACTTCTGTGCAGTGACAGCCTGAGGACCCCATTTCACTGACTGAGTAGTTTCTGACCAAGGGCTGGAGGTGCACGAGTGTGGGTGTCTGAGATGGACTCGTGCCATTACTGGGTGCAAATATCTTCCCTGCCACACAGAACACCCCGAAGGGTTTTTAGTTAACTGCTTCCTGTGACTGACTGCACACACACACACACACACACACACACACAGGAGTGTGGTGTTTTTTATGGAAGTCACTTTTCGGATTCCCAGTTTAACAAAAACACCCTGTTTTGACAGGCTCGTAACAGAGCAAACACTGTTAGTGAGAGCACATGCATGCAAACAGCTCCCTTCCTACTTGCTCTGTTGTTAAACCTGGTAACTCAAAATCCAGCCACCTCATTTCATGTTTTGCTGAAGGTGAGGAGAGAGATGACTATACTTCAATTTCACAAAATGCTATTGCATAGAGCATTTTGTATTTTTGAACGTTCAAACACTTCTTTGCTAATGAAGTGCTGGAGGACTGAATGTAATATCTTGCTATTTGCATCTTCCTTCCTGTCTGGCAAGCTTTCACATGAGGTGTATCACACCATTACAGCACACTAGTCCTTCACGTGATCCAGTCCCAAAGGGGCTATTATAAATTTACTGTTATATATCGATTCAATTATTGTGTGACAAAGGTAAAAAGTGACTTCCGCTCTTTGTGGTGGAGAAGGAAGTGAAGGAGATAGACTTTGACCATTGCTGGGGAATGAATATCTGCTGGGCATAGATGGCAGAGCTGGCTGCATTGTATTTACTGGAAGATGATTTGGTGTCTCACAAATAGATAAGATATTGTTTAACCACCAGGAAAGCCACATGTATCTTAAAATGATTACTTATTTGCCCACCCCACAAATAACTCACTGTGTCCCTATACACAAAGAAATGACTGTGATAAATGTAACTGTTTTCACTGCATGGGATTTATAACTCTCAAAGGAAAAAATTGCTTTTGGTTCCTGCAGGTTTAGGTAAGGTTCATAGAAATTGCTCCAGTTTAGTATTGGGGTCTCATATCATGGTGGCCCTTTTCTGGCACCAAGTATAGCTTAGAAGTTCAAAAAATACCTTAGAACAATTAAAATTCCCTTTGAAATATTTCTGGGGGGAAAAAAAAGAGAGAAGAAAAGAAAGGTACTTAAGGAACCAGAAAGCAAAGCAGAAAGAGAAAGAAATCCAGTGGCCTTTACGTGGATTTCAGAATCCCCCTTTCACTCTTTGAATTGTCTCAATTTTTTTTTTTGTAAAACATGCCTCCATCC
Source organism: Gymnorhina tibicen (assembly GCA_013399875.1). Lineage (NCBI taxonomy): Eukaryota > Metazoa > Chordata > Aves > Passeriformes > Artamidae > Gymnorhina > Gymnorhina tibicen. The sequence continues at coordinate 1,459,424 of VXAZ01009904.1, forward strand.
CAAAGCTACACAATCAACAGTCCTCCAGTCATTTTTTATAGTGAGGTGGCAGTCAGAGCAAGATTAAGGTAGTTTAATATTATCCCTTTTTAATTTAATTACTATTCATTATCAAACACTCTGCTGTTGCTGCAGAGAATTGCAGCTGTGGTCCATATTTTTCTCTTGGATGGAGTTAACTGTTCAGGGTCAAATTAAGCTCCATCAGTTGAGTTTTGTACTTTAGATTAAAACAGGAAAGAGCAACACTAAATCCCCTCAAACCTCTGCCCTCTCAAAATTGCCAGCAGGTTAGAAAGCTGACTCAAATGTTGGGTTTGACCCAGAAAGCTGACTCAGGTGGAAATGCTGAAGGTCAAAGCCTTTGCCAGGATGCCACCTGCATGAACAGCACCAATTAGATGTTCTGTCTTGTGTGAATTACTCAACTCATTTGCTGGTGTTAAAATACAGGTGTTGAGATGGCTATCACTGATACCACCAGCATAGAAAGTTCTTTGAATATAAAGACTGGATCTGCAAATTTGAAATTTACAGCAGCAAATTTTAGATTTTCAACAACCCTCCCTAGTTTTCAGGAAATAAGGAATCAAGTTTTTTAAAGCTGAAATTGAATAGAAAAAAGTTCTCATGAAGCAGCCAGAAGCATTTATTTGCGTGCTACCTTGACACTTCTTGACACTTGTTATTTACAGCTGGTCCCCTCCAAAGCACCTTGGAGACAGCAGATACCTAAATGTGAGCTGGACTCTGAGGTACTCCAAGCCCATTCATTAGTGTGTCACTGTGGCTGTTTTAGAGGAGTTTGCTTTGCCATCAGATACTGTAACATGAGCGCAAAACACCGTCTCTTGTCAGAAGGTACAGGGTGTGTAAAAACAAGCAGCTAAGATAAGATAAGCAAGACAATCTAAATGTCAATATTTAGAAAATGCATGTTCATCAAGTACACCAAAGTAATATTGTTCTTTAAAGTGCACCCCTCAATCTCTGCTGTTGTTCATGTTGATTCATTGGTCAAAAACCCTTGGATATTCCATAGACCAGAGGCTGAGATCCAACTGATCACTGCACAGAAAGGAGTGCAGGGTCTAAATAAATCTCAGATGCTTTTACTATACCAAGGACCTAATCATGCTTAGTTTCCTTAGGTATGTACACGAAATTTTCTTTCTCGTCCCACTGGTTCCAGTAAGCCTCTCTGTTCTTGGTGTGAATATTCTCTCTACCCTGTTTATTTCTTGCACAGGTTACAAATATGTTGTCTTTATGCAACTTTTACTGCATCATAGTTATTATCGAAAGGAAAGGGAAGGATATTTCAACACACACTAAAGTAAGTGTTGGGTTTTTTTTCAAATTTGAACATATTGCAAAGACACTGCAATTTACTAAATTATTGTGAGTTAATTCTAAACAATTTTTATTTGATTAAATTCCGGAACTACTTTAGTTTTATAGTAGCATACTATGAACACTAAGTACATAAGCATGTAAATTTTTTTAGCCCTGACGGGACAACCCTTTTAGCTGAAGAAATTGATCATTCAAGTTTTGATTTTTTCCCCATTCTTCTCACCAACCATTTAACAACATGCAGACCTTAATAAATGACAGAGACAAATATCTGTCCTTAAATAGCAGTAATTTCTTCTGCCAATAAAATTGGTTTTCTTCCCCTGCATTGAGCCATGAGTTGGCAACACAAGGGCTGGGTGAGCAGAAGACAGCACACAGAGAGACCCCCATTTATTTAGACTGGGGATTACCATCTGGTTTTCTGTTCCTGCTACAAAATGAGTCCTAATAATAGTAGGGGGGGGTGGTGTGTGCTCAAAATACAGAAAGAACACAACGTCCTTTCTCTAGCTGAGCGGGTCTTGTAATTTATTTTTTTTTAACAGTATTTTAAAATACTCAATCCTTTTTTAGGAGGATGTATGTTCTTTGCCTCTTTAATTGCTCTTATTTTGCAAAGTTGAGTGAGAGCAAGTCCTATGGCTTAGGTCACACTCATCTGGATATTATTTCCTAATGCTTCTGACAAACAAATTAGTGAGTGCACCCCTAGTGAAAGAACTAACGAGGATTCCCAGTTCACTATACATTTATTGAACTAATGGCTACGTTTGCTTCGGGTTTCTTAGTTTGGCCAAGGCCTTCAAAAGTGATACTACTGATCCGAATTCTGTGTGCCATTGAGATGATGGCTCTGGCACTTCACTTCACTTGCCATTTGTTTCAGCTGCTTAGCAACTGTGACAGTGACAATGGCCCATCAGATCGTCGGTGTCTCTGAAGGGTTTTGAAAACTTATCGGTTCATGCCTGCTGGCCACTTTAGTACCTGCTGGCCTTTCTAGTTGCAATGTCCTTTAAAAGTAAACAAGAGGCTACCTCTGTGTTTCAAAGAGCCTAGCCTGTAGTGCACCTAGTCTATCTTCCATAGGCATGTTTTGGATTTTAACATATCAGCACAGTGCTCTTCCTTTTATTTTAGCTCCTCTCTAATGTCTAGAATCAGACACTTTCTTACCTCTTGTCCTCCCTCCTCTCCACTCACCATGGTTTTATTTTCTCTATTTTCTGACCATTAAAAATATTAATTTTATTAGATTAATTCGAAGACTTTTTATGCAATGATAGGTACTTTTCTTTCTGAACACTTCTGAATAAACTTGTATTTAGGTAAGTACACATATGATGTGAATGTTAGTACATATTAACACAAACCTTTCTCCAAAGGAAGCCTGATTTGCAGTTTTATTAGAGAAAAATACATTTACTGATACACTGTTGGGATTTTACATTTCTATGTGAATGAACCTGAGACCACATGAGAACTAAGGGTAAATCTTGAGATACAGGCATAAGTCAGATCCTACTTCCTTTAAAGCCTAGAAGGGGTGGATGAATATCCCAACATGAGTGAGGGGACTGTGACATACTTGGCCTGGTTTGGAAAACAGAAAGTTTCTGCTTATAGCTCAGGATCATCAAAAGCATATTTCCCACCCAGGGCCTCCCTGTGCTCCTTCATCTTTCCCAGAGAACAGTGAGGGAAGAAATTTGCATTTGTAATGCATCTCACAATGCAGCCACATCATCTAATTTTCTTGATTGGAGTCTGAGCCAAACCCATTGCTCTCTTCCTCAGTGGAGCAGGAGCTCTGTTTGCTGCCATCCCTATCCATAGGAGTCTGATAGTAGCAACAGTTTTCTGGAGAAAACTCTGTGGTGCAAGCAGGGCTCTCCCAGTGGAAACAAGGCTGCCCAGCCATGAGGTGTGGAGTTGGTGCAGACAACCAACCCTTCAGGCTTGGGGGCTGCTTTAATGAAACAGCCAAGGAAGGCATGCAGAAAACACCTTCCTCAGACCTTCTTTCTGTACAAGTCCCCCACTACCTCCCCAGGGTTGGCATCCTGGGAGCAGCAGAAGAGAGTACACCAAGGGCTTGTCCTGCTGTAGTGTGTTTCATAGGAAAAGAAGGATAAGACAAAACAGACAACAATAATTGCAAAATATCCCTGCTCTGAAATGGGGCAAACTGCCAGAGACCTCTTATGCAAAAAAAAAAAAAAAAAAAAAAAAAAAAAAAAAAAAAAGAAAAAAAAATTCGGGNAATTCTGGAGATTCAGCCATCCCACATAAACAGCTTCCTTTCAAAGTCAGAGTCCAGGGAGAACAGGCAGACATTCATAGTCATTCTGCTCCTTGCTTCTCTTGCCCAGCAGGCTTTAGATAGCAAATATGTACCACCCAATCAGTGTTGGCATCATTTCTGTCATAGCCACCACCAAATAGTGAAAGCTTGAAATTTAGCAGAATTTAGCACAGTCTGTTTGGTTTGAGGAATTAGTTAATCTTCCCCAGTTCTGTCTTCCCATGCAGGAGGAAAGGAATTGTTATCAGAAGGTGATGCTTGCCAGAACACAGGGTGCCCTCTGACAAGCAGGACTTCAGCTCCATTAAACATCCCCACGCCCTGTGAACAGAAAACTCAATGTTCTGTATTCTTATGACTTGGAACAAGCAAATATTTCCTCACAAGCAAATGTTTCCTCCTGTACATTTCTAAAGTGATCTCTCTTGCACAACAGCACTACACATTCAGGCAGTTCACTCTAATTATCGCTTTGTAGCATTTTGCATCTGCTTCTGTTAAGTCACTGAAGTTGCTAGTATGTTTTCTTGAGTTGGTTTATTTTTAAACAATTTGTTTCTGTGTCTGCCTGTCAACAGCTACATTCTTCATTTTACGCATTTTGTATCCGCTCATTTACTACAGTGTGTCTTGATACTGCTGCAAACTGGAACCCGCAGAAATCCTTTGACAGGCTGTCTGTTAGGCTTGCAGGTCATCTCTAATTTCAGGTTTTCTTCCAGACTCACAGAATTTGTTCTTGAGCAACAAATAATACAATTTAGGCCCTCACAGAAGTGTAACTGCTCGTGGAACTTTGACAAGGTTTTCTCAGTGTGCCAAAGAGCTCTCCAGCCTCAGCCAGAAGCAGTCTGGAACACGTGGGTGAGATGTTTGAATCCTTGGAGTTAGCTGGTGTCACCCACTCCAACAAGGTGGGGGTCAGTCTCTTCTCCCAGGTAATAAGCAATAGCACAAGAGGAAATGACCACCAGTTGTACCAGGGGAGGTTTAAATTGGATATTAGGAAAAATTTCTTCACTGAAAGGGTTGTCAAGCACTGCAGCAGGCTTCCCAGGGAAGTGGTGGACTCACCATCCCTGGAGGCATTTAAGAGTTGTGTAGATGTGGCACTTGGGGACATGGTTTAGTGGCAGACTGGGCACTGCTTGTTTAACAGTTGGACTCAATGGTCTCAGAGGTTGTTTCCAACCTTAATGATTCTATTGTGGATTCCATCCCATTTGTAGTAAATAACGGAAGTCCAAAAAAACCACAGAATAAAAGTATAGTACTTTAAAAAGTGTATTGTAAGATTATTTTTATAGTTCGAAATTAAATGCATTTTCTATGAAATGTTTCAATCATTTTTAAAAATAACAGAATTGCATCCAATGGAAAAACTGTTGTCTAATATATCTCTGAGGCAATATCTCTTGAAAACAGTCTACTGCAAAATTTCTGATGTCCCTGTTCATAGATCTTGTCCCGATTTCTTTCTCTCTGTGGTTCATCAGTGCATTTCCTTAAGTGTGAATTTGTTAGATTTAGTGGGTTCTTTCCTTTCTAGGTTGTACCAGTAATAATCTCAGATGGTGCTACATTGCCACAAACCCGGGCACCCAGTAACAGTGGCGTGCTGAGACTGGTTGAGGTTGCTCAAATGGATGAGGACACCTGTATGCTCCATTATTCTTCTGCTGGTGTTTAAGAACATTCAAGTCACCAATTAAGCAATTAGATACGTATCAGTATTTGCTTGGTCTGATCTTCCTGATAAAATACCTGGGCAGTACCAGTTTGGATAAAACTCAGGGATTAAATACCTTAGGTGAAAAAGCTGAAGTTGGTACAACTGAGAGAGTGACATTCTTTCATGCTGCTCTGTGTGACTGTCTTATTGCTGACGGCAACAGCCAGCACTGTCACAATGCCCTAGGCTGTAAGGCACACTAAGCAAAACTCCAGTGATGGCGCTTCATAATTTTCAGCCACAAGCAGGACACGGGCACCTCAGTTTTAGGATTCAGCTTTGGTAAGGTATGACTTTGAGGCTGCTAAACATCAAAGGCGTGGGTTGCCATGTACTGGTGGGATTCCGTATTGTTCATAGCTAGGGGCTGACAAAGCCTGCCCTGCCCCTGACAGGTGGTGGGTGTGTCCAGAAGGCTGTGAGACGGGCCGTGTTTCTGGGGCAGAGAGGGTTAAGCCACTTCGAACAAAGGCTTGATTCATGTCTTTTCTTCCTCGAAGGGAATGAGAGAAAGAAACAAAAGTAAAATAGAGCAAAAGCTGTTGTGAAACAAGCCCGTTGCTGTTCTCTGAAAAACAAGTATGCGAGGATTCATTTTTAGAGGCGTGCTGAAGCAGCGGGGCACCGGAGGGTGGCCACAGCCACTCTTCCTCCAGGGGCTGTCACTGCCCTGCCAGTGCCAAGGACTAAAATTGTCTGGCTTCTTAGAAGAGGACGTGGTCCTGACTGTGTGCCACAAAAAATGTCTGCTGTGCAAAACCACAAGCTATTTCCCACTCCAAAGCAAAATCTTTAATAGTAGCTGTTCCTGCAGTAATCGGGGGATGGCTGCTGTGCGAAGGGGACTCCTTTCTGTCAGCATATCGAGGGTCTGGGGGGTGTCTGCCGTCTCAGACAGGTGTTTGCCTGTGGAAATGAACGTACTTTTCATGGCCAACTGAAAGGTCAAATTTCAGCCGACAATTGAAAAGTTAAAATAAGCAAAATCATCTAGGGAAAACAGCTGCTAATAAGTTTCTATGGTTCGTAGCAATGTTGACAAATTCTACCACAGACAACAGGGCTATTGATTCTGGCAGCACTCCTTGACCATCAAGAAAGTAGTTATTACAGAAATTTTTGGCATTGATTTATTAGGAGGTGGTTATTTAGTATTTGGACATCCAGAAAAGCGAGGGACTGCACTTCCTTAAGCCGGAGGAATGGTATGAAACTGCAATGTATTGCTCTCACGTGGTTGCCGATGTGTGCGTCTTAGCGTACAGCTCCAGCAGTTTCTTGCAAGTGCACCAGAATGTGCTGCTAAATGGAAGTCTAGAAATAGCAATTACAGATTTCAAACAGTCCCAGGTAAGACCACAAAAAAGGATTTGGAACACAGGGAGCTGTGGACTTTGATGTTATTTATTATTAGCTTTTAAATGAAATCACACTCCATTAGGCAAATTCTCTGAGAACACAGAGGAATATATATGTCTTTGAAAACATGTGTTCGTGAGATTGTTACATCACAACTTTCAAGATTACTTTTATTCTGAAAGTGCTAAACCCCATAAACTTTAAATGAGACTTTTCAAAACAGGATTCGACCTTTTCAATCCAATTGCAACATGTTTTATTTGAATACACACACTGAAACATAAAATGATGACAACAATTATTCCTGGAAGGTATTAAAAAGTTGATCTGTATGCATAAATTGAATTATGGCTCTGGCAAAGGTGCTCTATAAGCAAACAAACTCAATATAAATACATCATACTCCTCTAACATCTACTGCCAAGGTCCTCTAATCATTTTAAATCAGTTCAGACTGTTGCTGTGAGATAGCCTGCCTGTACTTGATTACATACGCACAGAAATAAGAAGATAAAGAAACTGTTAAGAGGACAAAAGTGATTTCTTGAAAAACTTAGCAAGGAAAGGCCAGAAGTGAAGGTAGTGAAGATGGCACCAGCTGCAGTCTCAAGGACTGGCTGTTCAAATTCCTGAGTGACACAGAGAAACCATAGGGGAACCCAGCTGCCAAGAACTCTAAAGGCATTTCAACAGCACATTTGTGAAGTGTAATTTTGCAGAAGACTTATAAACTGACCACACTGGGCAGGTTTTCCTGGGATTAGCAGAAGACATGGTCTTGCCATGTAAACTGCAGCTCTGCCAGACCTGATGTTCTGCTACAAAGTGTAGTTTTCCTCATGGAATAGATGTTGCAGTGTTCCTTGGATATTAGTGTTGTTAAAGAACAACAATAACCACAAGGAAGCAGCTCTCCAACATGGAAAATTTCAATATTTGCACAGAGCAAGGCCTTCTGCAGTGAAAATCAATGTGTTAGAATAGGAGGGATGAAGCAACCAGCAGCAGTGTGTGTTGTGTCCTCCACCCACCCCAGGGACATAGGAGTGTGTGTTTTGTTGCTATGCCAGCTACAAGTCAGCACTGAAATCTCACACCCATCCACAGCTATGTGCTTCTAGTAAGTAATGACAATTGAAAAAAAACTAATGGGAAGGTTTATCGTAAAGTGGGGTCACTATTGTAACCCAGATGAGTGCTGTGGGGGTAATTGAATTCAAGACTTGGAGGTACATCCATCTTGCAGTAATGAGGAACCACCAAACCCAGTGGCCTGGACTGCCAAAACCTCTTTGCCTCTGTAAAAGTGACTGCGTAATGTAAACCAGTGTTGATCTTGTTGCAGGACTCCAGGACTTCATCAGAAAATAGAGACTATCCCCCAGACATTGAACTTTAATAACATGATGGTCAGTTTGTGAAGAATAAGGCAAATGACCTAATACAACTTTTTACCTTCAGTCTGTATGAGGTTTAGCCAGGGTCCATGTGCTGTTGACAGCAAATGTAGGATGCACTATGAAGGTCCAGAGCTGGGGAAGAGGTTTTGGCTACATTTTCTCCTATGTCTTTGGAGTCTTTCTCTCTAGAACGTCTTCCACAAACCATGTCCAGAGTGCCAGCTATGTGAAAAAGAAGGAGGATCCTTGGAAACCATATGCAGATGGCCTGAACCAAGCTAAAAGGGGAGAGAAAGGACAGACAGCCTAGGCAGGTGATGAAGCATGTGTTCTACAAATCCAGACTGCCTTAAGCTAAAGCAAACAAAGCAAGCTGGGAAAAGTTACAATTGTTTAGATTTCCTAAATACAACAATTTTTATTTTATTTTGAAACAATTTTCCCTTAAGGAATGTTTCATTTTAAGTTGGAGAAGGCTGAAAACTCATCCTATGAAAATTTTTTCCTATTGCTGGAAAGAATTAATTTTTTTTTTTTTTGGCTAATCCAAAACATTATTTTCCCCTCTCATATTCATCACCCACCTTTCAGCATAACTCCGTCACCATTTCAGCCCAGTACTTGCTGGTTATTTAGAAAAAAATAATTTTCCATAATTGCTCTCTTATTATTTTTGCTAAATAACCTGATCTGATGTGGCAGTTTGTATGCTTTAGAATTACAATTTTCTCAAGTGCTCAGATGACATGAAGTGGAAATGATACCTAACTCAAGCTGCTCAGTGCCAAAACACAGTGCTGGCAGGAGAATGGGCAACCCCTTGAGACCCATCCCCCCGTGCTAGTAAGCTGTAAATGTCTAGTTCAAAAGTCTGCACTCCAACAGCTAAGAGAGCTTCCCAATGGCCCCAAGAAAACCTGGAGGTCTGTGGTAAAAGGCCTGGCACCTTTGTGTGTTTTTTTGATGGGAAGAGGAGAGAGTGAGTGCACCCTGGCCAGGAGGGTTGAGTCCCCGTTGGCCAGAGCAAGAGGCAGAGACTGTGATGGGCAGTAAGAGAAGATTTGTTTTATACTTAGGTAAAATGTTTTGTACCAATAAGGACAGTTCAGCCCTGCTACAGATTTCTGGGGAGTGAGGATCCCAGTCAGGAGTCTTTAAGAATACCCGTCAAAATGGTGCGGCTGCTTCATCCTGGGGTTGGATGTCCTTCTCTGGTCCTGTCCAGATTCTTCTCTGTATTTTTTTCTATAGTTCACAAAATATTTGTTAGCTGTTTTGTCCTCTCCTGACATGATTTATCTACAGTACTCACTTCTGAAGCAATTTTCCACCATTACCTCTGAAAGAGCATTCCCTGACTGTTTTCACTCTAAGCCTCTAACTGGAGGAAAAAAATAATTGCTGAAACATCACCTATCTAAGATCATATCCACAGGCAGAGGAAATCCTCAGAAGATATGAAGACCCTGGACATCTCCAGAAACTGTGGCTTTCAAAGAGTTTAGCAGGATCATGCCTTCACACCTCATCTTTGTAACCATCCCAAATTAGCCTGTGGGCCACCTTTTCCATTCCTGGGAGCACATCTGTTCCAGCCATGCTCAAACCTATCTCACTATCCACACACAGATTCTCCAAAATCATGCATTGATTAGCAATTCTCATGAAGGTGGAAACTCTCTGTGATGCTTGATCCAGGAGTTTGCTGATGGGAATAAGGTCAATGCCCAGGGACCCATGAGTGCCAATGATCCAGAAGTGACTCCAAGAGGATTTAGACACCCGTGTGGTGGTGGAGGTCAGCACAGGCAGGGCAATGACATTGGCTGCAGCCCTGAGAGGAGCATTGGAGTGTTTTGCTCTTCTGACACCAGCAAAATGAATCACCATGGTAAAGTTTGAGATCCATTTGTGCCTATTGCTGGGAACAGGAAGAGGAGCAAGTAAATAAGACTGGATGTGTTATGGCTAGCTGTCTTTCGCTCTGTTTGATCACTTGAAAAGACAGATGACTGCTTACTTTAGGCTATTAGGCATGTTTGTTATACATAAGGATTCATGGACTTTCAGTTATGCTTTCTTTAAAAAAAAACTTGCTGGAATTACACTGAGTATTGATTAAAATTCTGTGACTGTTGTGAGTGAAGACAGCGGTAAGTACCGAGGCACTGGGCAAATGCACTGCCCTCTACACTGTGCTGTTACAATGTTTCCTTTTATTAAAAGACAATACAAACTCACAAGAAGAGAAATGTGTTAATCAATGGTAAATTTAAGCATAGACACACATATAAATAAAATTTCATAACTTTATTGTGATTTATTACCACAGCCAATATATTTCCAGAGGAGTAGTTTTCTTTTGGAGGAGAAAATTCAGTGGAGCTGTAACAATGTAACAACAACCTCTACACCTTGTTTGGAAGAGGAAAATTTTATTAAAACATGAAAGGCCAAGTTGTTTTATTCCACGAATTACTAGAAATCCAGAAAACAATTAACTGTGGGCAAATCCTAAGAAATTACTCGTTTCAGAACTTGTTCAGAGAAATTTATCCACAGAAAGTTCACACTGAACATCCCACTAAGTAACTAGCAAAATACATTTTTTAATGATGATTACTTATGGTATAGAAAAAGAAACCAGCAAAAAAAAAGAAAAAGAAGAGGACATTGCTTTGCACATAAATCTCTTTTGTATAGCTCTCCCTGTCAAGACCTTTGTGGGGGGACTGATCCCAGCAGGAAAGCAATCTTCTGGAAATTAGAGCCAAGTGGAGTGTTTCCCAGATGGGTGGAAAGTCCCCTCTTAATGCGTAATGGTAGTTACAAATAGGTGAGAGCCATTCTTGTAGGATCCTGGGAGCGCTCTTTGGGTTTCCTGCTATAAACAGTAAGCATTAAAGACGAGCAAACTTTAACCTTCCTGATGAACTGAAGCACTGAACTCAGTTGCTCAGAAGGCTGCAAGAGTTCTCTGTCAGAGACAGTTGTGATGTGTCTAAACAATATAAACTGAAAAAGACGTGAAAGCACAAGTTTAACAGGGCTCCTGAAACCTTGTGCTAGGACACCTCCTCCAAAAATGTCAAGCAGAGCAGATATTTTAAGGTCAAAAAAAGGGTGGAAACCGAGATGTTCTACAGTCTTGCTTAATGCTCTGCTCTGCTTGTTGACTGGAGAAGTGATTTGGTTAAAAGGTGGTGGAATTTCTTTTTGTTCTTCTCACTGAGTTTCTGAAAGGCCAAATACTTAGCCTGTGGATTTTTAGAGGGAAAGCCTTCATGTTTTTCTCAAGAAGCAAGGTAAATTGGAAATAGGAGCCTTCCTACAACCAAAACATGAATGTTTAATTCACACTGGAAGTAGGCTGAACCCTTACAATTCTCTGAACTTTCTTCTGACAGCCATGCCCCTTGAAGGCTCTCTGAGGTCCCACTGCCCACCACAGCCCCAGATGCAATTTTAGAGTCACAAAACCTGTGGGATCAAATGTCAGCCCTGCGGCTGTTGGCACTACAGCATCCAAGGCCCTCATCCCGCAAATCGAGATCATAACAGATCTCCTTCCACCTACTGCTCTCCTACATTGTCGGGGATAACTCACAAAGTTATATGTGAATGGCCCAGTGCAGAGCATGGATTTAAGCCCCCCGGACCCACATGTAGGAGGAATTTGGAGTGTTATATGTCATTTATCTCAAGCTTCTCTTTTTGCTTTTTCTTACCTGCCTGCTTTAATTTTCAAGGTCTAAGGAAACTGCAAATACAGACATCCCAGCCCCAGAGGCAGAGGATGTGTGTGAGGTGTTCCTGTACCGTGCAGCCCTTTCAGGGTGAGTTCTCCCACTATCTCCTGGTTCTGTGTGGGCACATCCAGGCTCCTGCCCAGGCAGCTTGGCTGGCAGAGCCCATAAGCGTGAGCTGTTCCCAAAGGCAGGAGCAGCAGAGCTGTGCACAGGTTGCTTTCCTGCAAAGCTGTCTGGTGAGCCAGTCGATGACCCGGGCATACTCACTGCTCTGAGCGTCGGCTTCCTCGACTTGGGAAACACAGGAAAGGCAAGGGGGAGGGAGTTACTTTACAGCAATTCCTGCAGAGACTGTGATTCATTTATTTGTTCTTCTATGAACACCCTAGCCAGATGACTAAGGCAGATCTGCAGACTGATGACCCAGAAACAGTAGAGATAATTTTCATATGTGGTGGAAAGGAAAAATAAGTTAAAAGCCATATACAGACTGTTATCTTCTTACTTTCAGTGGTTTGCCTCCCAGCACAAGCCCTGGCCTACACCAAGGACATAGCACAGAGATTTGCTCAGGGGCTTTCTTTTTTTTTCCTATCTCTTCTTCATCTCAGGGTGGGGTATTTGAGGTTACCTACACCTGTGAGTTTTGAAATTAGCAGCACATAAACTCACCACAGCTGCTGGGTCTCTTAGGTGGGAGGGCTAGGGTGGCTTATTTCCTTTTCTTGTTGAAGTTCAAGCTGCTGAGATGGAGGCTGCTGGGTTTAGTGCCCCTTTTCTTTCCCTCAGGTAAGACATTTGTCCTTGCAGGGCAGGTGGGAAGGAAAAGGAGGAGTGTCAAGTGTAATAAATCTCTTTTGGTAGCTTGGGTTGCTGAGCTCCTGCTGGGGAGGCAAGAGCCTGTCTCTTCCCTTATCAGAGGATGGGTCTGTGAGATGGCTGAATTGACTTCTGAGGAATTGAAGATAGACTGGATAAATGTAGGGGGGCTTCAGTATTTTGTTTGATTTTTTTAAATCTGTTTTGACTGCAGTGGTATTCCCTGGGAGGTTGTCCGTGGTGCCACTGCTGGGTTTAGGCTGCTGGGTTGCTCTCAGCCTGTGATTCCTTAGTGCCAGTGGAGCGTTGTACTTCTTGGGGTGCTCTGGGTGCCTATGGAACCTGATGTGCCTTGTGCCAGCACTTGCTTGTGGAAACATGTGGCAGGACTCTGTAGAGGGCAGGATTACCAGCCTGTGAGTCTGCATACCTGTGGGAATCTGTGATCACAAATACACTTAGCCTCTTGGCTGAAAAGCTCCAAATAGCTCTGTTTTCTGGTCTTCCTTTTGAAACACAGGAGTTTTTTTTTTAAAGGGTGCTTTTATGAAATACAACTTGGAAGTATTAAGCCCCAACCAGCATGTGACCCTAGCATGACAAAAATCCCTTTAAAGTCCTTAAAGATGTCTTCCTTTTTTTTTAATATTGCTTCAAATATATGAATATTTTCTCATTCCTGTACCATGATGTAGCCTGTAAATGTAGAGGCTAATGCAGCTCCCTTATTAAATGGTTTGCAATAGGAGAATATTGGTTTCTCTCCATGCCACACTAAACAGGTCAGTCTCCATAATCCATCAGCTGGCTTCCTCACCACCTTTTCCACCCTTTTCCAGTCGATTCTGCCAGAGACTGAATTCTGCGGCGCATGTCAGACCTTTATTCCACACAAAGTTCATAAACCTTCACAGGGCCAAAATTACTGAAAAGCATATAATGTGTTTTCCTAGTGCTTTCTCTCTCCTAATTAGTTTTGGTTTGTAATTTCTCCTGGTTAGCACAGCGTATCCACATTTCCATCATAAATGCTTCTGGAAAGATGTACTTCACACCCAACACTATTTTTAAATGCTGAGTTTTCCCAGAGCTGGGGAATAGCTTAGGTGAGGGACCTTTCCCTGGAGGTGGGCCATGTCAAGGCCTCTTTCCTCAATGAACAGGAGGAATACAGAAAAATGAAGGCAAGCATCCAAGTAATCTTTGCAGGGAGTGACAGCATGTGAAGGGAACCCTCACTCAGCAGTCAGGTTTGATTTAGTTGTTCATAAAGGTGGCAAAAAGAAACTTGGGAGAGAAGAGAGAACAAGAATGGATGTGTTTAGCTTCAAAGAGGGTCAAGGAATGAAGTTTGGAGGAGGCAAAGAAAGTCACAGAAGGTCAGTCACTGATGTCTGTGGAGTGCTGGAACTATTGGGTGAAAAGGAGGTGCAAATCAATGTCTTAATTCAGTTGTTTCTGTAGTATCTCTGCAGCCTGCTAGGGTGTGTGTTTGCTTAAGGGATGCTGCAGGGCTTGCTGTCACTGTAGTAATACATGCTAGAAATGCAGTGAGATTCACATTTACTCATATTGTGATGGAATTGATGCTCATATCTTCCTTTCCAACACAGAGGATCCTCTCTGATAATGTAACTGGTGTTGTGTCCAAAAGAAACAGCAAAGAGAGCAACTCACATAGCACAGGGATGAGCCACAGTACAAGGGGGAAAAGGTTTGATCCCTGTTCTGTGGGAGTGTTTTCCCATCACCAGTGACCAGACTGAGGTCTGGACTGCAAGTGCCCTCCTTCCCAAGAAAGTACATTATGTTTCTCAGCTATTTCCCCCTTTTACCCTGATGAGTGTCTCCTGCGAAGTTGAAAAGTTCGGTGTAGTGGATGGAGCCTGATGCCTTCCATGAGCCTGTATGGCTTGGGAACTGGATAAGGTGAGACATGTAGGTTAAAACCCCCGCAAAGATTTGAACCTGACTTGCTGCGTCGCTTCTCAGTGCTCCGAGTGTTGAGGAAAGGGAGCTACAATGCCCCCCTTCCTCCTACCTTGCACTCTGAAAGTGCTTTTATGGCCTCAAACTCTTGCACACCCAAAGACCAATTCTGGGAACACAGGGCTGTGAGCCAAGTAACTTGGTGGTGTTGGGCCTGGAGAGTTGTAGATTGCCAAGGAAATTCATGACTCTTGGTGTGCTTTAAATGCCATGACTAGAAAAAAATTAGTGGAAATCCTAAATCAATGCTTAACTTTCCTGCTTTGTTGCTTCTCCTACTCTGTACCAGGAGGACTGTACTTCACAGGGGACCAGAGAAATAGCATGCCGAATGAGGGTGTGGATTTCTGATCCGTGACTTAGAAGAACCTTTTCGAATGTTGGCAATTCCTCTTTGAAGTTCCTCAAGTACAGATCAATATAGTTAATGACGTGTAAAGGCAATCTCCTCATAATCCTGTAGAAAAAAAAAGCAGGACTGCAGCCCCACCACAGTGGAAAAGTGGGGACTGACTGTGAAGTATGCTGCCAAACAGCTGGCTTGGGCTGTTCCAGAGTGTCTGGGTCCATCAGTGCTGAACATGTGGGATGGTGAGATCACTTTGCTGGGAAACCTCCCTGTGTCACACACGGGCAGGGTGTCACCCTGCAGGTGGAAGCTGAGGCAGTGGCATGAGGAGCATAAGCAGTTTTCCTAGGAGATCACAAAGACAAATTACCCTTGGCAAGATTTCCCCAGGGTCTGTCCTGGCTTGGGAGAACAACACTGGTCAGGTTAACTGGGGGAAGAGAAAACTTGGGATGAATTTCCTTGCAGGGAGGGCATGGGGCCTCCGTTTTGTGCATCTGTACCTTGTGTCAGCAGAGATACTCTTGATTTGTATGAGCTAGAATGTCAGCAGGATCCTATTCAATGTCCTCAGCACCCTGCCATTGCATGGACTGTTGCTATGTGTGAGGTTTCTCTGAGACATGTTCTAGGTCATCGTGAGCTCTCATTTAGCTTTTAATTGAGTGTATGTTTAACCTGGTGCAGGATTTTGCCTTTGTTGCGTTCTGTGATCTTGGACTGAACTGAGACCTCCATCCAGGTAGCTCTGCAGTCTACAGAGCAAAAACTGAGCAGCTTCCTCCAGTCATGCCCCTGGTGTCCATGTGTAAGTGTTTATACACACATGTGTTGTCTTTCTTTCCAGCTCCTTCTTTCTGTCCTCTTTTTCCACTTGGTTCTGCTTCACATTTTATTTGCAATGTGTTGTCCTGTTGTGAGTATTGCTCATGCATGTTGAGTTAGGGTTCCCCAAGGAGTCTGTCTGGCATTGGAAAATTAAGGGGTTTTGGCTTTTGCACTGTCAAAGCCCTTTATTATAAGCTGGGGTTTTTGCTCCAGGGTAGTAGGATGTTGGGAACAGATGAAATATGGCACTGCTGAGAATCAATTAGTGTAAAAACTGCACTAGTACCCAACTACGTGCTGATTACTGTGCCCTCAAAGGCAAATGTGTTTGCAGTTTAGGTCACAAGTGAAATAAGCCTGTTGAATCTCATTCTAACATGTCAGATTCTTATGGACTTTCTTCTCCACCCCAGTGCTTACCTCTAGACACGTGAATTTTCTTGTTGAGAGCTGGGAAAAATGTTTTGAACCAGCAGATCCCTCCCTTCCTCTCCCCCAAGGAAATAAGGAAATTGTAAGTACCAAACTGATTTATTTCAAAGCGTTTTGGTTTGGCAGATAGCAACAAGGAGTCTGTGGTTCTACTCACAGTAGAAAGGTGGTATCTCATCTTAATCTTCAAATCGTACTTACTCTACACAAGGGATCTGAGTTGGTCCTTACTGTTTGCTGTGGAGATTTGAGAAATGTCTTGTGCATTCCAGGCATTGATTTCTTTTCCTTTAAAAGTGCCTATAACACTGGCTTTGCTTCCACACTTAAGTGATTCACACACTAAATTGAAGAATCAACTCTGGTTCTAGTTATGAGATGATCTTAATTAGTTAAGCAATGTATCAGCCTCTCTGCTGCTGAATAACTTTGCACATCCCAAGAATGTGGTAATGGTTAAATATCCTGCCAGCGTGGAGGTGAGCAGCTTTTGGGCTTTGTTGGATTCCAGAAAAGAATTATGTGAAGAAGCCTTATCAGATGAAGAAGCCTTATCAGATGAGGATCCTGCTGCATGCAGCCAAAGGCATTGCCTTTTGTGGTCACCTATCCTCTTTGACTGTTTGCAAAACTCACTATTTGCCCTCAATTATCATTACACTTTGACCAGGAGAAGAGATCTCATTTTTACACCCAGCTCTGTGGCACCCAGGCCTTACTGGCAGGCAAAGGGTGGAAACTACAGGAGGTACTTCCTTCTTTTCCCCGTGTCCATTTCTGTCTAGCCAAAATTGCATCCTAATTCTGGCTGATGGCTTGATATGGCCGCTTGCCTTTTCCTCCACAGAACACATTATACACTCCTGTAAAGTCTCTTGGCAGCTTTGTGGTACCAAAATATGAAAGAAATCCAAAGGGCATTCTTTAATGTAAGACTGTAAAAATGGACACAGTGCCCATCCCACTTTATCTCTTACTATTTTCCCTGTTTCTCTTGTGGGCACGTGCACATTAGGAAAAATTGGATGCATGTCCTTTCTGAAACAGATTCCTATTCCAGGTGCTTAGTCGTGGGGAAGATGAAGCTCTGCCTCCCCGTGGGGAAACAAATTCATCTCGCCATGCAGTGCAGGGTGGGGTGATGTGGGCACATTGCACAATAACTCTGCCAGTGCTTCCTTGTTGCTTCACTGGCTAAACATGGGCACGCACATGCCCAAGGCTGCTGCACTCCAAAGCCCTGTGCTCTGCCCTGAGCTTGTGTAACAACAGGGAATGCCAGGTAAGCCCAGGCTCTAATGAACTGCTGTGGCAACTACTGGGGATGTTAGCACTTCACCTTAGTTTCAGCTGACCAGACCAGCTCTTAGTCTGCTAAAAGAATCTAAAGTGCTGCATCATTTGTCCTCTTTGCTGTAAAGTCACTTGTGCCTAGCTGAAGCAAACACCTTTGGTCTGGATTCACTTTGCAGCTATACAGGGTCACAAACAACTCAGGTTATTTACCATGAAAGTGAGTAAATTTTCCCAGTACGTGATTGGGTCTATTCTTGTCATGTGTGAGTGCTGTCAGAGCAGGAGGTGCTGGAGCCCCCTCTGTCCATGCCTGATGCTTCCAGTTGGAGCAGGGCTGTACATGACCATTCCAAGTGATGTGTTTCACACCAGGCAGTGAGGCCAGTAAGACTCTGAAATGTGCTAGATGGAAGCAGATTGTACTTGGGGCTGCGGTTTGGGTTTTTCTCTCTCCTTGTGCAGCTTCTGGTGAACTGAGTTTCCCAAGCTCCCATCTGCAGGCCTGTTTATTTCCCCATCAAAACCTTTTCTTTGTAGGGCAGGTTGGAGAGCAATGGGGAGCAATGGTCTGAAACTGAGCAGAGTGGGGGGAATAAGTAGGCTATATATCAGTAGCAGTTTCATAACTGATGGAAACTGGTATGGGAGCATTTGCCCCTGGGAAGAGGCGCTGAATCTTTTTTCATCAGATACAAATGAGGCAATGCAAAGGAGGAGGAGGAGGATTCTATTAAAATTAGAGGGGGGAGGAATTTGATGACATGACTTGGGCTGGAGGAACTCTCACAATCTGTCCTGCCTTATTTAATCAGTGTGTGTCGAAGATTTGATTATACGGTATTCCCTGTTAGAGAGGTTTCAGCATATTGTCTTCCTTGCTTACATGTACAAGGTCACCTGCTTTATTAGAATCTCAAGTGCTGCCTGACCTCTGGGAGGGGGATGCCTGGAAAGAGCAGTGAGCTGGGAAGGGGCCAGTCTGAGCCCAAGAAGGGGCTGGTTTAAGCTAAGCACTAGTTGACATTTGCAGTTGTAGAAAACAAGAGCTTTGCCAAACCTGGCCTGAATGTTGGCTGTGACTGGAGAGTTGCACCTGGTCAAGTTACAGTGCAAAAATTTGTACAGTGCTACTGTTAAGCAGTTGAGCCTTGTGAGCTCTATTTAGGGCTTGTACTTGTGAAGCAACTGGAATAACATGTTGGGTATGGTGGTAACTCCTCCTCTCTGGCACTTAGAATTTAGACTTGGATTTTATTCAGTTTTTTGCCCAGGACATCAGCTGTTTGCAAAGGGGCAAAGCAGGACTTGTGATAGTGGTTCTGAACACCCCATGGTGCAGAGCTCTACCTGACCTTGGGATTGTCCTTAGATCTACACCAGGAGCTTTCTAATATAGCTGAGGAGAAAGAAGACACATCTCCCCCACTTTTGTTTTTTATTTCCCCCTCTGGTCTAAGTGGGTAATAGAAAAAAATGGGAATTGCCCTTGGGTAACCTCCAGGAAGCAGAATTCTCCTTTGTTGGCATGGCTTTATGAATGGATTTCTAAATGCTATATGAAGGCCACCCCTGCTGAAGGGGGCCTGGCTTCTCCAGTGGTGCCCACTGAGCTCATCCAGGGATGCATTTGCACTTGACCCTGTTAGGAGCCTTCCCTGCTCCTCTTGTGAAGTAGTCATCCCTATCCCTCTTTGTCCCAGCTCTGAGGAGCACACCATGACCATGCAGAAGAGTTTCCGTGAACTGTATGCTCTGGCATTTTCCTGTTCCAGTCACTCCAGGGATCATAAATAGCAATGGTAATAAATAAAAGCAGATGCTATAGACTGAAGTTTATGTATGACACATTTTCCAATGTACACATGTTCTAGTACATGAAGTACTCTCTCTCTCTGCATACATGGTTTAGTTTCTTCTCGATACCTCTCCAGTGTGCTCCTTCTGTGGCAGGAAACTGGGGTGCTCGGGCTCAGGAGGGAGGTAAAGTAGCCTTCTGTGGATGTGGGTATGGGCAGATGCACCTATAGGCTGCAAACACGTGGTCTGAAAAAGAAATTCATGCTGAAGGAGTCAGTCTTCCTTACTCTGGTGTACATGCTTCTGCCTTCATGTTTATAAGAATTTTTAAGTGAGCAGAAATTTCCTTGGGTTAATATCAGTTAGTGGAGCATGAAAGAAGTTTAAGGGATTTTTAATCTCATGAGATGAGGACCTCCCTAGTTGTAGCTCCAGGTCGTGTATGCAATGCTAGGTAATACCACCCTTGACTAGCAAGTACAGTGTAATAGAAGTGTCATACACTGTCTTGTGTTTTACTGAGGTCGTCAGCTGAGGGGTGTGTATGTGTGTGGGAATATGAACATGCTTGTAACGCTTTAGGGCTTGAACTAGTTCCATGTGGAGCCAGCTGGGGTGTACCTACGGAATAAAAGCTCATGTGTGCAGCTGCAGAACACTGGTCAGAGTTAAATGGGCTTCACTGCATGAAGCAGTGCACAAACCTAGCCAATATCAACAAACGTGCATATCTATCAGATTCAATTAGTTCACCACTCTTGACTTTCTCTCACTCGATCTGCAAAAGAAAACTGTGCTGGTTTGGACCCTGTGACCCCTCTGTGGTCTCTTCCAACTTTACCCATTCTGTGATTCTGATTCTGCCTCAGACCTACTGAAGTGTAATGTTTTATTTCAGATTAAGTGAAGAGTATTCCATTAAGTGAAACCGATTTGGCTTAAACTAGTGAACCTGTTTTTAGGAGATTCAGTTTTATCAGCAATCAGTCTTGAACCTTCAGTGTTCAGCATTAAAGCCTGCTAAGCCAAAACCAGAAATTCAATGAATTAAATAGATTTGATCTTCAGTAGCAAAAAGAGACTGACAAGACAAAAAGAAATAAATGTCATGTCTTTAATGCTGATTTGAACAGCCTCTCATGAAGACAAAGCACCAAACGTTGAGTCTCTCTCAGCAAAGCCTAACAGCACTGGCTGTCCAGACCCACCTTGTTTTCAGTATTCATCATTGAAGGGATACTCTGGATGGTCACGCCACCTGTGGAGAGGTCAGATTGGACAAGTGAGCTCCTTGAGGTGAAGCAGGATATCAAATCACTGCAGTTGTCCTGTGCCCAGCAAACCTCTTCCTTGTAATATATATGTGGCCTTCATGGAAGGCTCTTCTACTTATTCAGAAGCTGTTCTGCTCTGAATTACTGTCCTTGCAGAGTTGGAAGCAAACCTGTGTATTTAAGGAGAGGACAGTGAAGGACCATTTTTCAGGCCTACAGACTGCATACCTTAAGGAGAGATGGGGAAAACCAACAAGAGCCTGGATGTCAGCTATTCTTACTATTTAACTTAGGTGAGTAGAGGTGTTTTAGGAAAGGGGGATGGCTGTGTGCATTGTGGAAGGAGAAGACTTTGTTCGGATGTCTAGAAAGACCCCTAGAAATAAGGGCTATATATGAAGAAGAGGTGGAGACAGCAGACTGTTCTACTTTGTCTTATGCCCTTAGAGCTGGCGCGAACAGGTCTGACTCTGGGATGGTGCTTTCCCCAAGCAGCTACCATGCCTAAACTAGGTCTGGCTGTCCTCTAGCTCAGCCTACATGTAGATGCTCTGCCAGCATCTACAGTGGCAGAGAATTTACAAATAAGCTTTGGGATGACCCAGTTCAGGGGAGAAAGGGATGTTCATGGGTGCATCCTAACAAAAGTAGAGAAGTTTCAGGCCTTGTTTTAGAAACTGCATGCTCAGGGAAGATGCACAATCCAGGGTCATGATAAAAGGCAAGAAGAAAATTCCCAGGGTCAAGTTCAGGTGAAAAAATAACACTGTGTTTGCCCATTACTGGCAGACTTGAGAGAGAGGTAGCTGTTTTCTGTTGTGGGTTTTCTTGTTTGTTTGAGAAGATGCTGCTAAATCACAAGCCCCGGCTTGACAAACACTTTCCATTAGCTAAATGAAAAATTTCTGAAGAGCATTCTCAGGTGCACCATGGCAGCTGGCTGCCTTGCCTTACAGCAGAGCACAACAAATACTGGCATTTGTCCAGCTGTGAATCGTTCCAGTCTGGGAAGGACACATTTCACAATATTGAAGGTAACTAACTGGAAGGCATCAAACATTTTGAATTGGTTGTGTCAAAATATTTCATTCCAATATTCAGCCAAGATCAAGTGTTTACACATTAACAGATTGAGTTGGTTGGAAAAAAAACCCCCAAAAAACAAAACAAGCCACAACACTTTGACTTGTTTGACTTCAGTATAATGTGATAACGTCTGAGTTGCCAGTGTCATTATCTCTACTTTTCGTCTAAAGAGCATGCTTGCTAATCAGATCCCACATATTCAAAAGTCTGAGTCCTTTGAGTGAAAATGATTCACATGGAGGAGTCACTGCAGCTTGGCATAACTGCTAAGGAAAAACATCCATAGCAAAGAATGGGAGCATAAGATTAATCAAGCAGATAGGTTAATGTAAAACTTGCATTACACAATACTTCTAGATTTCTCCAAGAGAAGAAGAAAAAATTTCAGATTAAGATTTCCTGAAGTACTCCTATTTCTATAAAACCTCAATTTTCTTCTCAGATACCTAACTTGCTGATTCATTCCACTGATTGCATTATCCTGTTTGTATGGGCTTACTCATACCATCAGAACAGCAGGTTTGCACACAGTACCCTTACGGTAGCCGATAATTGGAAGAACCAGAGAAAAGCTGTATTTTTCTATTCCTGCTGGCATTTGCATCCCAGCAGTCGAAGGTTTTGCATGAAGTTGACTAACCAAAAGTCTGTCTGTGTCGTGGTTTGACTTTTTCAGGTACGTATTGCCAGATGAAATAAGAAATGCGTTTAGGCTGGTAATTTGTCTGAGTGTCAATTCCAGACGCTTCAGCGTGGTAACGCACAGTAGGCATATATATCTATATATATATAAACCTATACATCTGCTCCTTACGTGGCAACATCGCTTTTCCGATAAGGTTTTTTTTTCATAGCTGAGATCAGACTGTACTTAAACATTTTTCCCCAAATGTGGAGCTCCTGTGAAAACTAGAGCTGCCAATGCCCGTCCTGTGCATCCTGTTTTCCTTATCCTTGGTGGCCTCCTGTGACCAATTTCAGTCTAATAAAGCAAAGCATTTAATTTATTAGTTTTTTAGATTAGTGGCTTAAAATTTTCTTCTCCTACGGGCATTTACAGCCTTTGACTTTGCTTCTGGAAAAGGCTCTTGCATTTGCACCAAGGTTACATTTCGTGTATATAATTTTTTTGATTTAAATGATGCTATAACTCAATTTTGCTATATAAAACCAAACCATTTCAGATACCAAAACACACTTAAGAATCTCCTAGGCCATTTGTGAGAAGCCTTCTCAAACTAAGTACTGCTAATTGATGGAAGGCTGTTTTAAATTTTAAGAAACTAAGGCTTCAGAGCACCTGGCTGAGCCTAAATGTGAAAGATGAACTCCATTATGATGCTTTTAACTTAGTGCATATTTTCGATCATATTTATGCAGCACAGTAAGTGGTTTGTTTGTTTCTTTGCAACATTTCCCCCTATCTTTCGAGCAACGGTCAACATTTTAGAGTGCTATTGATGCTGTTACCAATGCTTTTCATTTCACGCTACTGTTTGGCAGGACACAGATAATCCAAAGTAAAAAGAGAAAGGCATGGAAATTATTCTCTAGCATTTGGCTACATATTGAGTGCCCTGAAAAGGGGAAAACAAAATTTGGCCATAAACCGTAGATGCTTTTGAACTGAAGGAAAAACAAACAGCCTCATCCTCTGGAAGAGGGGATGTTGGGCTGGGATAACACAGCCTTCAGGTGAAGCGGAACTATATTGGGTGATAAGCTTTAGATGATAAGCAGCAAGAGATCAAGCCTTGTTAGTTCTCAGAAGAGATAATTAGGAAATGGTCTAGCAGTCAAACAAGCTTCCTGTTTTTCTTAGAAGAAGAAACAACACAATTTTATTTGAATTTCAGCTCCAATATCCACACTTCTAGACAGGGATGATGTTACACTTTATTAGTGTCTGAGACCATCATTCTCACATAGCAGAAGAAGTTTAAGAAAATGGAGTAGAGATGGAATAGCCGGATATAGTCACTTTCTACTAGGTGGGCTTTGGCAGCCTGAGCTGTAGGCAAGTATTGTACACTTATTTTTGCAATGGGTCTGGGAGCATATTCAGTCTGCATTAGAAGTCTCTCATGTTTAGGCCTTACCTTAAAATAAGGTTGTATATGCAAAAGTTAATATTAAAAGAAGTGATTTTTTTTTTTTTAATTCTCTGAAAGGACAGGAATGCTCTGTGAGGATCTAGGATTTCTCCTGTACTTACATTAACAGTTCCACATAACGAACATTTTTGTTCAGGGCTTCAATTTCTTTCATCTCTTTCTCAGTGAGGGAGAAGTCAAAGATCTAATGGAGGAGATGTTAGGGATGCGTTAGCATTTCTTGTCATAGTCAACCTTCATATGTTCCAGATTCCAGAAGTACAATCCCTCCTCCCTGCATCTCTCCCACAAACCCAAGCTTACTTGCATTTGCAGGAGTCTCGAGGACATGAATAAGCCCAGTCACATTTGCCTACACCCTTTTTGCAAGAAGGGGAAGGTAGTGTGGCAATACTGAGCCACCAGCTTTGAAAACAGTGTATTTCCAGGGAAAGCAGGGAGCAGTGTGGGTACTGAGTGCTGCAAGGGATGCAGGAACAAATTCATCTTATTTGTGGGTGGTGTCAAGCCAGATGTTTTCTGGTGGCGTGGTTGTGAACCTTTCTGTCACACTTGTGTGCAGCAACCCTAGCCCTTCTCATACCTGAAGACTGGGCAGAACAATCAGTCATTCCTGAGCTCCTGCAGCCTTGGGCTGCTGACCTACTGGGTTATCTCATCGTGCTTGTGCTGCTCACTGCAGCAGCTGGTTCTCTGGGACACACCACCAGTTGGAGCTTTAGCTGCTCCAGAGGGTTAAAAGACACCAACATTTCCTCTATGCATCCCTCTATTGTTCTCATATCTTGTTACCATTTAGCAGTGGGGACAAAAAGCATCAAACGTGGCAAAGTTTGCCATTGGTCAAGTCCTATGTGTGTCTACAGAAAAGATGGGGAAATTACCTTCTATAGGGGCTAAGCCAAGGTAAGTGGATTCATCCATGTACTACTGGGGTGTGAATTTACCTGGAAATTCTCTCTGATGCGTTGTGGATTGAAACTTTTTGGGATGACCACCACCCCTCGCTGGACATTGAAACGCAAAGCAATCTGTGCCGCAGTCTTGTTGTACTTCTTGCCAATGGCGTTCAGCACAGGATCCTTCAGTAAAGGAGGGGAGGACACATTTACCCTGGAAGAAAGGTGGGAAGAAAAAGAAAAAAAAAACCTCCTCATCTTTAATGTCAAAACATAGGGGCATCTGCTTCCTTGTGGACAGAACACTGCACCTTTTGACAAGTAGGGTGAAAGACAGGAGAAAAGCTTTGACTTTTAGGTTGGCGGGTTGTCGAAGGCAACTTCCTCTGTGATGCTCTAACGTTGACTTAGTTTCTCCTTCCTCACCTAAGCTTCACACATTCCCAGTGCAAAACACTGGCCTTCTGTTAGAGGAGACCTAAGGCAACCTCCTCTGCAGACACCTGGCATTCTTTGATGACAGCATGCAGCAGGAGTGTTGAGAATTTACACTCACAACAGTAATATTTAGACACTGAAGTTCAAAACCACTTTAAAAAATGGGGGCAGAGGTATTTTGCACAGAGATCCAGGAGTGGAGAACTATATTTCCCTGGGTATTGTCCTTCTATTAGAAAGTAACATGGGGACTTACCATGATTCATCCCTTGATGTTCCCAAAGGGCTGTACCCAACAATAACAATGTCATGTTGTCTGCAAAATTCTAGGAGTTTGGGTTGGGTGAAGTAGGGATGGCATTCTACCTACAAGAGTAACATAGAAAGAACAATTAATCAACAGAACAAGATACAAAAGCAGAAAATATTCCAGTATTTGTGAGATCTACAGACCAGGTGGTGCTTGCAGGAAAGGATATGTGTAAGTTAGGGAATAGGGAAACTTAATCTGTGGTTACTATTCTAATTATACATTGCTGGGTGATTAATTTTTTGGTTTTGTTTTTTTTTTTTTTTTTGTGGACAGCAGATTAACATCTGCAACTATAATTTGGCTGCAGGGAAATTTTATTGGCTCCCAGTGGAAAGGTGGCAATATGTGGGGGTTATGGAGGTGAGGGAAACTCACTAGACAAGTAGACTGAGAAGGCAACCCATCTCATGTGGATCAGTTCTCCATTTCTCTGCCTCTTGCATTCAGGATGACTAATCTGATGTTGTTTTTAGGGAAGTGTTGACATAAACTGTCCCAGTTAGAAAGGTGGGGGGATGGTACAAAAGGTGAGATTATGACCTTGTTGCGGGCTCTGTCCTCCCACATTGCAAACACTGTTCCCTCACAGGTGTAGATTTTCTGGCTGTGATTTCAGACTCTGGGAAATGGATGTCTACAAGGTGACAGAGCAACCACTGTTTGCAGTGGTTACTATCTGGCAAGTCTGAAGCTATCTGGCACATCTATACTTGCTGGCCAGCTGCCCTAAGCTGGGCTTAATCTTTTGCCTGGTTTTCCTCGACCCCAGGAAGCATCAGCAATGCTCAGTGCAGTCTTAGGGGCACGCCAGAAACAGCAATTGCATTTTGCACCCATTGGGCATGTTAATACCAGGGGAAGGGTGCTGGAATTTCCTGTTCTCGCAAGCAGCCTTTCCCTCCAGGCCAAATGCAGAAATGAAAGCTGTGGCCAGCCTCCTTGCCCTGCCTCATGGCCATTCCAGCCCTCCAGGCCATGCGCTGGGAGTGGGAAGTTGGTTCCGGTTGGTCCCTGGCCTCCTCTCTATTACTGCTAGTGTGGACATTTGTTTGTGCCAGACGAGTCAGAAGAGCTTCCCAGGGATTTCTAGGAAATGCAGTGACCTGCCAAATGCCAGAGCCAAAGGTACTGGGCACTCAGATGGGTCGCTGCCACTTGTCACCTTCTCAGAGCCCCGCTGCTGTAATTTAACTCGGATGTGCCTGTCATCGTCGTGGGATTGTTCAGCGCAGGCCAGTCACTTAACAGGGTCTCCTTCAATGGAGCTTTTTCTCTATCTCTTACAAATATCGTAGAGCAAAAGTACAGGAGAGCAAATACAGGAAATTTAGGAGTTGCTTCTAATGGCTTTTACACTTGAGAAGCCTGGAGTGACTCAGGATCCGTAGGGTTGGGTTGGTGTCAGCTAAAGTAGACATGGCTTCATTGAGGACTGGTTAGCTCTGAATGGTTTTCCTGGGAATTTTTGGACTTGAAATAAGGTACATGGCAGAGATCTAAGATCTGCTTTGACTCAGCATTCAACCTTGTCATGGAGCTTTGGCACAGATGCACCAGTTTTATAGTCCTGAAGCAGAAACTGAGGAAAGCGATTGCTCCAGAGCCTTCAAATATTGATCTTTAGCCCAGATAGGAAGAGTAATATTTTCAAGCTGAAAATGGAAGTATGGAGGGCATCTGTGGCAAAGTACACATCACCTTTCCATACATGGTGGCTTAGGCTGTGTGTTTGCCTCTGTGCTCCCCGAAGAACAGTGGCACCGTGGCAAGCACTGCCCTTGGCTTGCAGTCATACCTGGTTGCTGACAGGTTTGTACTTAAGTCCTGGCTTGTTCATGATCATCTCCAGTTGCCTGCGGTTGAAATTGGATACTCCAATAGACTTTGCCAAGCCTGCATCTTTACATGCCTCCAGAGCCTGCAAAGAAAGCAAAGACAAGAGGAGTCCCACGTGTTGGCTTGAATTTTTGGAGCGTGCATTTTAGAGAGAGGTGGAAGATAGACCATTATTGAGATTGCAGAAAACCCTTTGCTGCAGCAGAATTAACAGCTCTATTAGCATGAGGGCTGGTGTTCTCCAGGCAAACCAAACTCTGTTCCTGTGTCAACCTGCTTTCCAGACCAAACCCTAATGTTTTATACCTCCTGTGAGGGTAGAATTTGTCTGGAGAGCAGAAAGATTTAACCTGAGATATAAATACTTAAGTGCCAGGCAACTGCTTTCAAAGAGTTTTGCTTACTTTATGCTGCTTTAGTAGTGCCTCAAAACTGAAAAAGGAAAAGTGAACAAAACAGATTGCTTTCCTGATAAGTCAATTCACTCCTTTTGATTGTAAGACGGTTTTCCATATGAACTATCTCTCCAGTGAAATCCCCTAAATATCTGGCAAGGTACATCACAAAACCTGCACAGAAAACATCAGTACAGTGCAAAGCAGAAAAAAAAAAAGTGGGTGGGAGAGAGGCATTCTAGATATTTTTCATTTTAGACAAATCCTAATAGCTGAGAAACCCTTATGAATACTGGATATGAGTATGTTCCCTGGTCTTCATTAGTTTCATCTGTTGGGTTGTTAAGGGGAAAGGGGGTCCTTTCCCATGGTCTTCCCCTCTGCTGCCTTAAAACTCTGCACATAAGTAATTCAGTGACTGTTTGAGGCAGAGCAGACCCCACCATGGAGCTGGATGCCCCTCCAGGTTTTGTTATTCTTTCTGTCTCACAGGAGCTGAAAGCAGGGAGGTAAGAGGCACTTTGTGTTTGATGACCTCTAGTTGGCCTCATATGCCTTCTATCACTCAGTGACAAGTCAGCAAATACAGTCATCTGGATTAATTTTTGCCTGCTAGCACCACACTGAGAGAGTGAAATTATCTGGACTGAGTTGAGTCATTTTAATTTTGACTGATGCTGCTATTTGCAGGCGCTCCCCACCACCTATTTTTCTCCTGGCTTATTAGCTGAAGAGAGTGGCCTGCTATAGAATACCTTTACATTAAACACCAGCTCAAAGGTAAAGATATAACAGTGCTGGGAGAGCTGTTGCTTTCAACATCTGAGCAACCATCCTGTGAAAAGAGAGGAATGAACTGCATCAGCCGAAGTCAAGTGTAACATAAACAGCTAACGTGGAAGTCCCCCTTCCCCCCGAGACCCAGCCTGGATGGCTCAGCTGCCAAGGGAGATTTCAGGTCCATCCCAGGCTCTCTCTCACTTAAAAATTTCACTCAGAATTTCAGCATTCTTTGTCTTTATCTGCTGTGCCTCAAGTAGAGCTAAACTGGGACATGACTATTCAGATCTGGACAGTGCAAGCTGAAGTGGAGCACGTAGTAGCACCTCTTATCTCTCTTGGTGTGAACTGGCCATAATTAGTGATGCTATTTCATCAGAACTGGTGCAGAAGGAGAGCTGAGCAGCTCTGGCCATGAACTAAAGAGGTGTCCAAGGCTTTGAGGGGCAGAAATGTGAGGAGATTGCTAATCTCACTTGCTGCCTCACCCAAGATCCTGAAGCCAAGTGACATTAGGCTTAATGAGACATCTGCCTAAAGGACTGGAGCACATCACAAACAAATGTAGGATGCAATCTTTCAGGCAAATGCTACTTGCCTCCAAGTTTTCTTACCAGAAAAATCTTGTGTTCCCATCAGATAAGTAAACTTAAAAGTGAGTGAACTTGTTCTAAAGCAAGTGATGGCAAGGTCTTGGGCTTTGCTTTTTGGGTTGTTTTTTTTTTTTGAGGGGGGAGGTATTGGGGTTTTGTTGTTGTTTTTGGTTTATTTTGATTTTTTGGTTTGTTTGGTTTTTTATAGGGTTTTTTGTTGATTGTTTTGGGTTTTTTATGGTGAGATTTTGTGCAAAATCTGTTTTTTCCTGCAAGAGAAAAGATTTTTTTTTTTTTTTTAGATGGTCCAGTCTTTTCTTAGGGCTCCAGCTTTCTCTTTCTGTAAAGATCTGATAAAGGGGAAGGATTGGTAAAAACCTAATGATAAAAGCTTCAAGTAGTGATTGTAGAGTGCACTCTCTTAAAGAAGGAATGTGGATGTCTGATGTTTCAACAATGTTTTGTTATAAAAAAATTAAATGATAGCAAAAAGAAACATGCTTAAAGACAGAAGTAAAATTTATCCATGGAGCTGGTAGAATTCGATCCATTTCCCCTGGCAATTTGCTTCAGTTATGTTTATGAAAACCACAAGTAAAAATAAGAATGAGTATCTGTGGGTTTAAAGCATATATGGATGGATGTTGTGTTTGCTTACCTCCCAAGTGGCACATAAGTCTGTCTCATGGTAGATAAATTTTCCATTTTCATCTTTTGGGTAGAGTGCATCCCCAGGCTGAAAAGCGAAACCATACTTTGTTATGCTTTAAAGAAAAATTTTTCACTCCTTAGAGCAAAAATTTTTTCACGGACTCTGTTTCTACTAGTAAACAACAAAAAAAATTGAACAGTTTTCTGAAACACCCGAAGTTCAGCAGGTCATTCACGCTGGGCTTACCACATCCTCGTCTGCTAGACTGTCCTTGGATACACTCCTGAACTGTCACATGAGAGTACACCCAGGAGTTCCTGGATGGCCCTGCTTTTCAGTAAACTTTTGACCTTTATGTCGTGGCATCCAAAAGACTCATCTCCTTCCAAAGGGCTGGGTTAGAGTACCAGCCTGTATTCTCTTCTGCTTCTTCCCTCTTTTCTTTTTAGCCCTTCCCTTGCCTCCTGCTTGTGTCCTAGGCACTTGAGCACTGGACTAAGCTGGTACTCTCCCCAACAGCTGGAGGGTCCAAGAGCTACTAGCAGTAAAGGGCTATGGGCATAGCTAACCTCTTAAGTGTGTTATCCACCTTTCTTTGGGCACTAGAAACTCTTTCTTCCCATCTTTATACTCTATACTCTGTATTCAGAGATGATTTATGAGCTGACATCTCACCAGCACAGCTTTCTCTTATTTGCTGGCCATTTCACTGCTGTTGCAGGCAGTGCATTAACACCTCCTCCCCTGTGTCTGATCACAATTTCACTTTTGTGTTTTGCTGGTGTTTGGTTTTTCTTTTTTTTGAACAAAAACCCTTCAGTGATGTTTGACATTTGATCTGACTTCAAGCTGCTATATTTCAAAGGCCTGGGTGCAAGATGTTGACGTGGTAACTCCTTGGGAACATGCAGCTGTGACTAATACGATCAGTAACTATCACCTCCCAATTCAGTCGAGTTCAAATCCAAGGCATTTAATGGGAAAAGTGAGCGTAAGGAAAACACAGCCTCAGATTTCAGAGGGCCAAGGTCTCAGTTACAGGCATAAGCCTGTCTCCTCCAAATGTGCTGATTTTCCTCAGAGAATTCCACAAAGAAAAGTTGTTGCTTTTGTTGCTCTGTCTTGCTGGAAAAAAGAATATCTTGACTAGATGGAGGTTGGGTGGCTGTTAGGTACATCTTTTTTCTATTAGAAGGCAAAGTGTTTGCCATCATAATATGAGGTGAAGAAGCTTTATTTGCAAAATCACCCCATGGTATTTTGGAAAACATTCATCCCGTGATACCCCAGCACACTTTCCAAGGACTGCAAGTTCAATATAAAGCAGTTGGACTTGTTTAAGTTCAGGAAATGAGTCTGAATTCAGGACCTTTTTACTCTGTCCCACTTCTAATCCATTATCTTCTATTCAGCTTTTTTTTATAGTAGTCAATAGGCAGCAATTACATCAGCTAATTTACCATCCTCCCATTTTCCTCTGTTTCTATCACTTGTGTTTTAAAAAATGAACCAAGTCAGGATGAACAGTGCTTGAAGATGAACTTCTCTTGACTGAGATGTGGTGTGAACTACTGTGGATTTCTACAGTGATCAATTCTTGTTCCTACCTGTAGAGAACTGTGCAAGGTGTCGAAGTGCAGTTGTCTCTGCTCGATAGTCTCCAGGCAAAACTTTCTCTGCTAAGCTATCTTTCTATGCAAGGGAATTTTGAATGGAAGAACTGCCTGCAGATGGATAAAGTGCTGAGAGAAAGGCAGTGTTTTGATGGTGACAGGGTGGTGGTTACGGGGTCTGTCCGAGGGTCTTTCGGAAGTTGGTCACATATTTTAGCTCTGGGTTCTCATGAACTACACCACACCAGTCATTCCCAGAAATGCTGTTGTCTTCTCTTGCAGTTCTCTTGGAGGTAGCCTTGTGCTTTACACTGGATGTGAGGTGGCTTGCTACCATGCTGCTGCACGAGCACTGAAATTAGTGTGGCAATGCCGTACGGTCACTGCCATTGTGCAGGGAACACATCTTATCATGTCATGTTCGAAGCCTGGAGGCACTCCAAAAGATTACTTCCCAGTTTAAAACCCACCACTGAGAGGAAAAGTCCTGCTCCCATTATAATAATTTTCTCACCAACACAGATGCAGGAAGACAGGTTTGCACATACCACTGCTTTCATAAAATGGTCTTTGACAAGCAGGCTTTCTCAAGAAAGCCATTTTAACAACCTGTGAATGTCTGTCCTATAAACAGAAGGGCAACAGGAAGTCAAATAGTGAGGCCAATGGTCTGTTTTGAGTTATTCTTTTAAAATAACAAGATACTTAGATGAGACTTGTTCAGCATAACACTAAGTTATCTGCTTTCCTGTCAGATCACGGAATCACTCAGTTGAGACAGATTTGCAGATCATTTAGTGCACCTGCTGATGCTTATTGATGAATCAGTCATCTGAGAAGAGTCCCCTAAAGAAAACCTGCTGGTGAGTATGAGCTCCCCAGGCAGAGGACACTTGGTGACCTGGAGGAGACCTGTTCCTGCTGGTCATCTGCCTTGCTAGGGTAGAGGGGCTGAGCACCACTACTGGGGGCTAAAGGCAGGAAGGACAAAAGTCCTGAATGGGGAATCTACATGGGGGAAAAAATACAGGGAGGTGTAGGCTAATGTTGGTAGGTCAGTGAATAATTTCACCCCACGTGCTGGGCATCCTGGAGCTGTGGAAAAGCAGTGGGACTTTGCTGACTGGTGCTCTCTGAAACCATAATCCTCTTACTCTGCCTAAAAGCCCTGTGACAAATTGCTGGCTGGACTTTGCAGGGGCATGTTTCTTACTGCTTTCAGAGTGGTACTGTAAGTTCTGTCTCAAGTACGTTGCTGGTTCCAACCGGAGACTGTGTTTCCTAGAAGACTTTTGGGGAGAAAAGCATGAATTTTTGCAGACTGGGGGGGGGGGGGGGGGGNGAGTTACACCTGCATACTCCTCATCAAAGGCAAGCATCACAGGCAGGATGGGTGTATTTGTGAGAGAGGGAGTGAAGAAAGGAAACCTGTCACCACTGCAAAAGGATGGGGTTTTTTCTTTTTGTATTTGACACAGAAAAGTG
The DNA here is from genome assembly GCA_013399875.1 of Gymnorhina tibicen. Lineage (NCBI taxonomy): Eukaryota > Metazoa > Chordata > Aves > Passeriformes > Artamidae > Gymnorhina > Gymnorhina tibicen. Next base: position 1,492,316 of record VXAZ01009904.1, read on the forward strand.
TATGTTTTTCAGGCAGAAAGTGACTTCTTTTTTTCTCTCCTCTCATGAGAAACATGAATGAACGTCTAGGTCTGCTACTCCTTTAACAGCTCAAGATTGTTGATACAAGCCTCAGGGAGTCAGATGTACATTACTTTAAAGCCAGCTGTCTATATCTTTATATTGTGAGACAATGACCTTCACTATGTGGGAGAATGAACTACTAAAGAATACAAACACAAGAAAAGGGAAACAGGAAATTGCTAGTGGTGGGAAATTTTCAAAAATGTACCCAAAAGGATTCCATACATGTGACTGTATAAATAAAATTTTAATATCAGAGTCTGGTTACTCCTATACAGGTCTTAATAGGATGTGGCCTCCTCAGGGGAAAAGAAGGGCTGCAAGTGTAATGTGATAGCTGCATTGGTAAATTGCTTCCTATCTGATAGTTCTGGTAACTTTGAGTCTGCAGCAAAATATGATTTTAATAATCAGAGAACTATCTTTCTTGCAAAAAGAGGCCAGTTTAGAACTCAAACCTAGTTCAGAAACAATTAACCAACTAATTGCCTTGACCCTATTGTCTCTAAGAAGAAGGACTTAATTAGTTCAAAACCACTTAAATGTTTTGAATATCATTCTCCTAATTTTATTTGCCTTTATGTCATTTACTTGTAGAGGAAAATTGTAAAGCAAGGTACAAAGAGCTGTGAAAGCAGAACATTTGTGGACTTGCGAGAAGGAGGCATGCAACTCTGACGTGAGCTCCCTGCATTCAGAGGTTTTGCCTATAAATTGCCGACAGCCAGCAGTATGAAGGAACATCAGACCTGAACATTTAAGAATGAGAGATGGATAGCCCATATTTGGCACCAGTTGTGATCTACTGAAGCTGAGCACTGCAGTTATGGAGATTAAGATCATAACCACAATTTGCCCAGCAGCTTTAATCTGGGACAGATTAAGGAAACCAACTTGGTGACCTTTTTGCCTTTCCCTCTCCCCCTCCAAGTTTTGCCCCTGGCCTGTTGCTGCTTTGTATGACCTCTTCCCTCCAGTGACTCCCTCCTCGTGGCTCAGAGAGGATTCAGACACATGTACTGCTTCAGCTATGTTAATTTTTCAGAGTATGAACTGCTCAACCCTTGTTGGAAGACCTGTCCTTCCAGCAGAAACACTCCAAGCATATCTGGCCTGGCCTGTTCTCACACCACCTGTAAGGCTCTCTTTGGGTGGGTAGCACACAGAAATACACATATGATGTGTATATCAAAATATGTTATCTGCCCAAAATGCTATTGACAACATAGGCTGGAAGCTGCAAGGAATATGCTAGATGGAGACCTTGGTTCAAGCCAAGTTCATGCACTTTTTCCAAGCAATTTTTCTTTTTACCTTGAAAGCCATTGGCAGCTCAATAATGTAGAGGTCAACATAGTCCAGCTGCAGGATCTTCAGGGTTTTCTCCAGCGTGGGACGCACCAGCTCTGGGGGGTGGCAGGTATTCCACAGCTGGGGAGGCAAGCACAGGCTTTTTTTGGGTGCCAGGAGGAACAGTGAGCCAGCTGAAGCCCTGCAACACAATCCCTCCCTCTTGCCCTTCTGACAGAGCCCATTATGCACAGTGCAAAGACATCGGTCTGCATCCCTGCAAGGCAGGGGTGAGGGCCTTACCTTGCCTTCTGTCAGAGCCAGGTGCAGAGGTTAAGACAGGAAGTCTTGCTCAGGACTGATGAAGTGTTGACCCAGTAAAGCCATTATGTATTCTTTTATTACAACACAGGTTTTCTGAGCTGAGGATATTTCAAACTCTTGCTCAATGAACTTAGATTCCTTTTGTTTTCCAAGCATATGCTTTCACTGAAAAACTTTGTTCCCACAAGGAATCTGTGGTCAGTTTTATGCTTGAAGGCAGAAGCTCGGATCGTGTGAGTTAGCTATTGGACAGCCAAGCACCCAGCACAAAGAGAATCTTCTGGTTTTCTCCTGTGGTCGTGGAGCCTGAGAGACTGCCTGACCTAGGGAAGTTTTCATTTATTCCCCAGTCCTCACAGGAAGATGTGTTTGTGTTTAGTCACTGTAATGCAGGTGAGAGTAGTTAAAGCACAGTCTTCTGTACCTCTTTAATCCCAACTGCTTCCTTTCAGGGTTATGCCCCGAGGTTGCTATGGAGTGTGCTTAGCTGGTGAGTGTGTGTTCAATACTATCTCTAACTGAACTCTGCTGATGCAAGTCTCTTGCAAGAATAAAACCATAGCGTGGTAATTAGTAACCAAGAGCTCTTTGTAAACTGATTGAGTTTTGTCGATTTTAACTGCAGCAGAATTAACACACAATAGAAGGTTTAAAGTGCCATTTGAATGCACACAGTAAGTTGAGCTATTTTCTTTTCTTTTTTCAACTTACAAAACTAACTTGTGGAGTCATGCTGAGATTTTTGTCACTTTTTTTTGGTTGGAAAAGCCTGCTGTTTGCTGGTATGGTCATTTTCTAGTCAGTTCTGCCACCAAAGCTGACAGCCACTGTATGCCAAGGTATAGAATGAATTCATTCTAAAGACACAAAACTTGAATTGTGGTTCATGGGAGAAGATGTTGATTATAGGTGTTAAAGGGCATAGCCTGGCTAAGTTTTAAGGTATTTTAGATGCTTGCTTTGTTTTTAAACCAGGTTGTAATTATTCCCCAGGAAAACAATCTGCTCAGTTCAGCCTAAAGAAGCAAGGACACGTTAAGTTGTACTGAGAGCAGGACATCTGACCCTGCCCTAAGCTTACAAACCAAAACACCCGGAAATTCATACTAGGCCTTCCTCAGCTGTGTCCTGCAAGGTGTGAAGAGTTTATGATCAGTAGCAGTGGAAAGAGGCTGAGGTGTTCTACAGCAAAGGGACCAAGGTCCTGTTCTCAAGAGTTTTAAGCTGTTCACTGGATTTGCTGAAAACCCTTGGTCTATGTGTTTTTTAAGCATTTTACATGCAAAATGAACTTAACTTGTATTTAAGTAAGGAAATGACTTTGTACACCCTTCATGTTCGGTTTGTTACTGTGTTTTAGAAATTTGGTAACATGAGACATATTGCTTAGAAGTAGTTTTTCTGAGTGCCCTTTCTAGCCCTAGAACTTTCAGTTCTATTGAGCTCAGCATTTGCCAGTGAATGTACTTCCCTCTAAAAACTTCAGAGGTTCTAAAGAACCAGCCTTTAAAAATAGCAAACATTTGTACTATGTGAAGACATCGATGCCATGGAAACTTGAGAGTTTCATAACAGTTTTCATGATTTGTACAAGTTGTTGTATTATCTACCTAAGTAGAACCCATGTAGATGTTTGAGCAGTCAAAGCTGCCAGCTGGCTTTGGCATTTTAGGACACCACATTTCCTGGAAATGTTACTTCTAGTTTAATGAAAGAAATATCCTGGGATGAAAGAGGAGACCAAAAAGGTCTTGCTGTATAAGCCAAGTGAGATGTTGGCAGTTGATATAAAACCTCTAAAATTTCTGGATGCTGAGCTGCTCTGCCTGATCAGGCAGCCAGCAGTGAGAGCCAAGTGCAAGTGCTGATGATTTCAACTGGCAGATGCAGCGCGATCACACCAGGTCACTGTTCCAGTAACACTGCCACTCAGCAGGGCTGCTCTCGTTAGTCCCCGCTGATGGATCAGCCTTCCATCTGCAGCATCCTTGCTTAAGGAAAGATCTGCACGAGGGGCTTGAGTCTGAAGGGTCTTGGGAGTTTCCAGTACTTCTGATGTCAGTAAGGCAGGAAATATAACTAACTTCTGTAGTGCCTACTGCTTCCAAGAATGGTGTATCTATCTGCCATGTTTCCCAGAAGATGCAACAGCTCATGTCAATCAGTTACTAATCTGTGCCTGAGGTCTCTACCGGTGATTGAGGTGGGCCTGTAGTTTGTAAGATACCTGAGTTTGTGAGGTACACAAAACTAAAGGTATGTAAGCTCATAAGGCAAGGGACATTCATTCCCGCTCCTTCTGGGAAGTTCAGAGCTGCTGTGAAAGTTTTGAATGAAACCTGTGAAAATCCTAGATTGTGATGGATTGAATTAGTTGCAGGGTATTTTCCATTTCTGCCTTTGAACTCTTTTAAAGATTGTAGAAATGCTACAATGGACTGTCACCCTGAGCAGCTGAAGTTTTGTCAAGCACAAACAGGACACAACAGTAAGAGAAATCCATGTGTGTATCATCTCACAGACACACGGCGGGCTGGGAGGGCAGGCATTGGCTGTTGTGGTACTGTGCGTTGCAGCCCTGTGACTTGCAGGACCTGCAGTTTTCCAAAGACTCAATGTTTAAGTAGTGATAATCAACTAGGAAGATCATATAGCGATAATCGACTAGGAAGATCAGACTACTGAATGCAGAAAGGCTTAACAAATAAAGGAAGTTTGGAAATTTTACCAGGAGAGATGTTTTCACAGAGCCTAAAGGTTGATATGGGAAAATAAGCTGCAGGGGAAGCAGCTGGGAAAGTTAAAATACTCAAAATTGTTAGGACATCTGGTTCTAACCTTTTGGCACAACTTGGTGGTTTTGATTTCAATATTCCTGATAATTTGCAGTAATGAAACTATAAAACTGTTGAAACCAAATTTTTTCACTGATCCAAATCAACATATTTGACATATGAGAGACTGAGAAATTCCCCTGATAAAGGAAGAAAATTTGAGAACGTGAGGCTTTTCTCAGAATGGCAAGGCTGTTATCAGTAGAACCAAGCAGGAAACTTGGAAAAGGGTTGCATATTTTACAGATTGGAAATTGCTGTACTTGGAAATAAGTCTATAGCTGCTGAAAATCCACTTGGTCTGCAACTTATCCAATCTGAAGCCTAGTTTTCCCAGGTCATAGAACTTAACTAAATTGCTCACAGTAAGCCAGGCCTCTTATCCCGTGGGATCTTTCACTCTAGGAACAGTGGTGTTTATTTGCAAGTCTGTTGAGTAATTGTGGATTACGTCTTGTTTGGGAAAGGAAAAAGGGAAAATATTAGGATGATATGTTCAAAGAAGCACTGCAGGAAGGATTATTTGAGGCCATAAACTCCCTTAGAAACTGGACAGGCACCATCAGTCTTTATTCTGTGATGTGCAATGAGCTCTCATTTACCTGGGATAACTCATTGTAGTTGTGACAGCTTTTGTCAGACACTTCATTGGACAAGGCAATTCATTCTTTTAGGAGAGAGTCAACTTGTAGAATTAAGACTTGAACATATAAAGTAGCTCATGCATTACTCCAGCCTCGTTGCTCTAGAGAAGAAGGGTCATGACATCTTCTCTCCAAGTAAGTTGATTACTTTTTAATGACAGGTGATACAGTAACTAAGGGTGTAGCTTGACGAGTAATTTTCTGGCAGTAGTACCAATGTAAGCAATTGCTGTTCTCCCATACACAGACACTGGCATGCACGTGCTTGCTCCCACCTCTTTCGTTGTGCAACCTCACGGCAAATCTATGCAGGGAATTGCTCTAATAGAAAATAACTCATTTGCAGGGTCGTTGTCCAGCTGGGGCTCTGTGTGTGTCAACACAACATGTGGCACAGTAACAGGTTAGACAACACTTTAGGCTGAGTGTAGCTGTAGTCTTAACTTGCAGGTTCCTACAATACTAAGCAGAATGGATGTTGCATGGTTCCCAGCGCTCTCAGAGATTCAAACAGAGAACAACAGTGATTCTTGTGCCTCACAGCAAACCTAGTGTTCATAAAGATCTGCAGCATTCTGGTAATGCTAGGAAAGAAAAATAAAGGATGTTGGATCTGGAAGGAAGCATGCCAGATGTTGACTGCTGGCATTCTTAAGAAAGACCATTCGCGGAAATCCTGGATTTAGTGTAAATAATCTGAGTACAGGTTCTCACCTTGCCACAGTAAAATATGTCTTCTCGCTTGATCTTCCCTTCAGCAATCTTCTCCCGGATGGCTTGCCCCACTTCATGCTCATTGAAGTAGACAAAGGCACCATCAATGTGGCGGTAACCAGCATCAATGGCAATCTTCACTGCCTCCAGACAGGAACCTTTGGGAGTCTGATGGGAGAAGGAGAAGAATGAAAATAATTTCAGCCTGCTGCTTACCTCGCCTTCGATGCTAGAGAGTCCCTGAGATATGTGCAAGATTTGTGCTGCAATTCATCCTGAGTGACCATCCCTTACCTCCCTGTATTCCAACTTCTAAATAAAAAAGTGCTGTGCACTTTTCATCAAAACTCTTGAGCATATGGAATTAGACTGGAAAAAGAGAGACAAGCAAAAAAATTTTCTCACTTTGTCTGTGAAAGAGAGAGTACTAGTGTCTTCAGGAAGTAGAATTGAATGCATTTGATATGAAAATAATTTCAGTATTTCTTATCTAGACAGCAAGGGCTTTCCTACAACAGCCATTTGATAAAATCCCTTACTCAAGTGGAAGATAACTTTTTGGTTGAGCAGAGCTGGTCAACCACCTACTGATTAGAGGCTGTTTGAATATCTTGGACCTTTAAACAGTGCAGGAATTTGGATTTGACTTCTTTCTCCTGAAATCAACTTACCATTGATGGTATCAAAATCTGAAGGTCAGGACTATCTACTGGTATTCCCAGTTCTGGACAGCTGCTTTACTTTGTAGTTAAGAAGCAGTAGTTGCTTTAGTGTGTATTTATATACATTTTACTGCCTCAGTTTAAGATGAGCCCAAGAAACCTCCTAATAAGTCCAAGTGACATTTTTGTACTATGTGCTACATTTATGTTCGCTCATCATTGCCAAAATTCAGAGTAAGCTTGTTTTTTCAGAACAGTCATGTTTTCCATATTTTCCATTAGCCAGCATGGCAAGCAAAATTACATGTAGTTCCAAACCAAGCCAAAAAAGCATGAAACTGGTTACTGAAATTATTTGTCTGGTCACTGGAATTGTACTGAAAACATCGTATGGTTCCTACACTTTTTATAATGAGAGAGCAGTTCTAAGTGGTGGTGGCCAAGGGCATGCAGCAGCACTATTCTCCCATCCTTTTCATGGGCACTGCTCTGCTGTAACAGGGATGTCCGATTCACTTTAAGAAAAGCTGAAGTAGGGCAAGTCAAACTGCTCTGCTGTGCTGCTGTCTACAACAAGTGGCAAGAGTTGGATTTTGCCATCTGCAAGTGCAGGACCAAGATCACACTGCTTCTCCTGTGAAGAAAACGGGTGCCAGAGACATCAGGAAATGAGATAGTATGAAGAGAGGATGTCAAATGTGTTGGTTTTGCCAATGCCAAGGGAAGGCAAGAAGCAGGACTGGCAGTAAGCGTTGTTGGGAAGGACCATTTTTCACCATACCTATAGCTCTCCCTCCTCTCCCTCCTAGCTGTCCTTTTAGAGCTGCCACTGGCTTGGCCGTCTATGAGTTTATCACAAAAGAAACAGCTGCTCTTCCACCACCTGCTGAACTACAAAGTGTGAAACTCATTGCTGTTATAGGAAGCTTCAATGATTAAGGACATTGGTCTTCCCTTCCGTGTTCCTGAAAGAAAAGACTTTGAAGGACTGCTGAAGATGCCTGGGGGTGTCTTCACCCCTGTCTTTCAGTCCCAGAACTGCAGGCTGGTGGCAGATCATTCTGGGATAATGGGACCGTATTCCAGTCTGCTTGCTCAGTGCCCCATCCTGGCTGACTCTGTGGGACACAAATGGACCAACTTCTGTTTGGGCTTGGGAGGAGCTTTCTGCTCCAGCACGAAGTGCCTAAAGGTTACTTAAAATGCAAAGCTGCTCACACGTGCCCTGATTTATTACAGACCTGAATGAGGGCTGAGAACCAAAACGGCACAATTTGGCACTCTAGAGTACTTACAGCAGTGATGATGCAATACTGTGTGCTTAATTGAGGGAGACAACGAAACACTTGTTTCAGTGCTTTGCTGCTTTTATTGTGGGAGCCTCCCAAAAGCACACTTGGCCCCTGGCAGGGCCCTTTCCTGGTTGTTAGTCGGATGTAATGAAGACCACGGCAGCTACCAGCTTTTCAGGCACACTCAATGGCTACTTTTCACTTGGGGCATGCCGGGCAGCGTTACAGAAGTGCGAGGCATGGAGCAGTGACAACCTCCAACATGTTCTCTGCTTTGTCCCTGACTGAACCTGCAGGAGAGAGGTTTGAGAGAGGCATCAGGAGGAAAACTCTGACATGAGTATTACAAGCCTGCGGTGACTGATGACAATAACCCCAGACCTCTGCCCCAGCAATGAGCCCCACGAGGTTGGAGCCGCAGTTGCAAAGCTCAGACTGACTGGCACAGACCAACAGGGCTCAGCTTAAAGGTCTGGTGAGCTCAAGCCTAAGTGATTATTAGTTATCTGAAAGACAAGTATATTTCCAAAAGTGCTATCAGTGTTTTTTCTCTCTGAAGCATGATTTTGCAAACAGTGTACCTTCTAGATTTCTTCAGCCTGTTCGACTTTTGCCGTTTGAGTATATGAAAGCAGAACATTTAGAGGACAGTGATGCATTACCATGACACGGATTTTGAAAAAAATTCTTTTTATTTTTACTTTTTCCATTCGTTGAAGAGACTGAAAATGGGATGTGACTCTGGTACTAGAATTTCCTCTCTTCACACTCTTGAGCGATTGCATGAACACAGCTCCCTATTGTTTCCTGAAGCTGTAAACTAAACTCTAACAAGCAAGGAAATGTTGATGATTGAGTTGCGTTTTTTCTCAGTCACCAGGGCCAGTTTGGTCAGTAAGAAAAGCAGAAGGATTAGGTGAGGAAAGGTAGAGCCTCACATGTAAGGGAACAGCACAGTTTCAAACATGGAAGGAGGGTAGAATAGAGGGAAATGCTTGCAGTTACTACATCTGCTTTCGGCTGAATCAGTTGACTTGTGTTAGAGCTGAACTTCTGTCTGTTTCTTAATTTACGTGGGACTTACATCTGTACAAATAATCTTGTGAAAGACCCCTCCATCTCAAGGAATAACCTTATTCTTTAGGGGCTTGGAGTGGCTTTTTTTGGATCAGGTCTTGATTACCAATGGCCAGAGATAGGTTTACATTATATATATATATGTTTTTATTGCACTAGTCCATTTCATCTGATGTGGTATATTAGTTCTGACAGATTCTGGTCTAAGGTGCTTCATATAAAAATGCAAAACAATCTAGGGAACGGTTTTTGGAAAATATTGCCTCTATTGAACTGTCCCAGCTGAAGGTCTGAGACATCTGTGAGTCTGGAAACTTTATACCATATGTTTATTTTCATTCTAATGGGGAAACTATCATTTCTGGCATTTCACGTATTTAATCCTTCCAAACCCTGCAGTAATGGACTGTGGTAAACTGTGCTGATGAGCTGCACAGGCTAGTCATGTTGTGGTATTGCCACTTTTTAGAAGTGTTGCTTTAGGTGTCGTATCTTATTCCATTGTTTCCTGACACACCACACTAAAGTTGGATGACTCAAACCACCACTGCTCATCCGTCTTTCCATTAGAGAAGGCACAAACCTGCATCTTTCCCCTCCACTGCTCAGTCTGAGGTGCTTAAATCTCTTCTGTCTTTCATGGAATTAGTCTTCAGCAGTGACCAGATGAAAGGTTACCAACTGAAAACCAACTTTTATTTAAGTGCAGATAGAAATTTGCGATGTATCAGGGTCAGCACCACTTATCACAGCAGCTGATGGAACAACATCTCCCAGGCTGTTTGGTCATGGGCAACCACCTTATTCTACTCAGAACCCCAGACTTCTTCCCCCTCCTTCCTGCAGGTTATACTGACTTAGTACATTACCTAAAATGCAGTTGCCTATGCTGCATGCTCACTCTAGACAGGGCTTTATTCTTGCACCGTTCCTGAATGAGCAGGGCTCACTTTTAGAGAAGTACAAATACTAGATGAGGTACTGAAATGTCTCTGTGTCATAAACCATTGTGCTTTGTTAGTAGTAATTCAGGACTCTCTAGCTTTGGCCTTAAGACAAATCTCTGCTTCTTTATTACTTTTTATTTAAGCGTAGATAAGAGGTGTTCTTGATCCTTAGCCATAATTAATGTTTCAACTTCCAATCAGCGTGCCTTGCAACTATGCTACTTTGATCAAGGACTTGTTTTAGAACTGGAGTTTTATAACCACTTGGGCACTGTAAATCAGATATTTATCTTCAGTGCTTTTACAGAAAGTCACTAATTTGTGCCAAAGAACCATATTAAATTTATTGCATGTTTTATGACAGAAGAATAACTGCTTGGTTGACTAAGAGGACTTGCTCAATCACTAATAAATTTCTTCAATAACATCTGTGTTACTGAAGATCATAAAGTTTAAGGAAACAAGAGACACAATTATTCCCTCTATCAATCTATAGCTTGTAAACCGGCTGATTTACCATCATGCATGACAGATTTAAGCAGTATCTGTTTCCTTCAGGCTCCAGGATAAATAAATCCAACAGAAGGGCTGGGGGAGCAGACTTATATACGCACCTTCACTGAAAAGAAAGGAAGCAGCAATTTGGCCCCTTCTCCACAGATGAAGTAGCCAACTGGCCAGTTACCACCTTTTGTGAGTCTGAAAAAGCAATGTGCTTCATCAATTCTGTCTGTCTGAAAGGGTCTGCTCTCTTTTTCCTCTGAGACCATAAACTTTCCTAATTTTTAATGTTTATTCCAGACACCTTCCATCACATCCCATTTTGTCAAAATCTATTCTCCCTACCATAGCAAATGGTTCAGCTTCAGTTTTGTTCGTGAGTGCACATGACCAAACCACAGGAGAATATTTTTGTGCAGGCATACCCATGAGTTTTTCTCTTCCCACTCAAGTAGAACAGTATTTTCTCAGCAGTGTTAGTGGTTGTCTGACTTATTACTGTTATTTAGCGTCACGGTTCAGCTGCCCTCCAATTCTTTTGCTTTTTCTATAGCATCTTTTTCTGGTCAGCAATTTCCACTGGCTTTCCAGCTGATTAAGAGGGTTATCTCCAAAGACAAAGCTAACAGGACACATTGGCAGTAGATTATAATCTTGCAAAACCATGTGAACTGCTACTGTAGTCACTGCTTTTATGTCTTAATATCAGTATTTTCATTTATTCTTTATTAGTGCATACGGTAAAGGAAAACAGTCTGACTCAGGCTCCCAGATTCTGCTCTGCCCTGTTTTACAGGAGCAGCTTTACAGAGTTGCACACACGAGTGCCAGCAGCACACGAGAGCAGAGGAAGCAGCACTTCAGGGACAAAGCCCTTTACCTTAGTCCTGAGCCTCTCACCTGTTTAGTGCAATGCTTTCCAGTCTCTCAGCTGGGAGTAACGATCCTGGGGGGAAAAAGCTTGAGGTGTTAGGAGACACAGGGCCATCTTCTGGAAAAATCTCAGTTTAGCTGCAGCAGAATTACACAAGACATCTAAGCCATGGGCCAAGTGCTCCAGTCCAAACCTATAATTTAGGATGTGGAGCCGCTGTTTAGGAATCTTAGTCAGCTAAATACAGGAAGGAGAAAGTAGGTACATTCCTGGGCTCAGAGCCTCCTTCACCAGAGCTCGGCACTCTCACGCAGATTCTTATGCAAGTTTCTAGAAGCCCAGTTGCTTATTTCCATTTGCCTGTTTTCTGGACAAACTGGCAAAAAGGATTGGCTTAAGATGTTAGGAACAGAGCATAGAAAGCATGTGTACTGAAGGCCCTGCAGGAAAGCACAGGTTGAGTTTACAAAGCTGGAGGATACGAGCCACACAAGGGTACATTCTTAGAATTGTTTAATCTTGTAAAAGAGAAGCTGTACTGTACACCTCTTTCTTGGAAAATGCAACCGCCAGCACATCCCTCTCTCTCTCGTACGCAGGAAAATCTGGCTTTCATCCCCCGGAAGCATTGGCAGCCACCATACAGGAAGCAAAACCCAGCAAAGGGTTCTCTGCAAAAGCAGGTAGAGCTGGGAATGGAGGCAGAGAGCACAGCTAAGAGCCACAGGCTGCTGTGCTGGCCCAGAACTTTGCTTTATGTCATGCAGTGTGCTGCCTTGGAAGGTGGAGGACAGCAAATATGCACAGAGAAGATGGGGGAACGGTGACACTTGTGGCCTTGTGTCACACCATGAATGAGGGTGGAAAAGGGGTGCCTTTCCCCTCTAATCTGATGCTCTATCAGTGGCCTGAAGCATGGGGTTTGTCCATACAACAGAAATTAGATTGCATAACTACAGATTTAGCATTTCTAGAATTCCTGTGACATTGTTATTCTAGGATTTAGCCAAAGCTGTCTTCAGGAAAGCCTTATTATTGTTGCTGGCAGAGGGTGCTGGAGTTATTTTTAACACTTGATTGCAGAATCCTCAGTTTTAGGAAGGCTGCAACTTTTCACTCAATGCAAGTCAGTTAATGCGAGGCGAAGCTAAAGAGCTGCCATGCCTTTCTGCTGGCAGCTAGGGGATTAAAGCAAACCAAGCACAGCATGTGCACACCTGGGACCCCATGCTCGCAGTGGGGTGGACTGGGAAAGTTCCCTGAAGAGCTGGAGGACACAATAGCCCTCTGGCTGGCCCTGGAAAGCATGGATCTATCTGGGAGGGTGGGTGGTATCAAAATACCCTTCAGACAAGCAATGCGATTATAGGGATGTGTGAGGTACAAGTGGAAGATAAAGCACCAGCTTGTGCAATAAAAGAGAGGAGAAGGTTGCCAGTAGCTCTTCTCCTTCATTCCCTAGAGTTAAAGGGGAGAGGTTTCTGGCGCCAGTTTGAAGAAGTGTTTGCAAAAGCAAATGTAAGATTTGGGGAATTCCACCACCTAGTTAGCTGAACCAACAAGAGTTGGCTTTGAAGCCTGGAGAGGCATTTTCTGCACAGTGCTTTCAAGTTTTGACAAATCTGGCCTCCTAGGTCAACCAAAGAGACAATCCAGATGTTAGCTTCCCACATGAGCTGCAAGAACATGCTTACACTGTTTTTTGGGGAACTGCGGGGAATCAGGGACACATGGGAGTGCACAGCCATATTTAGTGTATGGAGTTGGTCAGGGACATTTTAAAAATGGACCTTTGCCTGGAAAACTGGGCTCTAAATGTTCTTGCCAAAAAGCGTATCTTTCAGTTGTGGTGATCCCGATTACTCACTCGTAGGGGTTCAGTTTTTCCCCTCTTCGACAATGCCAGTGATTCCCTGTCTCATCTTCTGTAAAACAATCTTCTTAACTTTTATTTAGATAGAGTGACTTTCTCTGTGGCTCTCGAGCAGGCTTAAAAAAATACCCAGTATATTTAGAAAGCCATAGGAAAAGAGAAGAATAAAAGTACTATTTTTTGGGTGTCAATATTTGGCTTAGTATTATTGCACTGGTAACAGCTAACTTTGTAGTTTTTGGAAGAAGGGTATATTGAAACAGCTAGTGCTTGTCACTGCAGCACACAGCTATGGAACGGAAAAGGTCTGTTCTCTGTTTGGTTACCTTTCAAATAAGAATCCCTGTGACTGGTTTTGAGTAGTGCTACTGTCCTAAAAGCTTATCTGGATTAACCCTCTATTAGTTTTGGATCTGGACTGATTAAACATGATTCTACCCTGTGTCATAGACAGATGTGTAGTTTGGTGGGTCATGTTGGCACCTGATACCCACCATCCAAAAGTTGTCCCGACTCACAGACAAAGTTGTCGCTTCCTAAAGGCCCCCTTGCTCTGGGAGCATTTTCCTCTGGAGCGCTCTTGCCGTGTCCAAGTCTGCACGTGTTGGTGCCGCGTTCGGGAGCCAAATGACACGGTGCCAGGGTGGCTGCAAGAGCCAGCCCCTCTGCTTGGATTAGGCAGGCATCACTGCACGAGGCCAGGCAATTATCTGGCTGTCAACAGATTCATTAGTGCAAGTCCTCGGCTCTGCGGGGGGATACATCTCTTGGTCCTGGAGCAGTCCAGAAATGTTTTCACGTAGCAGCTGAGATGTCAGCGTAGGTTAGAGGTACTATTATTTTAAGAAGAAAGGTTTTTGTTTAAGGCATGCTTGTGTGGCTGGGGGAAGGCAAAAAAGTCCTTCTGAGAACAATGTGCTCCTCAGAGCAAACTAAAAAATTCACCATTTTCCAGGACCAGCAATTTTGTGTCCATTTTGCTCAGAAGTCCTCCCTTGGTTAATGAACTTTGTAGCTAGAAAGTTAGTCTTTCATTCACACTCGTCTACAAGGCTGGGCTCCTCCTCATTAGGAATTTCACATGTTGACCACTTCAGTAAATGCAGCTTTTAATCTGCTACACATGATTAGACACTAATTGTGTTCACAACCGGGAAGAGAAGCCATTAGCACAAAGCAGAGATTAGTAATACTATCAGTTTATTTTCTATTAAACTTCAGGTTTCATGGAAATGAAGAACCACAGAGATTTCATCAGAGAAGATACATGGAGGTAAAAGAGCATTTTGCAAATTCAACACTGTCTTAGAACCACGGGTTTTGTGCAAATCGAAGCATTAGGAACAAAGCTTGTGTCTCCAAGAAAGTTGCACGCAAGAATCTTTCCTCCAGACTGACAGTGTGGTAAGTCATTTTATCAAATCCAAATTTAAAATCTGACATTAGTGGTTAAGGTACAATTCTTACACTAAAATGAGGAGTTTCTGAGTCTGCCAAATTTCAGGAAAAAAAGCATCTGCCTTTTCTAATTACCTGATTTTTCTAATTATATGACTTAGGTTTCCTTTCTTAATGAGATAAAGATGCAATCTTGCATTTATGCAAGCCAAAAATGTTCCACTGTATTACACAAGATTACAAGGAGCTAGCAGGAACTGAGGCATCAAGAGGTGGTTTCAGGCAGAGGAGGAGAGGTCAAGGCTAAACACGAAGAAGGTAGTGTTGAAGACAAAGAAATGGAGGAAGACTGCTCCAGTGGCAGAACAAAAAAGTTGTATGGTTGAGGAGAAAAGGAGAACGCAAGATAAACCAGAGGTGGTAAACGTGCCACTTGAGCATATGAGAAAGGGAATTAATGAAATCAGAGCTTGTTCTGAGACACTTTTGATTCAGTTTAACCTTCTAGTGTGTACCCTCACCGCTTTTTTATAAGGAGTTTGATCTGTGAAAGCACTCTTTCATGTGTGAAACCACTTATTCCCTGGCATATTTGCCATCTCTGTAGCAAACAGCAGGGATGAATTAAGGCAATACTAGAGTCCAATCACTGCAGTTTCTTGAATCCTCACACAAGCTTCTACCCAGGAGCCAAGTTGATCTGTTGCCTGCTAAAAGCTGATGCCCGCTGCTGCACCTCCTCAAGGTATCTGGGCACCAAATACCAAGAAATCCTGCCTTTATATGCTCTTGGCAACTGGGTCTTGCCAGTAACTGATTTAGTTGAGGAATAAGGAATAGAATCTGAGCAATTAATCAATGGGGGCATCACTCAACACCAGGATACCAGCCACCGAAGGAAAGGAATGCCATCTGCAGTCTGTGCAAGCAAAATTGGCGCAGTACGGTTTAAGCACAAAACTAACTGAGTCATGGCTCCATGAGCGATCTGACTGCAGATATTTGGTTTCAGGATAAATATTGTTCAGTGTGAAGGCTAGGCTGAGAGTTTACTAACAGGCAGGCAAGGGGCCCTCCAGGACATGTAGCAGATCAGGCACAGTTGTCTTTCTGGGCTGCAGTAATGTATCTCCTTCCTTTTACCCCTGACTCAAGTGTACACATCTCCACTTGGACGTATGGTTTTAGGATATCCTCAGAGACTGAGGGAACATGAGGCTACCCTCTGAAACATCTCAGAAATCCCAACCCTGAGAGACCACGTGTTGCTGTGTGTCGGCCAGCCGTGGCTCCGCTGCTCCAAAGTGCTCCCTATAGACAAGAAGCACTAGCACTGCATGAGGTAATACTGCTGCTTAAAAAGCAAACAGAGCTTGAGAAAGCCAGTGGTGGTTACCAAAAGGGACTGTGAAGGGACACAAAGTCTTTTGGAAATGCTGGTTGGGAGATATAGCCCAATAACTTAAAAAAAAATTATTTTGTTTCAGGAATTTTATTTACTTCTTAAGTTCAGGGCCTAAGTAAGAGGCTTTGTAACCAAATATCCCAGCTGACTCCCACAGCTCTGTTCAAATTGGGTTCCAAATATTTTACCTCTGAAAAAAATATTTCCCTGGCCTACATCTGTGGTAATTTCATGCAGGTTTGTAAAGATGACTTCATTAGAGAGCTAATTTCATACTCAATACTTACTGAGTTCAAACATATATTCACGTGTAATCACTTACATTAAAAGGACCGAGGTATTTTCTTTGCATATTTATTTTAATAGCATGTCATGGGAAATAAGATAAGGCTGTAAGGACACTTGGATGTTAGAACAGTTCCTGCTCTTGTCACTGCCTCTCTCATCTCTTTCAAGAAAAAATCCAGAAGCCAAGTTTACCTCAGGAGGAAGACAGTTGTCAGAGTAGGAGAAATTTATAGATAAGAGATCAAGAAGCCTGTAAGCTCAACACTGTCTGCAGAGATCTCAGGTGTCACCTCTCCCTGGAACTCTCAACACGATTCATGTTGTAGCTTTGGGTCAGGCCAGGTGACTTTCTTCACAAGTGACCCAAAATCATTGCTGTCTCCAGCCAATCATGTTTCAGAAGCCAGTGGTGGCCAGGAGGAAAACAGGGGGAATTAAATAGTGTGTAATTCCTCTCTTACTGCAGCTCAGAGATCCAGATCCCATCTACCTCTTTTGACTTAACAGCAGCCCATGGCAGCTCCAAAGGCAGGCAGCCTGCAGCAGGGGTGCAGCCAGCACCGTTAAGAGTGATTGAAACAGTTTGTGCATGCACATCCTTGTGAGAGGAACTTTTTGGCATAAATGATCCTATCCATTAGAGCATTAGAGGCTGTTAGACCTGTACAACGAAAAGTTACTCTGTTCAACTTCTAGCTTGGGTGTAAAAAGTAATTCAGGGTGCCAAAACAGTGTTTTTACTTATCCAAACCAGATTTTTTTAACTTGGTCACTCAGACTGGACCTGAGAGCCCTGGATGAACTTTTCCTCTCCCTCATTCAAACCAGCAATTTCTTCTTAAACAAAACCCAGACTGTCTGGGCACTCACAAGGGTTACTTTGTGGTAGTTAAAGATTTGGGGAAATGGGTCTCTCTTCCTCCTGGCTGGATGCCATACCAAGTTCTTCAGCATCCAACGCTGTGGGGCTGGTGGGCAGTGCACTTTCCCATGGGGAGGGTGCTCCTCCTGCTCCAGCCTGTGCATGTTTCTTCTTGCCTCTCTCTAGCTATCACATACCCCACGATCACGTTATTTCCCTTAGCTGTCTGATAGGAGTTTAATCCCCAGAGGCTGAGAGGAGGACTGAATCCGGTTTCCCACCGCCCATGTGGATTCCCTTACCAGCGGGCTATTCAGGGAAAGGCAACTGCTACCTCCAAGTGCTTTAATAATTCTTTGATTCCTCAGCTTGTACTGCCAGTGCCCAAAATGAAATGCTTTGCCATTTGTTTTGCCTGAAACTATTCCACAAAACTGCTTCCAATTTATGAATGGATTTGGCTACCTCAGAACCTCATTTTTAGCTAAGTCGTAACTTGCCAGCAGCCCTCACCCAGTGCTATTCTTGAGCGCTTTGCCCGATCTTATGTTTCAGAAGCAGCGCCTGTGTACAGTGCGGTTGCTACAACCTTCCCTCCAAGCCCTGTCCTCCCTCAGTCAAAACAGGAAGGCAAGAGAGGAGCTGTGGCCAAGGCCCCTTGACCTTCCAGGGAAACAGCGAGTATTTATGTGGAGACACTGGACTGATGATCTTAGCTGTGTTGACAGGGATGAGTTATAAAGTGAAGCAGGCATAAGTGCAGTTTTAACGAGGCATAGGATTTCCAGGATTTAGGAGTGTTTTTAGCACCTTTCCCCTCTAAGACTGCTTGTCCCCACACTTCATCTGCTTCCAGATGGGTACCAGTATCACTTGATGGGCTGTGCTGGGAACTAAGAATCAGTGCTGGGAGGTGGTGGGAGCCCGGCATAGACTGGTTTGGTTTTGCTGTAGCACAGGGCAATGCCAGGGTCTCATCAAGGGGCCTGTCCTCCTCTGCCACCCTCCCCGCGGGGGCTGCCCTCTCCCTCCTCCCCCCCATCTATTTAATACCCTGGAGAATTGGGTCAACAGCTTGGGGGCCCTCAGGGAGGGGGAGCTGGACACCGTGCATCTGCTGGAGCCTTGGCAGAGCTGCTCCTGCACTTGCAGGACTTTGCCAGAAGGATCCACAGAGCCAAACAGAGGTAGAATTGGCCTCAAATTTTAAAGCTGTCTGGAGTGCTTTGGTAGTCCTGATTCACAGTTCCCACTGTGGTTCCCACCCAAACCCATGAGGAGAAGGAATATTTGGGGAAGGGAAGAGAGAACAGGGTAAGGAGTCAGTGACTGAGATTTCCACTTTTTCACTCAAGTCCATCCTTGCTAGGATAAACAGCCTAATTTTTCATGTAGCAAGAATCTAATACAAATCATACATTTCCTTCCTTGTATGAAGGAGAATGCAAAACCAACTTCAACACAATGAAATCTGCCTGCAAAAGAGAATTAAGCTTAATAGTTACACAATTATTGCATTTCTTTGTTTAAAAATAAGGATAGGAGACACGAATTAAAGCTGTAAAAAAAATTTGTGCTTCTCTTGATAAATAACCAAATTTATTGGTTATTATTATATTATTATTAACATATTAATTCTATTCTATGACCCAGTGAAGACTGTTCTTCCTGTTAGCAGATGAACTGATAGCCAATGCATTCATTGTACTTTCTTGCTGTGGTAGGAGAGTAAAGCAAAAAGAAACCCCCAACGTTGCACTTTTCAGCCTCAAAGAACTAGCTGGATTGTCATCCCAGCCTCTACCTAGTCAGAAGAAAAGCTCTCTCACATCTAGGGGGAAAGAGCATTTAAATAAAATGAGTCTGGTTATCAAACACACCTTTTCCACAGTGGTCCAGCTCTGCTGCTGTTGAGTGATGTACTACATTGAGTCAGTAAACTTGTACAGGGGACTGACTTTCTGTCAATAGATGTATCTTTTATTGAATATTTCACAACCAGAGAAGCATGACTTGTCTCCCAAAGTCGTCTTTGGGAGAACAATTAAATTATTTAAGATGAGCAAGGCAATCTGCTGACACATTTCAGTTTTGAAGGCACTGCTGTTCAGTTTACGCAGACAAAGCCTGAAACGTGAAAGCTGGCCTCCTGCCTTTGTTTTTTTGTAACCGACTGCCGGAGAAGCAGATTTCCCTGCTCCGCGGCTAACTAGATCTGCCTGGTTTGCTTAACCAGCGAGCACATTCCTGCACTTCAGGAAGAACACTCCGGGCTCATTACGAGCTACTGGGCTACAGCACGACACTGAGAAAACAGATTTGTTTTGGACCAGCTGCTCTGACATGGAGGTGCCAGGGTGAATAACCTTGGGGGAAAAAAAAAATCAGAACAACAAACTAACATAAAATCAAAAACCTGCCTCCAAGAGCAAGATGAATAATCTGACAAATGAATGGCTCTGTATTTTGTATCAAAGCACGAAATGACTAGAAGTTGCAGGGATCTGACTCATGAGCAGAAATAGAGTGCTGGGGCTGGCTTGAGCCGTCGCTACCACCAGCTGCCTGCCCCCACCGCTGGAGAATGGGTGGCTCAGATGCTGCTTCTTAAGCAATTCAGCCACAAAAGGCTACAGCTAAGCATTTCAAGGGAAACGTGTCAGCGCTAGTTTATAGCCTCATTCCTTAAGATAAACCTTGAAACGGTCCTGGGTTGCCACAAAGCCTTTCAGCTGTTGAGGCAGGAGGCACAGGACAGACACCCCGCCAGGCATCCCGGTGGAAGCTGCACCAGGCACAAGTCAGCACTCGGCAAAGCAGCTTGTCCCAGCCAAGCACCACTCCGCTGCCACGGCGAGGAGTTGACAGAAGTCTCCCCTACCCCCCTTATCAGCAACGCAGCCTTTTTGAAACGGGCAAATTTTAAGCTGTGACCTATTTAAACGTCCTGCCCCATCACCGACCAGCAGCACAATTCTGCAACAAATCCCACAGCACGCTGCTGCCGCTGCGTTTCCCCAGCTGCTCTCTGTGACAAGTTCTTCGATTCAAATAGCAGTCCTAATCCTAGCGTAAAGCTCCAGCCCAGCTCCGCCTGATAAACATACATTGTTTCACCTGGTCTTCTACGAAAATGAGACTGTGGCAAGTGCCTTATCACTGCTATTTTCTCTACCTCTTCTCAGCTCCTCCTCCCACCCGTAACTTTTTAACGTGTTTATCATGTAGAAAGAGAAAGACAGCTCAGAAAATCAAACTCCTACAAACGCAGGAGGAAGGAGAAAGGGCGGTAGGATACGTGCACCCATCCCCACTGAGGGTACAGTTACACAGCGGCTTCAATTGCTCTAAATTGGAGTTGCCGTAGCAATGCCTGCCCTGCCTGCATCATCCTGTCCTCCCCACTTTCTGTCAGCAGAAAACAAAGGACGTACGTGCGAAAAGCAAAAAAAGCCACTACCTGGGGCTGATTCGGCTGAAAACCAGCCCTACCTAAAACTGATTCATTTTGGCTCGTTGAGTTCCACGCAAAGGCTCGCCGTATACCTCGAACCACGGGAGGGCAAAGGAAGCATCAGCTTTTTGCAGGACGGGGGGAGAGGAAGCAGATCTGTTGCTCTGTTGATTTTGGGACAGCTGGATTCCTGGAGAATGAATTCTCATCAGCGTAACGGCAGTGCCGAAAAGCTGCCTCCATAAGGGGAATCCCATCCAGCTTCCTTCTCAGGTCCATCAGGTTACTTGCCACTCTGGGCTCCCAGCCTGAGCCATGGCTGATGCCACAGTATTGGGCCACGGTTTGTCCTGGCTGCAGGCGGGAAGGGCAGCAAGGTAGGAGCTCTTGTGCTGGCAGCTGCATTTTTCTTAACTTAAAACTAGAGCAAAAATTGCAACTTGATGGTTGGGGGCACGATGTACACGTCTGGAAAAGGATGCTTCAAGTTCATTCAATTTTGACACTGAATTATGCAACATTCTGTTTTGCTATATCAAAACTCCTGTTGGAAACCTTAATTTTGTTTCACTAACCATTATTCAAAGAATGCACTAGCTGAAAATATCTCCAGAAAGTCTAGTGATGTGGGGGACGATGCCCAGGCTCTGAAGTAATGAATTCCTACTGCTTCTCCCCATGTAAACCAGCATCGTTAACCAGTGAGGTCTGCAGTCCTGGGGACGTTTTACACCCTTTCCACATCACTCATGCATTGCCTGCAGTAGTGTTTATTGAAAATTCAACACCGTTATTGATGCACTATGGTACTTTTAGTGGTTGGTAAATGGCTTTAATCAAGAGTTTTCTTTAAAAAGGTAATTTTAAATACCTTGTGATATTGGAGTCATACACACACATTGCATCGTAACTATTACACAAGAAGGGTTCCGGCCATGCTGCCTCTTTTCCAACTCTTCAAACGAACAAAAAAAGAGAACTGATGAATGATCAGGCAGTTTAGGAGAGCTTTAAAAGGCAGTGGCTACTGAATTGCCTTTGCGCTCCCAGGTGCGCAGAGGGAAGAAGCATCAGGTGTGCTTCCCCAGCCTCCACGGGTGCAGCCGACCGGCACGGTCAGACCGGATGCCTGCCCGGCGTAAAACCGAAGGACGCAGAATATTTGAGAGTGGTTTGGCCGCTGGCAGTCAGCTGTGGGAGCCGCAGGAATCAGGATGCAGGAATTTGGGTCTTTGTTTCAGGAACATTACTTGGAAAGTGTCGGGGCCAGCCGCAAGATAGTCCGAAATCCCTCATTTTATTTACGCTCGGCGCAGGGGGCAAGGCAGGGGACCCGACGGCACCGTTCCTCCTGGCTCCGGGGGGCCGAGGGCTCCCGGCCGCCTTGCCGAGAGCCGGCGCTCCCTGGGGTCTCATCCCTTCCCCACCCGGGCATTGCACGGCACCGTCCCGACTCCGGGTCCCCCGCGCCCCTGCCCGTGCTCCCAGCGGCGGGGCTGTGGGCGACGGTGGCAGCTGCAGCGCACCGCGAGCTGGGCGGGATTTTTTCTTATTTCTTCCCACCTTTTCCTCATCTGCGGGCCGCGCACTGCCCGCACTACTCACGGTAGAGCTTGGGTCTTTAACTTCGCGCGGGGAAAAGGGAGTAAAGAGAGAAGTAGCCGGGACGGGAGGAAAGGACGGGGATAGCCGCGGCTCGGGGGGCTGCAGCGAGGGCGGCCGGCACCTGCCCCCGCCAGCGGCGCGGGGCGTCCCGGCGCCCCCGGACTTACTTTTTGGGGGTCGGCGTAGGTGCCCAGCCCCAAGAGCGGGATGCTGTTGCCGTCGCTCAGCGGAACGCGGTGGCTCTCGGCGGTGAGGTTCATCGTGCCGGCAGGTAGGGCCGCCCCGGACCTGGGGCTGACTCTGCAGGGGGCGGGAGCCGCCGCTTCGCAGCCAACCGCGGCCCCTGACACCGGCACCCACCGACGGCTGGACGGAGCGGACCGGCGGCGGCTCTGCGGGGACCGAGGGACGAACTGCCCGCTCCCGCCGCCGGGGAGCGCCTTTTTGGGGGGCCGAGCTACGTGTGCCCGCTGCTACCCTGCACCGCGNGGGCTGCTCCGCGCAAGCCTCAAGGCGGGCCCGTGGGTGACCAGCACCTTGAGCGGCTTGGGGGTTGCTGCCCGCTGGACAGGGAGCCCTCGCGGGCTGCCCTACCCGGAGCTCCCTGCAGCGGGGCACCGGCTTCCCATGGTTTGGAGTGTCAGGTCTTGGAAATTTCCCCGTAGAGGTGTAGAACAGTTTTCACCTCTCCTTTCCAATGGCTGAAACCCACTACGGTAGGGGCAAGGAGGGAAGGAAGGAAATCCCAGACTGGTGAGTAGTTTCTCTGCCTCAGCGTGAGTCCCAAATTACAGTGAATGGGCTCAAGTTCCTCACTGTCTGGTTCTGCTCCACTGTGGAAAAAATGTATGTATTTCCTAATGCTGATAGCCCAGAAAGAGACAGTGTCCTTTATGAAATTCATCACACAGCTCTTACTGTCTTTTCTGGTCCTCATAAAACACTCAGGGCCATGCTTTTACACCGCTCTGCAGATGTACCCTGTCCTGGGCCACCTGCTCAGTGACCTGTATCTATGCTGAGTTCTCCCCATTTGATCTGGAAGTGCATGGTCTTTTATGTCGTCCTAGATGAATTTGAAATTAAGCCCTCAGAGAACATTATTCTTCAGCCATAACAATGGTCTTTGTCTGGCAGATTATTTTATCTCCTCTGATACCCTACTTGGCTTTCTGTGCATGGTAATAGTTTATCAGGTTATGCAACTCCAAGAGGAGTTAACAGATTCATCGTGATAAGTTATCTCTGCAGTTCTTGAAATCAACAGGTGTGCACTAGTTTGCATTTGGGGAAAGGGTTAGTTGCTGCTAGGGCTGGGAACCTACCTGGAGAATACCCTACCGCGAGACCCTTTTAGTGCTACTGGTTAGATACCTGCAAGGGTCTTCTGAGAAGACAGAAAAATTTCCACTTCCACCTTTAGGAATGTTCCACGAAGTTCAGGACTAAGTCCAAGCCAACTTGATCCCAGCCCAAAAATTTCTAGATAGCTAGGATGTCCTGCAGGACAAAGGTAGGGTGCTGTGGTGTGTGTAAAATGCTCCTTGGAAAGTGGACTGAGTGTGACTGAGGTTTTCTGAGAGCCTGTGTTTTACCTGGACAATACAGTGCAGAGGGCTACCTGTAAGGTGGCTGGATTCCATCTCAAGGGGGGAAGCTGAGGCAAACTGCAGCCTGGCTGTAGTTACTGTGGGCAGGCTCTTCCTGCTAGACCCTGTCCACATGTTGCTGCAAGCTGTGGCTACCTGCAGGTGCAGGTATTTACCTGTGACGTGAAGGAAGGAAACACAGGGATCACCTCCATGCCTCCCTGTTGTTCCCATGTAACTCATTACCACTTTCTTGCTAGGGGAGAAGCTCCGATCTCCTCTCTTCATGCCAACCACGCTTTAAGCATGTTCTGTAGGAGGACAAGTCGATGCCAGCTGCATGTCTGACCTATAGCCATCATTCTATTGTATTTCCATCAGAGGAGCAAACACATGGAGAGAGATGGAAATGGGGTGAGTAGAGAAGAGTCTAATGTGGCAGAGGATGTTCAGAGACCTCCTTATTTCCAGTCCCATACTAGCATTCCATGAAGAGGCTCTGCTGCCCAGCAGCTGATTCCTATCCCTTGGCTTCTATGCTCCAAGTCCACTCCACAACCTGTTTTTCTGTAATTCCTCCCAATCCAGCATCTTGTGGGGAGTTTTAAGTCACAGTTTGCTCATTTGCTTTGGGCTCAGAGCACATCCAGTTTGCTCATGTGCTCTGGCAAGAGAGCAGCGCGTGCCCCGAGCTGCGCGTGATCCCGAGCTAAGCAAAGCACCGCTGTGTCTGCGGTGCCTGTCCCGGGGAGAAGAGCAAGTGCAGTGAGGCTCTCTGGCAGGAGTACACGAGCCTGATATGTGATAGCCTCCAACGACAACTGTGAAAGAAGGATTGATGGACTTGCCCTAATTCACAGAACGGGGAGCTTGGGCAGGAGAAGGACGTGTGCTTCTAGGAACAGGCAGGCAAAGTGGTCCATCACCTGAGAGGCAAGCCAGCCACTCCAGGCACTCCTGCCCTGCTACAGGCATGAGCTCCCAGCACTCATCAGGGTAACAGGCAAAAGTCACCTCACTTCCAGCTTCGCTGCTAGACTGGTCCTTACAAAACTGGCCAATGTGCTTGCCTGAGCAATTGGAGAGAGACAGAGGGTTTTACAAGTTTTTCCCTCCAACCCTGCACCTTAACTGACAGCAAATAGTCTGAACACCTTTTACACATGAAACTTTTCAAGTCCCATAACTGCTCTAGCTCCCTACCCTGATGTTCCAGTGCCTTTGCAGATTTTATATTAAACCCCAGAAAACAGATAGGGAAATGCATTTTTTTCCCCCCTTTACATCTGAGTTACTAACTCAAAAAAACCTTAGCTACTAACTACTAGCAGGTTTTCAGTTGATAATGAGTATCCTTTAAAGAACAAAGGAAGCTGAATAATGGAGCCTGGAGCCTGTCACATGTAATACTTGTTAGTAATAATTTCTGTTAGCTGTTCAGGGAAGCACAGTTCTCAACTTCAGAGCTTAAATGACTTAACCAGACTTTTTACGAGGACATGGTATCTAGCAACCCTGACTGCAAAACAATGCAAGTTTCTAGAGGCAAAGCATTGGCTGCTGGTTGTTGCCGATCAGTAACAATTCAGGAGCTTTTATAAAATGCAGATGTGATCTGAGTTCTTTCTCTAGGAAACGAAAACAAGGGAGTTTCAGCCTGGCCTGACTAGCAAGTAATGCGTGCTGCCATCCTATCAACACAAGTTCGGCTTCTCTAGTGAAGCTCTTAAATCGCACAAAAACACCTTCAGAAGCAGCTAAGGTAGGTTTGTGATTCATGTCTTGATGGTGCAGAGTTTTAGAATTGCATTAGTCATCTCAGACCTAAGTAAAGAGCAGGGATTTCAAAAGCAGCATCTTATATGTGTTCTGTTCCCCACCCCCTGAATCTCCACACAAATAAAGTAGATTAGAAAAATAAAAAGGAAAATTAGATCTAAGTTTTTTGCAGGAAAAGTGGGTCAGACATCTGAGGATTCTTGCTGTTAAAAACTTGCAGAAATCTCAGGTAAAGCAAGTACTTAACGGCCTCCTTACCTGGGCAAAACTCGTCAGGGATCTTTTAAAGTAAAGAGGTCACCCTTTTACTCATTTTATCTCAAATTGCTGAGTACCCTGGGAACAGGAGAAAATGTGTGAGGCTTTTAAATATAGACTCCCCAGTTCTTGGAAGGAAGGAGAAAGAGTCATTGATTGAGAAGGGCTGGCCTTGTCATCATTTATGTTTCATGTTTTCTTGGACATTCATGGATTGCACCCCCTTTTTTTTTTTTTTAAACTTGTTTTGGACAAGAGAATATGTTAAAAATAATATTCTCCTGAATATTCTTGATCTGTGTGTGTTTTAATATTGTAGACTAGATTAGTGAGATTCTAGAGGTGGGTGACCTATAGTGCCTAAAAATGAGCTTTTATTAAAAAGGAAAATGGAAAATACTTTTATAATACTTGTATTTGTTAGATAAAAAGTGCGTGTTGCTATAGTTTCTATTTTGTCCGTGAGTCTGCTCCACTCTGTGTAATTATCTGCTAGAATGTATACTCTGCATGTGTTTTTAGTTAAAATTTCTTAAAACACGGTCTTAAAGTCTGCATATTTTCAACCTAGTCCTTTAATAACTCACATAAAATAGCAAGTGTCCATCCTGCATGTGGAATATCTGCTTATGTATTTTCAACTATTTAGCTTAGAGATTTTGGTAGCATGAGTCAAGACTAATATTTATTTTCTATTTTGCCATTACCTGTAATAAACTAACACATATCAAGCAAAACTTCTAGTTTCACTTTTAAACTCTAAGAAATAAGGTCTGTGTAGTGCTTAGTAGAGGGCCTATACACGAAGTGAGGTTGCTTTTTTAGTTCCTGCTACTTCTGCCACAAATGATACAAGCTGAACTGGAGAACACTTCTCTGGTTTAAAAAAAAAAATGTTGTAGCATCTTTTTATTCTATTTTCACAGGTTATCACAATAATCATCACATATATCCCAATATACTTCTCAAGGACACCTATGAGAGGAGCGGTACCTTACACTGCCTGCGTGATTCCTTCACTTAGTGACCAAGGGATTCCTCATATGGAAGCATTTGTGATTTTTTCCCTTTGGTGATGTTTGTTGCACAATGAGGCTGATCACTGCCAGGGCAACAGCCTGGGCTTTGTTGGGAAGTGTGATGTAATTGGCATTCCTAGCAGTTTTTATGCGAGCACCTTCTTTTCCCTGGCTCCCACTGGTGCATGTAAACTACCTGGAAAACAATGAAACACTTAAGTGATGTGCTCTTTTTTTTATCTCAGTAACTTTTATGTCTGCTAAGGACTAGTTCTTGGTAAATTCTTCTTTAAAAGACCAAAGATTACTTTCAAACTTTCAAGACTTACAGCTTGGCAGTGATGGGAATATGATATATGTACACTTTTAGTGAAACTCTTCACTGCAAGTCCTGCAAAGCAGTATCTGTTGTCCAAAAACCTCATCTAGCCTGACTTTTCCCACACTGGTACAGCACTTCTGCTGGATCCCTAAGGAGAGCATGAGGACAGGGAGAAAATGTGCCTACCATTTGTGCCTGTGGAGAGATTTAGGAAAATACTTGATGGCTGGGTCACTTATCCCTTCTGCTTCCTATAAATGTTCTGTGGCTACAGCTGCGATAAAAGGGAAATTCCTATGTATCCTTGATGCTGTTCCATTGCTCCTAGTAACATTGGAAAAGTGAAGTCACTGCAAGCCTTTGATCGCTCCTGGGGTACAGGAGGAATGCCAGCAGCTGCTCCAGATTATGCTGCCACAACTCCCGTGGCTGTGGAGATGTGCTCGCGCTGCACTGAGGCACAGGGGCTTCCCCCGAGGCCAGCCTCCAATGGCCATCCCGGGCCATCCCTGTCCCCATGCCACCTCGGGACAGGTGCAGAGCCCCGAACTGTGGCATCCCCTGGAATGCCACTGCCACAGCCCTTGTGCTGGGTGCTGTGGGATGCTCCTCCAGGGTGGGTGGCTGTACAGACAGCGAGAGCCTGCTCAGCAGTTTAACCCCCCTCTGGTTGGGGTTGTACTCACTGAGTGAGGCTGTGGTGGATGCTGTACCAGAAGCAGCAGCCACACAGAGAGTAGAGGAAGCAAAATCTCACAACACGAGAGCCAAATTAGCCAGGCTATTTATACACCACCACCATGTTTCCTATGGCACAGCAGGAGAGGGGCTGGCACTAGAAGTACAACCCCTATAATGTGCCCTTTTTCCTTTTGTGTCCACTCCAGGGACTGAGTTGCTCCATTAGCATCCAGGGAATGTTACTTATGAGCTGAAAATCCCTGTGGAGGATGAGGAGCTCCTTTGGAGGATCAGAAACTGCTGGGAAAGGGAAAGAGATGCTCAGTTTGAAAAGTAATCCTCCTAATGCTTTGGAAAGGTAATCCTTTAGTCCTTTACCAGTGTCATTTACATAGGCACTGTCTCATGAACCTGCTCTCTTTTGGGCACTGTCTTCATGCTCGAGTTTGGTGTTAGCAGGGCTTGCAGCAAATTGAGCCAGAAGCCGGTTTATTTCCTCCTCATGACACTGTTTACTGATTTATCACTTTCTTCTAGCAACAGTGTCTCAGTTTTTGCTCCTGACTGTCCCTGCTCTGGCACATGCCCGACCTGGGAGCTGGTGAGCGCTGCCTCTCGGATCCCCAGCCAAAGGTCAGTAGCTGCATGGTGGCCTCTGGATTCCCCAGATACCGACCCTTGTCATGTGGGGAGGCATTAACCTTTGGCCCTGAGTAAGTGTCCTCATATCTCACCTCAGTTAGTCTGGCATGCTATTTGATCCTGTCCAATATAAAGCCCTTTCCTTTGGCATCCTGCAAATCTAAGCCCCGTCTTGATGATTTCCAGCACTCTGTGTTGTATCCAGGGCTGAGTAAGCAGTGGAAGAAGGGGCAGCTGGAGAAGAGCTGATTGTGCGTTCACAGCCCCTCCTGCCTTCCAAGGGAGCAGTGGTGGTGGCTTCCTCTGTGTAACCTCTCTTCCTCACCCAGAATAGGGATAGCTACCCTGGGAGGATACTGCCTGTATCACGCAACAAAGGTGTTTCAAGAGTTTGAGGTTTGGGGTTTTTTAAACTCCTGATTCAGGGGGAGGGACTCGCTGACAGTCAGGCTCTTGGGACAGAGTTAGACTCATCACCAGATGCTAGCATGTTCCCAAACTGTGAGATTTCTCTTGTCTCCTTTTAATGCAGAACTTGGTCAGGGGTTCACCTCAGTGCACCACCACTATTCCTGCCAACTCCCGTGTTTACTTGAAACGTCACCTTGTGCAGCTCCCTTGGGTCCATCTCAGGGCTGTACAGGAGTTCTTAGTTCAGCTCTGCTGAATGATCGTTTTACTTCCTTGCACTGGACAAACAGCTGTTTTCCATGTTACCTGCTTTAGGAGCCTCACTGGCGTGTTGTTTCTTTCCTTGCCTCCAGCAACAAGCAGACACAAGTGACTAATTGCAACAGGGCTGCGCCAGCACCTCCTTGCAGTCAGGACAGCGTGAAAAACACATCATTTTTCTACAGCACACCACACGTCAAATGGCTGCAAGATAAAATAACAGGGAGCAGGCACTTGCAGTTTCTTTTCCGTGTCTTTTACTATTCAGAAGGGTGAAAGCAACAAAGGCTTGGAGATGAGGATCCCACAGTGGCCAGTCCCCTTTGGTCACAGCACTGCCAGCTACAAGGCCCTTCTGGGGAAGCTCTTCCTTTGAAGTACATCTCACTTGGGCAGGAGCCAATGCCACGAGGAGTAAACTATTAGCTTGTAAAGAAAACCCCACAGGTAAAGTCTGACCTCCTGCTGGTTTCTTTGCTTGCAGGTATTTCCTGTGGATGCTTCAAAAACAGACGGTATTGTGGGTTTTGCTGGTGCCACCTGCTAGTGGGCAGTGCTCTGTGTCAAAAGGAACAGGGAATTTAGAAGAATAGGCTTTAAAACATCCCTTTGATGTGTTTTAGCCTACCTGCATGCTTTTTAAAGTGTGCCAGAGTGGTTTAAAAAGCCAGATAAGCTCATCTTTGTGTGGGTTAGTCCTTGTCCTGGAGCTGGCAGCCCAGGAGAAGGGCAGTGCTGGTGGGAGCAGAGCGGTGCTGCTGAAGGATGTGAAGTCCCACTTGAGTACCTGTGCCTTACGAGCAGTTTTTATCAGACCTGGCGGGGTTTACAGCTGTGTTCAACTCTTCATTCCGCATTTCCCACCAAGGTGCTGCACGCAGACCACAGGGTGGGCTTTTCCTCTCAGTAGGCTCTCAGTTCACAGTGGCCATTTCTTTTGTCTGCTTTGCAGAGAAAACTTTTTTTTTTTTTTCATCTTCTGCTTTTCTTTTCCTTAATTGCCACTGAATTTTTGATGTTCACATGTACATTGGCAGATTGAGAAATCTCCTGGTGTATTGTGAAACACGCTTAAATTGTATTCTGCCAAGCTCTACCAGCCTATCACTTCCATACCACCTTCTATACCACTTTGCCTTTGGAACTTCGCTGTCAGATTTACTCAAGCTTATGCACAAATATCTACCTTTTATGAAAGTCCCACCCTTCTACCCTACCACTTTTCCACGCCTTCTGTCATCTTGTGCAATGAGGCGACATGGTGTTAGCCTCCTCTCTCCAAGGCATTGTATATCTCTGCAAATCAAATTGTCATGATCCAGTTTGGAATTAGGAAATACAAACAAGTGAACAACTCCTTGTTTGCATAAGACTGGGAAAACTGTTGGGACAGAGCTGGGGCTAGAACCCAGAATAAGTAATGGGACTGCCTGTCATAACAAGAAAGGGGAGCTTGCAGCGACTTCTTTTTCTGAGATGATTTGTTAAATCTCCTGTAATTGGTTTAGTAAACACTAATAGATGGGAAACAAGACAAAATGTTTTCGTCCAGCTTTCGTAGGCTGCGTGGTATCTCTCACAGCCATATGGGATTAATGGTGGCTGTAGGGTAGGATTGTATCATAAAACTTTTATTAAATGTTTTAAAGCCAATTAAAGAGACATTGCCAATTTGAGCTTTCCAAGATTTTACAAAGTAAATTTTTTCCGTTGTAGTCAAAGTGCCTTTGAAGTGCTAGATCCTGAAATTTTTAACCATTTAAGAAGTAAATTGCTATATGTTCTCTGTTGATGCTGAGCCAATACTGTGAAAGAAATTCAACTAGTTATGCACAGTACTGTTGTGGGCAGACAACGAATAAAATGCTCCAAAGTAGAAATTCATTTTTCCTATCTTCCTTCATTTACAGAAGTATTTTGAATCTTAATTGAAGCCTCATTAAGTGACATTTTAGACAGGAGGGTTTGGGTTCTCCTACCAATCTGATGATGTGTCTTTCAGATAAGCCTTTCTTAAAACCCTCAAGTCTCCAAACTGAGAAATGAGACCTTTTGTGAGTGTAATACTGATTATTAGAAAATCCACGTCTGAATTCTTGAATTTCATTAAAAACCAAGCTTCCATTTCAGGTATATTGTTCCCCTTATAGTAAGGTGTAAAATTACCTTTTTTTCCCATGGAGAGAATTCAGCCTACATTTCAAGGAGCAAGCAACCCATGACAGGAAGAGGATCTGCAGGGCTCTGTGTCTGGGGTAGAAAGGAGATGGGTGGATGTAGATGCAGTCACAGTTTGCTTTCCTAGGTAGCAATGTACTTGCAGTAATGTGAGAAATACGAATCTTTTGATGGAGCTCAGGATACGCTTGGCTTTCTGGGCTGCAAGCACACATTGCTGGGTCATGTCCAGCCTTTCATCCTCCAGTACCCCGAAGTCCTCCTCAGGGCTGCTCCCTATCTCTTCATCCACCAGCCTTTGCTCATACCAGGGGTTGTTCAGTTGTTACTGTGATTAAAACTCCAGGATCCTTGATCTTTAGATATGAGCCTGTCAGGGCACATCTTGGGCTCTTGTAGCACCCTGTGAAGGACAAAAGCATCCCTTGGATGTGGTCTACCTCTGTCTGTGAAAGGACAACAGAGGCTGGAGCAGCAATACCTTCCCCCCCGCCCAATCCATTTCCAGGGTGCTCTTGGTGCACATCCTCAGCTCCGCGTGTTGCAGAAGGCTGACGTGTCCCTGCAAGGTGCCTGGTGATTTCCTGCACGCTTGCAGGGCTGATGTGTGCTTTGGGGAGCCCGTCAAGGCTGGAGGTGAGCGGGCCTTGGCACAGTGTCACCTCCTGGGCTCACAGCTCATTGCTCACCGGCAGCTGGGACCTGACAGGCTTTTTTTGTCTCTGTTTTGTATAAATCTTCGTCACTGTAGCACTTCATCTGATGTGACTAACACGCATGGTTTTTCTCTGCTCTCTCCCCTGAGGAAGGTGGGGGGAGACTTAGTGTGGGCAGTGCAGTATTTCTGCTTCGGTCTGGTTATTTTAGAAACAAACTTAAAAACATATGTTCATTTCAGTTCGTTTATGTGACAGAGACAAGGTCGAAGAGATATGCCTGGAAAGTGTAGCTGAAACCTCCCTAAGAGCTGGGCTGTGCTCAGGGATCATGTTACATGGAGTTTATTGCAGGCTGGTATTTAAATTCACTGTAGCCTGCCCCATCATTTTATTTTAAAGGTCACTTTCTTTTAAAAATCTTTTCATTTTGTCTCCTTCTCCTTTTTGCACTTTTTCCATTTGTTGTTCCTTTCAGGACAGTTTCATTTTTTGAAATATTCTCTGTTCTGCAGAAATCATCATCTATACTATAGAAACACATTTGTACAAATCTTGATAGCCCAAATTTTCTCTTTATCTAGATCCTCGTTGTGTTGCATGTTGTGTCCTTGTTCCACAATTCCTACCTAAATTTCCACTACTGGTGAGGCAGACTGTACCCTTGAAATGCGTGTTAACAAGGCAGCAATTGGGATTGGCAGGAAATGGTGATGGAAGATTTCCCCATGAAAAAGTGAGGATTGGCGAGTCTGGTTTTCATTTTTCATCAAAGCAAAAGGAGAGCTTTGCAAATGAGGGTGGGAAGAAACCTGAGGAGGGGAGATTTCAGGAGATAAAAGCCTGTCTGCTGGGGAGAGAGGTGAGGGGCAACTGGCTTAAAGCCACAGCTCAGCTGGACCTGGATGTCCACCTGAAGCCCCTGCCTCTGTGACCTTACTGGCTGGGGCTGCTCCCCTCCTGACCTATGTTTAAAGATGTAGAAAAGTGAGAAGAAAAATGAGAAAACAAATGGTGATTAACTTAATCATGAGAGGAGGGCACCCGAGTGTGACGTAGGAGACACAAGTTCAAGCCTTTGCTGAAATCCATCACAAAAAGTAATTAAACTTTCTCCTTCATGTTCTCCTCCAGTGCTGTAATCCCTGTGACTGCCTTGGGGCTGGGATCTTGGAGCCACTCAAGTTCTTCTGGGAAAAAGTTGCCATAAAGTGCTTCTCAACACTTGTAAGATTGCAAATAGGATTTGATGATGGTTCTCATTTGATTACACCTCTAAGCAACATCTTCTGGTCTTTTGCACAAGTATAGTTCAAACTTTGTATTAAAAGGGAGGGGTGGAAGGCAAATTGGGATTTTTGGAGGGGTTTTAGTAAAGTCTTGTACTTTGTTACTGTAGTGATACTATGGAAAAGTGATTTGTGGGTCCAGGGAGAATCTTAAGTTGTGAAAGAAAAAGCTGAGAATTTTGGTAGGAGCACATAGTTTTGAACACTCCTTTTGACTTTTCCTCCTAGTGATATTCGTGGGGATGTGGTTAATTTTAATGGGAACAGGATCAGTGTATAAACCATGATAAGCCTTCACTAAATGAAAACTGGAAAATGTCTACTGAACTGCTTTAGAAATGTCTGGATGTAAGTAAAAGGGATCAGAGGCCTGTTTGTTGCTCAGAGAATATATTTGACTCAGTGGACTAATAAATTTTCCCAGATTTTCTTTAAGAAGTTAGTCAAATGAAAGGTCAGTCCCATTTGTAAACAAAGCTGTCTGAATTTATTGTTAAGTAAAAGCATCAGGGGCTTTTGCAGTACTTTCCTCTGTGGCTGAGTGCCGGCACAGTTGCTTTTTAGAAAGCTTAGTGCATATGATTCTTTTTTATTTGAAAATAAACAGAAAAGACATGCCAATCAGTAGCTTCAAAAGGTCCTTGCTGTGATATCAGTGTAAGAGCTGTGCAATAGCCTCCTGATGAAATGGGAAAGCAGACAAGTTGTTTTCAGGCACTTTGGTAGAAAATTGAAGCTCTGGCCAGCTTAGTGAAAGGTTTATGAACCTTCTGGGGAGCCTCCATTGTGTTTGCCCAACCTACACTGATTTTTTTCACTGATTCTTTGGAACCAGGTGAAAATCAGTAGTTTGAGGATTAAAACCAAACAGAAAAGAGGAGAGAGGGACACTGAATATGGGAAATCTTGTACAGACACCTGAAAAAACCAAGGCAGCTGTGTGCTGTATTGCACCAGCAGAAGTGCTGTGCAGAGCAGGAGGAGTGGTTGCTTCACAAACTTTTGGGTAAGGGCATCCTACTCACTCTCCCCCTACCCTGTGGCTGATGTTGGCAGTGCTGCCTAGTTCTGTTCATGTTATCTGCCCAAACTAGAGGTCTATAAGGCGTGTGAGCACCCTGCAATACAGCGGGAGAGGTCAGCTCTGCTTAGGGACCCAGGCTGCACGAGCTCAGCAGCTGCAGAGGTGGCATTGCCTCTCCAGCTATCCCTAATTGTTTTGCCACGGCAATGCCAAGTTCAGCACAGGCTAAGATTCTGCTTTTTGGGCAGGACCTGTAGCAGTGGTCACATCATTTAAGCCTAGTGTCTGCAGTGCTTCATATCCCATGCCTGTGCCTCCTTCGCTTTTCATATAATGTGGCTTGTACGTGGTGTCATTTTACTAGAACAACACTTCTTAGGCACTGCTGTAACCAGAGATACCCTGACCTTACTGTCACATGCCAGCTATTTCTTGTGCCAAAAGAAAAAGGTGAGAAAATAGAAACTAAAGGGATAGAGCAATAGCCATGTATGTGTTTGCATTTCTCTCTCCTGAGCCCGTCAATAATCTAGTTTGTGGCGGTGTTTCTCTTTGGGGTTTCTGCCTCATTTCTGCTTGGCAAATGGCTTTGGAGAGGCTTGGGAGGTTTTATTTGCTTTTTCAAGGGAGAGAGAAAAAAGATAAGGGGGGTTTGACTGAGGCTGTCATGAGGCCAGTGAAACTGCAGCACACCAGCTGGGAGCATGGCTCATTCTTCACGTGTGCTTAGGGAGACAGCCAGGTTCCCAGACAGGATGGACAGCTAGCTGGGAAGAAAAGGACAGCCCAAAAGGTTATGTGGTCACATAGCCAGGTTTTCCTTGGGCTGGCCTTCAACCCCCTGTCCCCATCACCTTTCCTAGGCAAGCGTGTCTCTCAGTGCTTGTGTAAAAGAAGAACTGCACCCTTCTAATTGAAGCTGTGTGTTTAAGTAGGTTTCCAGTAAACTAGTGCATGTGTCTGGACTCTTATTTCAGCATGAAGTTTTTTTTGTTTTGGTTTTTTTTTGACATTTGTGTTATTTTAGCTTAGGAAAAATAATTAAGAGCAGACCACAATTAATATACCATTTTTATACCTCCTCAAAAAATTGCATGATACGGTGTTTAAACTTGTAGAAAATCATGGTAGACAAAGCTTGATAACCTTTGGCTCTTTTCCAGGAAGGTGAAGAGGAAAAGACTTTTCTTGGACCTGGTTTTTCAGCGTGAACCCCAGGCAGTCTCTGCTGTGCCTCACTGTACACAGGCTCCTTCCTATTGTATCAGTGTGTGGTGCCTTATAGCAGCTCCCAAGACTTTAGCCTGTGACCTCTTAAAGAACAAATGCATGCTTCTCTGTAGAGAAACTCAAGGATGGGAGCATGGAAATCTCTGGCATTCGAAATCTCATTTCAGTGTTCAAATTTTAGAAATGTGTTTCTATTAAGTAATTAAGAGTCTGTTGGCACTGAATGAAAATCACTGGAACATTAGGTTGTTGTATGGAAGAGTGACTTCTCGTGTGTCCTACCAGATGAGGTGACCTCATAATAGCCCAAAAGCTCTTCTGCACTCCCCGGTTGAAGGGACACAGCTTTTCTGACAGCCGCCTCTTGGCTCTAAGAGAGCTCATTTCTCTGAAAGGCAGAGCCCTTTTCTTGCCCACTCTGCCTTTGAACCAAGAAGCACGAAACGTAAGGGATACTGTGTGACTTCCCGCGTTTTGCGTTACGCGTGGATGGTTTGGCATTGTTCATGCCGAGCGTTCAGATAAGAGGGGGGACTTTGCATGCGGTGCGTCCCCTCCGAATTGTCCCACGGAGGCCTGTCCCACCGGACCACCTCGATGGCTGAATGAACAGCAGCTGTTCATTAACAGGGAACAGAGATCCGGCGCTGGCCATAGGAAGTAAAAGCCCTAGAGCACACTGCAGTAGCCTTGTTCTCCCCTTACAAAGCTGCTCTCTGTTAAACTGCGGTATCGACCCTCACTGGCGTACAAATGCCCTTCGTTAGGGTTTGCACGCTGTGTTACATGAGTCCGCAGTTAAAAAGCAAACGAACAAAACCCGCTTGTGGTAATTTACCGTCATGGCACTGGAAGTCAGTTTAATCAGAGGGAAAAAATGATTGGGGTGATTACGCTCAACTGTAGTGCTGGAAGGAGCAGGACAGCTGGGCGCTGAGGTGGTGACTTCACCGGTGACTGTGGAGGAGATGGATTATTTGCAAAATCTCAGCCTGACATGGCTCTCCCAGAATGCAGCCTGTGCCTAAGACACACATCTTTATATGTTTAATAAGGTGTTAGGACCTGAAATGTTCATTCACATTCCCCCGTTGTGGATCATTTCAGTGACCATCTGGTGCCCCTTTTTTTTTTTTTTTAAAGACTCTTTTGCATCCTGCACATTACTTTCTGTTTACCCTTTGGGCCCCTGCTTGGCAGAGTGCCATGGAATGTGCTTGGTGTCCTGTCCTTTCCTAACTCAGCAAAACACTGAAGACAGTGCGTAACGATAAGCCATCGTGTTTCCGCTCCCACCTCAGCAGGAGAGCCTCATCTTACCAGCTGCCAGAGCAGCCTTTGCTTGGAAGGTGGGGGAAGGATGTGAGAGTTTGTATGAGCAGAACTTTTATTCCCAGGGACATTTTTAAGACTTATTTTGGTGGCTTGCTCAGATTTGCCTACTTGAGTAGCAACAGCAGCCTGGTATCACAGTGGTAGGAGGGAGATCTGGTCAAAGAAAAAATAATTCCCTTCATGGGTCCAAGAGTTACTCTCTGACACCAAGAGCTGAAAGACTTCCCAGCTGAGCCACCGTTTTCCCTGTGTGTTAGTGCTACAATTGCAAACCTGCCTGGGTTTTGCAGTGTGCAAATTCAGTTAATTTGCTTAGCTGGAAGAAAAGCAGTAACTCTACCCTTTCTGAACTGACCAGAGTGGAAGTCTGTGTTTTAACCTCGAGAAGAGCTAGCAGCCTTGAGGAATGCCACTAGGAAGTGGAACTCAAGCAATTACACCGAGCGAACAATGAACTGCATGTATTTCTAGCGTGTCTGTGTGCGTGGACGTGATTGAGAGAGGGAAAAGAAGAGGAAGGATGGATTTGAAACCAACTGTATTCAGTTTAGGAGGGAATGCAGAGGAGACTGTGGTTACAGACTGATTTAGGAGTACATTTGAGTCTGTTGAAGGAACCTGGTGTAAATGGCTATGGATTTATGTTTTTCACATGGCAGCAGCCCCACTGCTGTGCTGTGGGCACATTCAGCCACAAAGCTGCATCACCTCCAAGAGACACAGGCTGAGAAAGCTGAGCCCATTTCCACCAGCACCACTGTATCTCCCACCCAGCTTCTGCCAGGAGAGGTGTTTTGGTGAGGGGATGGAACCAGGATTATTCCCAGGCCCCGGGCAGGCCTCGCTGTGCTGGCACAACACTGCTCTGTGAATTATCTGACAAGCTAAAACAGCTGAACTGTTTTATTTTGTTTAAGTGGCCTTTTGCAGTGGCGTGAGTACACAGAACATTTTGGTTGTCCTATCTTTTGCTTTGTCATGTGGATGACGTTCTTACTCGATTTATTTAGCCAACATGTTTTGGCTAACACTATATTGAACTCTGCTCCAGGAGGCCTCTTTGGTTCGAGTGCCACCACAGCTTCTCTAGGAAGCAAGTCGGGATTTTTCTGGTCAGCAACAGTGCATTTGCATTTGTTCACTGTTGTTTCTCTTCCCTTATCTCTGTTTGTATTACGTTACCATTCAGGGTGTTTCTGCACTCGTCCCATGTTTGTATGGTGCCCAAAAGTTGTCACTTCTGTAAGCTTGTAGTCTGTGTGTGGTACGAAAAGTACCAGAGAGAGTGGCTAGAGATTGCTATAAAGACCTCAATGTTGTATTTTATTCTCCTAAATGAAATTTCTGCTGTAGATCCTCCTACATGCTGAAGTAAGGAATCTGTGTGAAAGTGTCTTCTCTCCATGTGTGTTTATTGTCAAAGTCCTTCAGGCTTTGTTTGACTATTTTGATGTGTCCAGTTTCTTATCTGATGCTTTCTGGTTACCTTTCCAATTCAGGGACAAAGTCCAAAGAAAGATTGGCATATGCTTATAGAGGGTGGAGTTGGCAGAGAATTGGTTTAGCTCTGCCCCCTTTTTGATTGGAAAGTTGTCCTTGTAAAATAACCCCAGCTGGGGTCTGAAAGAGAGAGAGAGTTTCTGCATCTTCCTTAAGTGCTATTGTCACAGTACCCAGAGGAATATATTTCATTTTAAATTAGAGGAGCATGACTGTTTCCTCTGTGTCACTTTGGTACCACAGGCAGGTGATGGGGCTGGGGCACATGCCCAGAATGAGAATCCACTGCAGCCAAATGTCTCCTGTGACTGTTTTCATGACCTGAACTCAAGGATATCCAGGGTTCGAGGTCCCACACCATCCCCAGGTGCTCTGCTTCATCATCCCTACTGCTGGAAAATGGGCCCTTACACCTCTTCTGAACCTCCCTTCCCGTGGTTTAAAGATTATTACTTTTTCTCTAACCTCCCCCAAAAAACTCCATTGTGTATACTTTATATATGCTCCAATGCAGAATGTTTGAACTTCTGAGAGAAGATGGAAGAAACCACCTCATGCCTCAGAAGGTGACTCAGAGGCCTTTCTGGCTGAGCAGGGACTTGACTGGAAGACAGAAAACTCCACTCTTACCATACCAGGACAGATTTAAAGCACCTAAGAGCATCCTGACTGATAGTATTTAATAAGTAGCAAGGCTTGGATATTATGTGAGAATGGAAGGAATCTGAGAAGGTTTATTACAAAGAAATTGTGTTTTCTTAGTAGGTGCTTGTGATCTGCCATCTATCCGGAGCGGGAGCAGCAGTGATTCTGCAGCCTCACCCAGGTCAGAGTGAGCAATTATCGGTGTGGACCAGAGTCAACTGTGAAATACCTGAGCACAGCAAGACAGCAGGAGATCTTGTGGTGATTATTAGTGAAATATTTGTAGCTGTGTCCAGGTAATTTACATGATGAGTTATTCACAATACTCTCTGTTGGCAGAGAGGTTATTGAATGAGGAGCGAAAACTATTAGGCAGGAGCTTAGAGGTTGTTGTTTTAACTGGGGACCAGAAAGAAAATCCTCCCTGGGGTCATTTACTGTATTCTCCCGACACTCTGCTGGAGCAGAACTTACCTCAACTCTTAACCGGTCCTTCTATCTCAGTTTGAAATGCCTGAAGTGATGGTGATGATTTGATTCTGTGAGCTATGACATAAGCTGCGAGTCAGTGTCAGTCTCAGAAGATGGCTGCATTTCTCAAACAGAGAAGTTTCCTTCAGAACATTTTCTAGTGGCTAAACAACCCAATTCAAGCTGATTTCTCAATGTTTCACCAAAACTGCACAAAAATCAGTGTTTTTAAACAGTGTTCCACAGCCATTGCTTTGATTTTGGAAAATTCATTAAGAACAACAATGACAACAACAAAAAAAGTCATTCTAGTGAGTTGAATAAAGCTGAACTGGCAAATCCCAGATACCCAGAAGAAACAGTGTCCTGTTTATAAGGGAAGAGTGTGGTTACTGTGGTCAGACAGCTGGGCTACAGGCCAGGCCATGCCTCCTAAGCATATTTTATCTAACCTCATGTCACAGGCAGGATGTGGGGAATGTAAGATTTTCTCTTCTGAAAGGTAAGGGGCCGTTCCCAGAGAGCATAGACAGGCATTTCTCCCTTGACAGCTGCTTTGCCTTACACCCACTGAACCTCTACTTCTTCGTTACGGTATCAGAGGAAATTTCTAGACCTTCTGAGATCAGGATTGGTGCAGATCCACCTCAGTGGCTTTCCCCAGGCAGTGAAAAAGGCAAAGACAGGCTGCAACCGGGCTTGAATGGACCCATTCTTCTCAGCCAGCTGTGAACACTTCAGGTATGTCTCTGCTTGAAGCACGGGATGTGATTGTAGCACATTAATAATGGGTGCCGCTAACACGGTCTAGAAACCATGACACTGGAGAGTCCTTGTTCCTTCCCTGGCTGCTGGTGTCGCACAGGATGGCTGGAAGAAGCCATCAGGGCTACAGGAACACCTCTGCTTGGTTGGCTGAAGCTAAGGGGACGTCTAGTGGTGGTATTTTAAGATCCAGATTTCCCTTTAACTACAGGCATCTAGTTTTTCCACTAGGAAAACTGCTGCAGCTTCCTTGAAAGCCATGGGCAGAGTCAGAAGTGAGATTAAAGGTGTCTTGTGTAATTTTCCCTTGTGAAAGAAACTGCCAAATTTAATTACTAGATACAGACAAAGCTCATATCCTAGCCTCTGCGCAGCAAACCCTGTGATGGCAGTGGGGCTTCCCCGCTGCAATGCACAGTGGGTGTAGCTGGTGGGAAACTGATGCTGTCTTCCTGACAGGCCTGGTGGTTTTACTCTGCCTCTCCCTCTGCAAGTGGAGACCCCAGACCGTAACCACAAGGAATTTAAACCTTGTCATTTGAATTTGTTATGAGACTACCAAGAATATGTAAAACATTCATGGCTTAGACAACGCAGTGAGACCCTGCTGTGTGACGCAGACATGCAGAAGTCAGTTGCTGATTTCTCAGTGCAATGCATTGATTTTTGCAGTCATGTATCACCTCCCCTCAGACAATAATTGGGGCTTTACTGTTGGGTAAAACTGAAAGAGACAAAACTGTATCACCTTTATGTGGATGCTTATGCACTGCTGTGACTAAGGAGAACATATGTAACTATAGTTAGCAGTGCAAGACAAAGCAGTAAATAAATATTGAAGGGAGATTAAAGGAGGCTCACTAATATCATCCTATTCTCTTCTAGAATTTACAAAGATTTGCCTTGGTAAAAATTATATGGTTGGTGGTAAGCTTGCTCTGAGGGAATGTACTCACACAAAGACAACTCTTTGGCAAAATTATCTTTGAGGCTGTGCCAATAACAGGTAGAGAAACTCAGGTGCAGCTCCCAAAGGGCTGCTCCTCCCTGATGAGGATCATTGCAACAGGCAGATGTGAAAATGTATTGCTAAACTGCCTCCTTTTTTCCCTCAGTCTAGGAAATGCATATTTTCTCAATCTAAAGGAACTAATTACTTATTTTTCAGACTATTTAACCAAATGCAGTGCATACATGCCCCCCTGGAATGTGCTCTGGAATTGCTGCTGCTGCAATCACAGCAGGGAAGGATTTTGCTGCTCCTGCTGACATGTTTTTCTTGTGGCACATTATTAGACAAAGCTGTTTCTTGTTCTTGGATGGTTTTTTTAATGCACTGGGAAACTTCTGCTCTAGCACCTTTGCCAGTTTTCTTTTTGGAATTCCAGCATTAATTTATTTGAATGTTTCTTCGCTATTTCTCAACAATTCTTTGTCTTGTTTGTTTCTTTCTCTCTCTCCTATCATGAAGTCTTTTTCCCCTCCTCAAACCAGTGACCAGCAGAAAGACTAAGAACCTCTTGCCCTTAACCATCTAATCCATTTAGACCAGACTTTTCTCTGCCTTTCTCTCTTGTGTGTTCCGGCCAGTCATTACCTTGATTTCAGAGCAGCCCTCAGTGATGAAATAGTTCTTGTGCTGAGCAGGGAGCACAAGCAGAGCTCAGACACCCACCCTTTCTTCAGACAAACTTTCATGCTCCTGTGCTTGGAGATGGATAAAATTCCCCATGTGATGTACTGAAGTGGTTTCCTTTTCCACGGATTCACAATGAAATGTGGTTGGGTTTGTTTGTGTTGGTTCAGTTTTTTAAGTTCGGTCCTTCTCACCTCCCAGATGTTTCCAATGGATTATCTTTCCATTTCTTTAAATTTAACTTGTTCCTATTTAATTCTTAAGATATTCTTCCTTATTTAACATTTTTGCTAAGACCTGTACTACATGTACTGAAATCCAAGAGGAGCAGTTCTGTGGATGGAGGTGGTATTTTTCCCCAGTGAGATTCTCCCTGTCCCTGCTATACAGGTGTAAGTAGTTTAATTGACTTTTTTTTTTGTTTGGTCACTTGGCTGGGATTTTTTGTTGGTTTCGTTTGGTTTGGTTTTTTTGGAAAGAGGCAGGGGGAGCAGGTAAGGTAGTCGTAAAGCCACAGGATTTAATTTTACCTTTTGCTGTTCTGTGGCTTTTCCAAGGCTTGTGAGGTACTGAAGGGCTCTGTGACGGGAAAAATTAGCAAATGCCTTTTTATTCATATCAGCACGTTCTGCAAGGGCTGCCTTTCCATTGAGACATCCCCTCTTCTGGCCCTGCCTCACTCATCTACACCACCTGTCACTACTCTGGGCAGTGCTGCAAACTGCAAACTCCTGGAGGAGAGGATGGTCCCTCTTATTTGGAAGAAAGCTTCCATTTTCTAGTCTTGGAGTGAGTTTGGAAGTATCTTGTTGCTTTTGTGAAGGACTTTGTCATTTGCTACTTTGTGACACAGCAAATCAATTTGGATTTCCCAACTCTTTCACAGCACATGGCGCTGCTTTCCCAGCTGTCTTGAGGGACGGATTAAACCTGCACTTGCGGTGTCTGAGCGAGGGTGGTATTTGTATGCGCGACGGAAATCTCTTCTCCTTTCTTGTGACACGTCTGCACGGAGCGCGCCCTTAACGCGGGTGTGCTCGTGCACAGGCAGAGCGCATCCCGGCCGCGCGTGCGGGTGATGCTCGGCAGGTGCGTCCCCGGGCTGCGCTCCCCGCGCTGCTGCTGCTGCTGCTGCGCTGCCGGCTGCTGCCGCCCATCCCCTCTGCAGTGGAGCAACAGTGCCAACTGCTGGCTGCTGCGCCCGGCCTGCCGGGGCACTGCCGTCCCCCGAGCTTAATTCGGAGGGCAGTGCCGCCTGAAACACGCCAGCGTCCCCTTTGCTGACGGTCCGGCTACTTAGCAGTAATACCTCAGTTTGTTAGTCCTTCTCGCCATACCAAAATAATGTTCTGTTGAGCCCAGGTGAGCCTCAGGTT
Source organism: Gymnorhina tibicen (assembly GCA_013399875.1). Classification (NCBI taxonomy): domain Eukaryota; kingdom Metazoa; phylum Chordata; class Aves; order Passeriformes; family Artamidae; genus Gymnorhina; species Gymnorhina tibicen. The sequence continues at coordinate 1,535,490 of VXAZ01009904.1, forward strand.
ACCTTTCCTGGCGACATTTCTAATTGTTAGTGTTGGTTTAAAGCTCTGCGTCTCTCCTGATCCCCCAGGGCTGGCTGCTCAAAGCGGGGAGAAGGTTTCTGCTCTCAGCAGTGGAGGGCCGTGAAAGGTGTCGTGTGCTCCCTGAAAGTTCTTTAATGATTCAGTTGTGGCAGAAATTCGCCAGCTACGTATTTGGGATACTCTTATTTTTACAGCCACAATGAGCTCTGGGGAAAATGAGATGGTGGTTTATGCATTTCTGCACAGAGTACCATGCAGAACTTTTGCTCCGGGAAAAAAAAAAAGGGAAAGAAAAGGGGAAGGTAAGGAAGAGGAGATAATCCACAACAGTACATATAAGTGTAATTTTATTCGAATTTCAGTGAAATGTTTTAACGGAAAAAAAAGATTGCTTGTGTTTAGTTTTTCTTTTCCCAAGAAGAATATCAAATGGAAAAGACAAGTTTGTTTCTTTAAACGTTTCCTGCAAGAAGGGGGTTACAGTGTTTGCAGGAGGTGACCATATAGAGGACACATGTATGCGGAGTAGGAAACTGGGTAAGAAAAAAAGTATTAAAAAAAAACAATTAAGAGAGCTTTGCAGAGAAAGGAGAAAATGAGTGGGTAAGGCAATAAACCTGGGAGAGAGGATCAGGGGAATTTTGCAGAGAAAAAAAAAAGGGAGGGATAGGAGGCAGCCAAACAAACTGAAAGTGAGTTTGATGAGTCAGGGTTTCTGTGGGTTTCTTGCATCTCCCGAAAGGCCATTTTTTACTTCCTCCCAGCCACAAGTGTTCTTCATTATTTTTGGAACAGAACACGAGAGGAAAACTAATAAATCGGCTATTCTTAAACATACATGACAAGCCCAGGCTGAGGCACAGGTGGACCACAGCCACAGGAGGTCTCTTAAATCAAAGCTGGAGAACTTTGGACAGCCAGCAGATTTAGCACTGCTTCCAGCCCTCTGTTACTCTTTCAATCATGTAGTGTTTTGGGGTTTGGATAGGGAAATCTAAACCAGGCAAAAAGGAAAAAAAAAAAATAAAAGCAGCATTTTGATGCTGCCTTGATAGACAGGACCATCAAAACTCCTCCTGTGGAACTGAAACCTCCGTAAAGAATATCTTCTTTATATCTAATCTAAACCTACAGCTTTCACTGTGCACTGGTCTTGACTTTTTATTACTGATGTCAATACTTAAGCTGGATGTAATGCCATTATTTACTGTTTTTTAATTAAATGAAATGAAATTTTTTCCAGGACATGTGGTTGCAATTTTCAAGAGTCTTGTTCTAAGTAGGCACTGATTTATTTTACTTTCACACAGACAGGTGTTCCTCCTAAGCCGTTCGTTTCTCTGAATAAAGGGAGCACGGTCCATGCTTTCTTATCCACAGCAGGCCTTCACCACTGAGATAACCAGCCTCTTACTGAAAATATAGTGTTATATGTACAATATATTATTATGTTATTAGGGAAAATTAATGTGAACAGGACTGAAAAACTTGAGCAGACCTGATGGAGAGAGGAGGATGCAAAGGAGTGTAGTTCTGCACACAGAGGTGGGATGTGAGGCTGGGAGGGCAGAGGGCTGTCACTGCCTGTACCAGCCATGGGTTTTCCCTGCGGTGGGGTGGGATACGGTGGGGACGGGTGAGGTGGCTGTGTCTGCTGTCCCTGCAGGCTGAGCAGGGGCAGCGGTGCTGGGAGCCACGATGCCGCTAGATGTCCCTTGTCACCCGAGTGAGGTAGGCAGCTCGTCCCTATCTCTGCACTTCGGGCACATGTGATGTAGTGCTATAAAGAAGCCTGTTCTTTAAGTGTTAAATATGGAGAAAAGTTGTGTCTATATTGAAAAAAGAAGTCTTGTATCGGCCTGTCATGGATAGCAAGGAGAAAGTTACTTCTTTAGCCACTTTTAGTTACTTCTTTACTTCTTCAATTTTCATTGGAAGATACTCCATCATAGGGAGGATCTTGTTTTGAAGAGGTATTTACAGGGCAGTTCAGGATTTCCTGGGGGAAAAGAAGTCATGCTAGGAAATGCTGGTTTGGTGAACCTAATACTGGTTTCAGCTAACCTTTCCCTGCTGACACAGGCCTGTCTGGTGCAAGGTGGGGTCCTGGCAGCTTGCATCAGCTGGGCTGGTGGAGGGGAAAAGACTTGTGGGCTTTTCTGTGTCTTCTTAGCGACTCTGCCATTTTAGGCACACTTACGTTGAAAAAGGCCAGTAAAAGAGGTTGCTTCTGTAAAGAACTCAGCCCCTCCACCTCACTGGTGCAGCCATACCCCCAAAGGCTCAGTGTGCCCCTGCAGAGAGGGGGAAAGGCTGGTGGAAAAGGGAACAGCCACTGAGGGAGGTGGACTGGTGTTGTCACATGGCATGGAGCAGGCAGAGTGAAGGGCATGAGTGTCTAAACGGGTTACAGGGAAACCTCCCAAACCTGCTTACACCTGGCCCCTCAAAAACCTTCCCTCACGCTTCCCAGCCCCTGTGTCACTTGGCACACGCAGAGCCACGGGGAACTCACGCTGCCCAGCCACGTGGCTTGTGTTTGTCCCTCCAACCAGCCATGGTGCCATACCAATGGTGCTCTTGCCCCTCCACACCCGTTTGACAGCTGGGTTTGAAGGGCGGCCTCCAACAACAGGAGTGTGCCAGCCTCTTAGCAGTCCTTCAAGAGTTAATTCCTCCCTGTGCCCTAGGCGTGTGGCCACGTTTTCTCCACAGTGGAAGCTGCGTTTCCATATGTCCCTATCTCCCACGGCTGGCGCCTCGGCGTGGACATCTGTGCCGCTCCGCATGCCTGTGCCCTTGCGAAGACTCCTCCGAACTCGCGTTGGGCAGCTCCTGCAGTGCCCCGTGTGCCTTCTGCTCGTTCCATGGCTGCGTGTGCAGCGGGGAGGGGTGCCCCTAAACCGCCCTGAAAGCAGCTACAGGGCTTTACCTGCCCAGACAGCGCTGAGAACTTTGCTCCAATATAAGGAATAACTGAGTGACTGTCACTTGTCTCTCAGGGGGTGCTGCTGCGGTGCGTGGCTGCACGAACCAAGCTGTTGAGTATTCAGAGTCATATCTGCCTGCCTGAATGACAGAAATGAAGCATTTGCTGCTTTCTACTTCATTTAAACCCGTGGGAGCCTGTAGGGCTCATCTTCCTCGTGCACCAAGGTATCCACGTGTGCCACTTACCAATCGGGGCTTCTTCACCAGTAATGTCTGAGCAAATCTCTTAATAACAGAGGGACTACACACAGATTACTGTGATCATAATTTGGCCAACATAGCCTTTATTACTAATGGTGATGTTGGAGACGGAAAACCCAGCTTGATTCTCAGAGCCCTGCTGAAAAGTAATAAAATAAAGAGGAACAAAATCTGTGAGTGCATTTGCTATCAAACCTTTGAAAAACACAAAAGTGGAACCCTGCCAATACTATTGCTGGCAATTTCTCATAGTGGAGCCTCATTTTGAGTTAGGATTAGAAGTGGAAGTGCATTTTTTGTCTCTGACATTAGTATTGTGTCGATGTGTACAAAGGGAAGGCTTACAGTTATTTGACATTTGTTGTATTGTAATTATTGTGTGCTGCTCTTACACTTTCAGAGTATTTTTTAATATCTTCGTACAATACAGTAATTAGAAAATAACTTCAGCTATTGTAAGAAAAAGGTGTCTATTTTATTAACACAAAGAACAGACAATGGAAGCACTTCAATGGGAGTGCTCTTAAAAATGGAGCCGTGTTTCTTTTTGCTTTGTTGAGAACATGGATGAAGGCAGGCTGGCTTTATGTAGTCTTTTGTTCTTCCCTGGGCAATGGCAGAACTCGCAGCTAAATTCTGTTGTCAGAAAATTCTATGATGGCAGCTGAGAATGGTATAATAGCATGCATGCTCATTTCAACAACAAGAAAAAAAATTCCTAACCCGTGGCTTGGATTTTGAATATCAAGAAAGACCCTTCAGTACCAAAAAATGAGCCTGCAGTACTAAGAATACAGAAAAAGCTGCTAAAATTTTTTAAACGTAAGAAGAGCCACTTGATATAACCAGTAGCAAATAAAAAAGGAATGTGAATGTAACTTTAAATTATTTCACTCTCTCTCTTTTTTTCATGTTAATATATCCTTGGCTCTAGTTCAGAATGACATGCTAATTATGAATGTAAGAAACCCTAACTTTTAATTGTGCTAATTAAACTGTGTGTCACATAGACATTTGGGGAGAATTTCCCATGCTTTCTAGTGTGAATGGAAGGAAAGAGCAGCGGTGCTCACTTAAAACTGGAATTTTTTTTCTAGTACCTTGCAAAAAGGCATCATTGTATTTTGATTAATCCATGCTTGGTCCACCTCGGATGTTTCCATGGAAACAGAATTTTTTTCCTTGATGGAAATTGTCAGGCTCAGGAAAGCTCCTCACTGCACAAAACCACTTGAGCTCCTGAAGAACTACTTGTTGGAAATTTAATGTGCATAAACAAAACTCCCATATTCCTCCTTAGTGTTATTGTTGTCAATGTTAATACAGAACTGTTTTCTTAATGATACACAGTGGTGCCCTTTCACTCCACAAGAAAATAGAGTGAGAGAAGTATTAGTTCCATTGCAAGAGAGCACTTTTCCAGGCCCAGAAACAATTAGCCTGCAAACCTTCCAAAATTAAATTTTAAGAGTTCTGATGTATGTATATTATTTAGTTCTGGATCCAAATATTTTGGTTTAATGGCTGTTAAAATTTAATTAATTTTATTTTAATTAATTTTGCAGATTGGAAATAATTTAAACATATTATTCTTGTGTGCCTCAGTTTTGGATATGGAGTTTTTTTAGGGTTTGGTTTGTTTTGGTTTTATTTTGCATTTTTTCCTCCCAAAGAAAATACAGTCTCTTACTGGATGCTGCTGTGATATTTGGAATACCTTTTGAAAATCAACCAACAGAGGGAGTATTTGTGTATTATTATTAATTTAACCAAATGGTTGGAAACATTACTCTCATTTTCCCCATCATTTCTGGACAGGATATTTATTGTGTAAAATTATAGGATTTCTTGACCATTAAAATTTCTTGGTTTGGAATGTTTTAGTTTTTAAAAAGGCCAATTTTGAGTTTAGCTGACAGTGCAAGTAGCTATTTTAAATTGATTGTCAGGTTTATATATTTTTTGTTTCATCTTTGTTCATCATGGCAAGGAATCTGCCAAATGGAAAAAGGAAAATCACTTTGAGAACAACCACATTTTTCAACTTCTTCCAGAGACATACTGAAAGCAGAAATTATATGTCAACTAGAGAAAAAAAAGCAGAAGCCTCAGTATTTCTTGGTACCTCTTTTACATGTTCACTCTAAGAATGTGAATAAAAAGGATGATGACGATGTGTACAGTATTAGAATGTGGATGATGATGATGATATTAATAATAATGATAATAATGTTTTGCACCCTGTATTCTGCTGAAATCTTTCCTCTTCAGCTTTCCTCTTCACTGGTGCTTTTAGCCACTCTCACTGCTCTGTGTAATACTTCTCTATTGTCCTCATGAGGAGTGAAGCAATTGCTGCTCCCTGCAGTGTCTCAGCAGATCAGAGCCAGGATCCCAGCTGAATGGCATGGGAGGCTGTGCAACACTTCAGAACTACGAAGTAACTGGGAGATGCCAGGATGCGGCTGCAGAAACTGGAGAGAGACTTGATGCAGCATCAGGGCTGAGCATCCCTCTTGGCTGGGAAATGTGACGCTGCCCAAAATGGTGCTGTAGTCAGGATCTGGTGGTGACGTACCACTAGGTTGACTTTGGAGAACTGTGCTGCACAAAGCCCAGGGTTTCTCTGAGGACAATAACTCTCCTTTATAGGTGGGGCTGCTTTAATGAGTGCACATTTTGAACCTCAGGGGAATCGTGTTAGATACTTGGAGTTAGTAAGGTCTTTTAGTTAGGAAGATTTTTTTTTTTTTTCCTTGACAGTGCTTTCTCTGCTGATTAAATAGGGATGTAACTCTTTGCCTAAGCCCTGAGAATGAGCAACCCCAGGAACCTGCGGTGTCTCTGTCTCTTGGGGACAGGAAGACACAGAACTATTTTAATGGCATTAACAGCACCTTATAATTAAGTGGAGAGCAGCACAGCCGGCAGCACTGCCATGTGCAGCAGAGGGAGAACCCTATTTATACGCCAGCGGGCTATTCTGGGAGCGCTAACACTGGGAGTGAGCAGCTGTGAGAAAAACAGAGACTAAGTGCTAGTACACTCTGAAATGGAAATCATAGCAAAGCGCCATATGTGTTGACTAAGTAGTCCCGCCAGCGCCCTCGTTTCAGTGCTCTGAAGTGATAGCTTCCAACTTGCCTGACGAATTTTCACGAAATTGCTATTCCAAGCAGCAGTCTCCAGAAACGTAGCCATTCCATTTATACAGCACATGGGATAACACGGGTCTGCAAACTCCAGTCTTGAACACTGCTGGAAGACCAGGCAAGAACTGAAATATTTGCCTTCCTCTTTGCAAACTTCATTAGTCCACGTACATATCATCCCCTGGGAATGCAGTTTCCTGATCCTGAGGTTCTCCTGTGAGCACCACGCAGATGGATTTCTGTGTGCAGGACTCATGCATTCCAATGTTTACCTTCACCTCTTAAAGCTTTAAAACAAATATGAGAACAGAATATGAATTCCCTTGGTAATGCTGCTTTTCTACATGGTTTGGTTATTTATTTGCCTACCATGACACTGGTTACTCTCAATAGTTTCCTTTCAATTTCGTTCTCGGGCTCTTTAAAGATTTGAGAAGATCCTGTGAGACCATGTTTGTGCAATGGGAGTAACTTGTGCCAAGCTGTGGCACCTGTATGCAGCCAGGATCAAGCCAGAACTTGTGATAGTGGGGACCTGGGGTGGATTTCCTAAAGTTTGTGAAAATCCAGACTATTAAAAGCAGTCAGGGCTCTGTTATAGCCTCATCTGTCAAAGCCCTTTGCACTTAACATTGTAAAGCATGGAAAATCCAGTGGTTCTTGAACACTCTGGCTCCATCACAGGTGTCAAGCCCTTCACAGGTGTTAAGCCCTTCTCAGCATGGCAGCTCCAGGCACCAGCTTGGAGTCACTTACTACAGTCCTGGATGTAACTGCAGCCATGTGTCCATCCCAGCACGGCCTTCCAGACCCAGAGGTCAGTGCCACAGCTGTGGCCCCACTTCTGTTCCCTCCTTCCTCCCAGCTGCAAATCCTGGTGAAACTCCTCCTCAGATCAGGCATTGCTCCCAGGACATCTCAGTTGTCCATCCTTGCTGCTTGTGTGTTGCTCTGCTGGCACACCTGGTGGTGTCTCAAAAATGCCACAGTGTTTTCTGATATTTCCCATGAGGGAAATACACTGCTCCCTGCCCAAAAAGCCTGGGATCACACAGACATTCTCACTACCTGCATGCTCAAGACCTGGAGTGAACTAGGCCAGGTGGTGTTTGACAGCTTCAGTGTTCCCCACCTGAAATCTTCTTTAATTTCCTTTTTCTATCTCAGGTTTGTGTACTTGTGCATAACAGCAACTTGTGCATCTAATACCAGAGGTTTTCCCAGTAACTCTTTTAATTAACCCTGGCAGTTTTTCAGTTTATTAGCTTCTCAAGAAGTTTAAGCATTTGTCTTGTGGGAAACACTGGGTAGATGCCAGAGAAACTCACTCTGCTAATTTATTATTCTGGATTATTTGAAAAAAAGAAAAAAGCAATTTGTGGTTTGGTCGCAGAATAAGGTGTGAGTCAAAAACAGAGTCTCAGCAAATCTGAGATTATTTATATAGAGAAATCCATCTCTGTGTGTCTCACTGAAAATCTTGAGGATGCAAGTACACAGTAAAATACCTAATAAATCTGAGGATCTAACAGATCTGTGAGCAACCCAAGAGCTTTCCAATTCTGTGATCACTGTAGGCATCCAACTCCCACTGACTGTCAAGGTTGTGTGACTTACTACGACTCTTTAAAGGTCATGCTTAAAGATTAAACACAAGAGGTTTCTTGCTGGTGTTGATGAACAGGAATGATTTGCTGTCAAGATGCAACAGCAGCTGTGCATGAGAAGATTGTCAGTGGGAAGGTGTTCTGGATTAAGTTAAACACAGGTTTCACGGCCACAGTTTTGTAGGATTCCACAGCTGCTGCTTTCATCTTAATTGACTTCTTCTTTGGGATCGTCCTCTTACAGCTGTAAACTCAGAGATCGTGGAACTCCAAGGTGAAAAGGAGGGCACTGAAACCGGCTCCTGACCAAAATTCCTCTCATGACTCAGATTCCTCTCACCCTGCCGCGGGCGCAGGGCACCGATGTGAGAGCAGCGGTTCCCATGAAGGAGCAGAGTTCAGAGAACAGAATTTTAGGCACATGCACACCGTTGTGTGGTTAATCATGAATGAGCAGAGCGTGTTTTGGAAATGTTGCATAATGTAATTACTCGCTTCTGAGCTGCAAACTCCTCGGGGAAATTACTGTTGTATGAATGTGCGTGTTAAACCATACGGCCGTTGTATATAATGTTGTGTTCAGGCAGAAAATAGGTCAGTCAATAATTTGACCTAAGTTCTTCGTATGGGTCATCAAATTAGTCAGAACCGTATTTGCTGAACTTTAAAGTGTAGTTATTTTAGGGCCCATGGGATTTGGAGGTTCTGAGTCAAGGGAACAAGCTCCATAACTTTTTTATTGACAGCAGTTAGATATCCTTTCCTGGCACTTTCAAATGCAGTAATACTTTTGCATGCCTAAAATTCAAGAAATCTAAGTAGTCATTAGTTTTTCTAAACATTCATCCTTTGAAAACTGGCTGCTTAAAAGACCTGTGAGCTAGGCACAAAAATGGCTCCAAATAGAATAACTGAGGCCAGGAGTGACATTTGGAACCATCATTCTTCCAAAATTGTTGCCATGCCAGGGGAAGGGAAATATCTGAGAGAACTTTTGGTAATGGTGCTTGAAAATACAGTGTGTGTGAAGAAAAGAGACGTTGCAACATAAAAAACCAAAGAAAAACCCCCAAAACAAACAAAAAACCCTCCATAATATACATAATGTATCAAGTGGTCTTTGATCTGCTTCATTCCAAACTTTCTTGAGAGTTGTCCTTTTCCATAATCAGACTTTTTGACCTTGTTTCGCCACATGGGTTTAAGTGTAAGTACAGGCACCTGGGAACGTTCTAGAAGTTCACAGGTCCAGAGCCTTGTTTTAGGTCCCTTAACCACCTCATGCATGGTTACTTCTGCAGTTTCTCATGCCTTGTAAGCCGTGCTGTGCTCAAGGTCTTTGACAGCCTCAAGGACGACCTGTGGAAATACCTAACGAGCACCAATGGGCCTAACGACCCCTTTGGCCAGCCTCACCTGGACCTTCCAACCACACCATGGCCTGGGGGTCAGTTGTGTTCAGTTGGGGGCTGCTGCTCCTTTCCTGAGTTTGTGTAGGGCTGTGCTCTCCTGCTGCCCGTCCTAGGTGGCTCCTGGCTCATCCTTTGCTGTGCTGTAGACTGTCAGTGGGCACCATCACCAGTCCTCCACGTTCAGCATTGCAGGTCTCTGCCTCTTGTTGGGGCCTTGGATGGTGGGATGTGACCTGCTTCTCCTGCTTAATCCCTGTTGTGAAGAAGCTGGGCCCGTGTCTTTCTGGTGGTGAGGCTGATTCCCAATCCGGTTTCCTCCAGGATGATGATGAGGTTGTTACCTGGATGTAGGTCGGTAACTATTTTTATACCCTGCACCTGAAAAAATTTTAAGGCAATATTGTCTGTTCTAACTTCCAACTCATATTGTTTTCATGCTCATTCTCATTTATCATAACTTGTGTGTTTTATTATATTTTGCTGTTATTTGCTGCCTCCTTTGCTGACATGAAAATTTTCATCCAGTTTTGACAGACATTAAATAGGTTAGTTCTGTACCATCTGAAAGACCTTAAATTGAGGGGTTTAACCCATTTTAAGTAAAGCTTATTTGATCTCTTGCAGCCCTAAAATTGCAGCCTTCATAACTGTATTCTATGTTTATCTTTAGTTTCAAAAAATATTGTAATTTAACTCAAATTCCAGGTTTTATTTTGCTTCTCATTAAGCTGGAAAACATTATTGTGTGCCTGTAATTGGGAGTCTTTGATCTCAAGACAGTCACAAGCCACATGAGGGTAAATAGCCTTTCATGCAAAGCATTCCTGTTTGCACTTGACAAAAAACACAAAAAAAACCCAACCAAAAACAAACAAAAAAAAGACCCAAAAACAATCACTTTTTTTAATAGGAGGCAGCCACACAATAAAGGAGGGGTTGCCAGAGGGTCTTGGCAGGACCAAGCAAACATTTGTAGCCTACATAACTTCCTTGACTGAAGGTACAGTGCTCAGGTAGGTGGTTTTGCAGGCTTGAGATGTGTCCACACAATGTTCTGCAAACCTGGGCTTGTTCAGGGTTCCAGGATGGAGCCAGCTCTGGAGTGAAACTGCTGTATTCTCTTGGATGTGGTACTTGCTGGAGATGCAAATCTCTGTCTTAGGGCCCATCTGGTGAATTGAAATGCTCTTTTTGCATGGTTTTGTTTTGGTGGGTTTATGAGATAAAGAAAAGCTTTCTGTGGGGGAAAACCAACAATCTCTATGGAGATCTGGTAAAAGAAGCCTCCTGACAAAAGGTCTAAGTCTGCTTCACGGTGTGCCCCGATGTCTTGTGGGGCTGTTGTCTGAGCACTTTCAAGCCACACAGGGTGTGGGTTTCTCAGCTATCCTATGAACTGGAGATGAATTTTTTTTTGTGTGCGTCAGCCTTAGCCTGCAATATACTTAGTGGCCCTTGAAACGATGTGTGCGGTAGGTCTTGTTGGTATTGTGAGGAAATGGGGTGTCCCAAGGGCTGATGAGGCACTCTCATGGTGGGGGAGAGAGGAGCACACCCAAATGCTGGTGTAGGATGAGCTCACTGCAGAAAATTTAGCTGCTAACAGTGACAAAGTGTGACTGCATGTGAACTCTGATGTTTCAAGGGCATATGTTTTCCCCTTTCCTTTGTCGTTCATCATAGGCTTGGCAAGAGGCAGACCTCCCAGCTGAAGGCTGTTTTCCAATCTAGCTTCTGGTATCTCCTCCAAGGCCTGGGGCAATTCACATTAAAGGTCACTAAGTTTTTGTTCAAAAGGGGTTTTTCTTTATGGCCCTGCTCTCTGTGACTACTGAAGAAGAGAAAAAGCAGAGCAAAATCTCTCTCAATCTCTGGTTCTTACATCCAGTATTTACCAGCCTTGCTCATATATGACAAGTGGTTTGGTTTCTTGAACCAAAGGAGCCCATTGTAAATGAAGCAGTTTCCATAAGAGCTAAAAATCCTTTTGTATTTGGTTGTGATTTTTTTTTTTCAAGTAAAGAAAAGCTGATTGAATTTCTCACGTTATCTATATACTCTTTGTGGCTTCAATAGAACATTGCTGAGCTATTAAATATGTGTGATCAGAGCCCAGGCATGGCCTAGCTGGCACTGATTTTGGTGGCAGCAGCACAAGCAGCTCCGTTGCTCCACCTGTGTTCTGCCCCTTGTCTCTTTGGGAAACTTGGCCAGTGCAGGGCATGAGGTGGAAGAAAAGCACCAGTGCTGCTGGGCAACAGTGTGTGCAAGGGGCAGTGAGTGTGCTGGAGTTGCTGAATCTGATATTGCCCCGAGAAGGAAATCAGTAGTCAAGCTACAGCCTCAACTCGTGTATGCAGAGGGTTTAGCTTTGGTGGTGGAGTGGTTAGAACCATTTATCCTGCAGCAGGTAAAGGGTGTTTATGCTCTTGCCTCTGTTAACACAAAGAGATGCAGAAATGCTCCCACTGCTGAAGGCTGGGGAAATTATTATGCTGGCTGAGGAAGAGGTTTACCGCTCCAATTCCAGCGGTAAGTACCTGGGAAAATCAGTTTAGCTTCATCTTAGACCAATTTACTTCCACCACACTTGGACTGAATATCTTTCAGGGACACTTAGGAATATTTGTGTTCTATAAAATGGCACAAGTAATGGATTTTCTGGAGGTATAATACATTGGTTTGAGGCTTTCAGTGGCTCACATGCCTTATGACAGTCTTCTGCATAAAACACGCATAAAATAAAATCTGGTGTAATTCATTTCCCACATCTTACCAATAGTGTGAAACCACAGTCATCCAAAATGCAAAATATTTGTTATGGCACGCAAAATTCCCACTTTGTCCTGTGATTTAGATCTCCATTCTTTCTAACTATAATAACTATCCATCACTCTGAGTTATTTCTTGTTAATGATGTTTTTGTTTCTTTGATTAAAGGGTTTAATGTCAATGTATGTTACAGTCACTGTTTATCTCAGACTTCTTAATCACCATAACAGCCACCACAATGTCTGGTCAAGTAAATCCCATTTTGACCTTTTTTTTTTTCCCTGAGGGAATGCATTTTCAATTAAATTGTGCTTTTAAAATGTTGGACTGTATTAATGTGGCTTATCATTCTCCCTAGCATAAAATAGTTTCTAGCAGTCCTCAGATAACCAGTTTGGCATCTCTTCTTCCCTCAGCCTAAAGCAGAGTTTCCAACACCAGTTTGTTCTTGATAATGTCACTGGACATGAGACTAAAGGCGGGGAAGTTGGGCATTTGTCGGTGTGGTGTGCAAGTCTCCCGAAACAAAGATTCTGCAACCTGAAAGCAGCTCTCCTGTTCATTTTATGGTCCCCCTGCACCTCCCAAATTCAGATCTGCTCTGGCACTGCAGGGCTGACCCTCTGAAAAATGTCACAGTTATCTGCTTTTACACTCGAGCTTGTCTACAGGGAAAAATAGTGCTGCTTAAAATCTTCAGCTATCCAGCGATGTGTGTACGTGATCTGCATCTTCAATTCTTGCACATAACTATTGAGGGCATAAAGGGAAATTCTTTTTCACGTTAAGCAGAGGGGAAGGAGGCTGGTGGCACTTCTGGGTTCCTTATGAGCACTTGTAGCAAGGTCTCCATGTCCAGCATGGGGTGTAATCTGGGAGCCAGCAGCTTTATAAGTGGGACCAGGATGTAGAGAATGAGTGGATTTTTAGACATGTCTAAAGCTAATTTAACCTGAAACTTGCTTGGCTATTTGTAGCAGCCTGTTCATCACAATCTGTAATGGTTACCAAAGGTGACAGATCAACATCTGGGATACTGGTGGTGATACCCCCAATTTTTGTGGTTAAATTGCTTTTAGTGCCTGACTTGCTAGCGTAAAAGTAACTTGGACAGGTCAAAGTGAAATGCATCTCGTGGCTACTGAGATCTACTTTCTAATATAACATGGAAAAAATTATCTTCCAGAATTCACTTATGAAATTTGCTTTAAATGTCCTTGTTCCGGGGTTAGCTGCCTGCTCCAGTGTACAACTGCTGATGACAGATGGAAAAAGCCAGGGTAAGTTACTGTTACCATTTTGCCTATAGGTCTGCTCTGTTGGGATATAAGCATAAAGACAAAGGTAAAGAGGGCCCATGTTCCTTACAGCAGAGTGTCTGGACCTCAAGTTCCTACCAGAACTGGCCAGCATTTGATAATCTGTAATTCAGAAATCAAATTGTTTGTGCACTTAATAGGTAGCAAAGCACTGAGTAATTTGCTTCCTGCTACTTTTTGTTTGCTCTATATAGGAATCATCTTTGCAAGAGTTGGCTTGCAAGGCTTGTTGCCCCCTCCCTTAGTTATCAGGGGATGGTGTGGCAGGGGTGTAACTGTGCATCCCCGTGCTTGGAGGGGCTGAAGACTTCTCTCTGGCAGAGAGGCAAGAGTATCTGTAGTTGTCCTTTGCAGGCAGAGAGCTCTTCTCCCTGTGCAGTTTTCCACATCACATGCAGGCTGGGTCAGTTATTCTGTGTGCATTTATCTCTGAATAGTAATACGAGAGGTGTCTTTACTCTCCCTCTCTCTCTACTGTTTTCATTCATCTGCTTTTTTATTTTTTACTTTTTCCTGAAAGTATTGTGCAGGAAAGAGCATCTGCACATTTCTGTCCTGACTCCTCAGCACTCACCACCTCTAGAGTCCTGACCTCTCCAGATCCCATCCTGACTCTGCAAAGTTATCTGGATTACAGCCCCTCACTCCTTCCCTGCCATGGTCATTTTTTATTTTTATGACAGCCTTTACCTAATTTCAGCTGCCCTGGGTTAGTTACCATCGGTGGAAAATTAAACTTTAAAAAAAATACAAAATTGTTGCTCTCTGTTTGGCAAAGGCTCAATAAAAAAATCCTGTCAGTTTTCCTCTGTCTCCAGTTCAAATAATTTAGCCTTCATTTGCCATCCCCACCCAATAAAATACTGCAGGGGCTTGAGTTTTCCTGGGTGTCTTCTCCCTAAAAGCCACACAGAGGATTGTGAGCCTGTGAATCACACAGGCAGTTTGGAGCACCATTCATAAATGGCATCTCCAGAGAGATGCTAGGAGAAACCTGCTTCCCTGGGGTCATTCAAAGGCGTTCTCCCAGCTCTTTCCCAAAATTTTGCAGTGCACCCTTCTTTGGACTAGACTTTGGGGTCACAGTGGTGATGTTTGATATCTGCACAGCTCCACAAGAAGGGATACTGCAGTGCTTTCCATCTGTGCCCCTTTGTGTCCCCTCTTCCTTTACCCCTCTGAGAGGGGACCCAGCCCATGCACTGAAGAGCTGTTCTGCTTCCTTTCTCCCAGTCATACTGGGATGAGTCCTAGCTGCCATTGGCATCTAAGTGATACTACACTCTGCAATGGTTACTGCTCCTCCCACGCGGCTGCTTGAAAAAAACCAAAAAAATACATATTGTAGGTAAAGGAAGGCTTAAATCCCCTTGGCCTCTATCCAGCCAGTGCTCATTTACAGCTCAGCCCATTTGCCAGGGTCAGTGTGTCTAAATTCAGATTAAGCTTTCCAGAGACCTCTCCATCTCTGGACTCAGTTTAGGTATGATAACTCTTGCTGAGTACTGTCTTCTACGTGGTAATCACAGTCTCCACGATAACATTCTTCGATTGATACAAGTGGGATCTTGACTTTTGTTTTGTGGTGGGTTTTTTTGGCGTGGGTGTGTGTTTTGGCTGGTAGGTTATTTGGTTTGGTTGTTTTGCTTTGAATCTTTTTGTGGTTTAGTTTGGTTGGTTTATGTTGGGCTTTGGGGGTGTTGGGTTTGTTTGGTTTTTTATCTCTTCAGGTTTTTTGTTTGTTTAGGGTTTTGGGGTGTTGGTTGGGCATTTTTTGTTTGTTTTTGGAATTTCGTTGGGGTTTTTTATAGTTTGATTTAGAGTTTTTTTATTACAACTTAAATATTGATATTTATTGATTATAAGTAGAGAAGTTCTTTGAAATTAGAACAGACCTAGCAACAGCTTTATGTTCATTGTTAAAGTTGCCCAGGGGCAGCTCTTACTACATGGTCCATGCTCACCAGAGCTCTAAAAGTCTGGGTAAATTCTGCCTGAACCTATTTTTCTTACTCTAAATGTGAATGTTTTGTGCACAAAACAAGGTTGGTGCACAAAATCAGCAAGGTTGGTGTTGCAGCAGAAATTGAAGCCCTTTGTGACTGTACTATGTACATAAACTGTAGATACACTAATGAAAAAAACATGAGACCCACTACTGTAATTTTGTTACAATCAGTAACAATTCTTTCTTGCTTTTGTAGGATATTGTTCTATAAGGCACATGCAGGACATTAAGATGTATATTCAAAACAGTATCAGTTTTCATTTTTTCCTCTTTCTCCAACGCTTTGTTACCCACCATCAAATTTTTTAACAACTGATCTGTAGAAGTTTCTACTTTTTTTATTGTTCTGTAGATAGAAGTCAGTAATTAATTTATATATATTTGTTGATCTGGCAGGAATTGACATGTTCGTATTCCACAATTATCAGGACTTCTGTGGTGATGGTCAGGTCATTGGCCAAGTTCCCTTTGGCACTGCTTTCTAGCTATGAATTCCAAGGGTATTGGATTCACATTTCAGGCTCAGTTCTAAATTCTTGCCTGGTATTTTGCAGAAGCTCAATACTGGGTTAAGAAGTTTCTATGGTCGCTAGTAACTGAGCTCTTTGCAGCTAATGGCATTCACTGCCGACAATTTCACTTTCACAGGAATCCAAGATGGAATCTGAATTCCTGAGATTTCTGAAAGATCTAATAAAAGCTCCCTTGTTTGCCTAGCTTGGGAAAGATTTGCTGATGATTTCATTCCTTTTGCTGAAGCTTCACAGCTTACAGCTACTCTTTCCCTGCAGAAGTTTTAGTAGCATTGCAGAATGAAACCTTGGACAAAGCAATTGCTGTTCAGCACAAATCAATTCCAAGGCAACCGGTTACTTTGTCAACATCAGTAAATCTCCGGGTTTGTCTTCCAACTTTTTGGATATACTGCCAGATATATTATCATTGAACCTACTGCTAGGAGTTCCTAAATCCTAAATTAATCTGATAGGAAAGAGGCTGCCAGAACTCCATCCCCAAAGGTCCAACTAGCTGTGGAGCTGACCGTGTATGCCCAACAGACGTGTACACAACACGCTCGTGTGTACACACAGAATCTCAGGAGTGAACACAGAGAGAAACAGTCATTGCTCATGCATGAGGGGATCTCTCCTCCAAAATGTAGTGCATGCTGAATGCAGAACAGCTCCTGTTTATATACCGTATTTTACATACATATTCACTGATTTTCCCAGAATAAACACATGTATGGTAGTCATTTCCCTGGAACTATTAACATATTTTCCCACCCCTTTATGCATGCATTCTTCTGTCCTGGGGGTCTCTTCGGTGGTCCCTGGTGGTTGACCCCAAACCAATACCCAGCTCCCCAGTGAACTGGTGAAAGTTGGCACAACTAGGCTGGTTGCTTTCCAGTTCTTCTTACAGAATGGGCATTGTGCAGTTCCACAGGCCAGTGGTTTTTGAAGGAAAAGCATTGTGTTAGCTCACCAGGTGCAGACAATTTTTCATCTGGTAACAGTCTCTCCAGCCCTAGGTCTGGATCTCCTGAACCTGCTGTTTGTGTCTCAGAAGCACAGCTGTGTGCACCCTGGCTCCCAGCCCACTTACCTTCCTCTCTGGCTGTCTGGCTTGATACTCACCAGAGATCACACACTGACTCCTGCACCCTTGCTTGCTGCAGTTGCAGGTGCACAAATGGTGGAGATGCAATGGTGTGATGCCAGACAAGATGCCAGCCCTGCTTACACGTGACTGGCCCCCTTTTCCCCCTCTTATTGCACTATTATATGAAGCATGTTCTCTGTGAAATAAATAAGATGGCAAATTCGGTAATATAAAATAACATAAATTTATTGAATGGCCGAAATATCGGAAACGCGATGCCACGATCGAAAAGTCACAGTTCCAAGCCCGGGGTTGGAACTGGGTGAACGCAGGTTTTGACCTCTATCGCGCCAAAACCTCCCTTGTTCACAACTGCTGCTTTTTGCAGCAGGCTTATATACTATGTTTCGCGCAGAGTTCGGAGTTTTGGAGATTAAGTTTTATTCAACATATTCAAAGAAGGAGTTCTGTTCAAAGAACTAAGGTGGACAAAAGCTCGTCCTGTCTTTGATTAGTTTTTCATCACCGGGGAGCATTATCAGATGTTTCCTGATGTTCCATATCTGGGTTCCGATCCGCCCGTTAGCACATAGTCTGGGAGGAGTTCTCGCACATCTAGGTCGTTAGCAGGTGTCCTTGGGAGGAGTTCTCGCCGATATGGGTGCTGTCTGGTGTTTCATGCTTGTGTTCTTGGGATGCAAACCCCTTCCCGGCAGAGTTGATGCTCTCTTTTTTGGACAGGAGTTGTTCTTTTTCGATGTAAAGTGACCGTTCGGCGGGTGTGGTATTGTGTTCAGTCCGAGCCCCGTCCTTCATTCGAGTGCAAATGTTAAACGGGGCCGGGACTACACCCAGCTCAATGCGTGCTCCGGTGTTTTGAAATGTAAATGTCCCCTCGGCAAAGAAAGCATGATTCCGGGAATCGCGCTCGGCTGTCTCAAGAACTCTCCCTCCCCCACAGAACCCAGTATACAGTTTAATATCATGATATTTCATATCTGAGCATGAATTAACCGATTCATTTACAACATCTGCAAAACATCTTGCATCCTCCCTTCTCCCACGTTCAGTTCCTCTGTTAAATATCCTTTTATAAATCCTGTGAAATCCTGGAATGCTCTTCCCCTCTGTCCCATAATGAGTCTCATGCTTCCACAGGTGGTATCCCGACCCTGCCTGGTGCAGGGTGTCCTCCTAGCCACTGTGTTTGAGGCTCGCTTGAAGCAGCCCTGAGGGGGCTCAGGGCTGGGGCTTCTCTTTATGTTATCAGGTTAGTGAGGTTTCCTCTGTGCTCCTTTTGTGTTCATGGAAATGAGCCTTTCATTGCATAGCCTAACACCTAGCACAGCTTAAAGGCTTCGTTAATTGTTGTCACTCTTTGAGGTGCCTCCTTGGAGGCACTGAGTTGTGCACCAACTTCATAGCAATTAGTATGCTCCTCATGACAACAGTATGTGAATTCACCCTAAATATTGTTTTTCTGTTGTAAGCCAATTTTAGATTATTTGAGAAAGTGTTTCCTCAACTGGGTGCTTGCTAGCTCAAAGCAGACGGATTTGCCTGTAGTACTGCAAACTCTGTGGCATAATGTAGTCTTACCCTTGGTCTGCTGTCGTAAGTGATTTTCGGCGGATAACAAACAAAACTTGTTGAAAGGTAACATACCCGTATGGGTAAATATTGGTTTTGTCTGTTAAAATTTTGAATAATGAATCTTCGCTTCCTGGCTGAGGTGCCGAACCTTGCGTTTACTCATATAATTAAGAAACACAACAGAAAAGTTCAGCAGTAATTAGGTAAGTAAAGAAGCAGTTGGTCAGTAAGGGTTGCAATTACAGCCAAACTAGATGCTTTACTTGATTTCACAGCCCGCTTCCCAACTTTGTGGAGAAGCAGCCTGAAGGCAAAGTTTCCCATCATGTGAGAATGGGATCAGCCATCTGGGAGAACCACAGTCCCTTTACTGGCAAACCCAGGATTTTTCTGTCCATCTTCATTACTGGAACACCCTGTACTACCCCTCTGCATGTGGCATCTTTTACCTACCCAGCATTTCATGAGTCCTTTGGGTATTTTTTAAGGTACTTGTTTTTCTTTCATCAACAGATATACTCTGCCTCACGGTATAGCACCATTATCCCATGTAGAGCCAGGCGACTTTTGGAGATTTCTCTCTTGTCCTTTGTCAGGGTCGTTGCTGTCCTGTTATTTCAAAACAGTGGCATCAAAAAAATGGGGGGTTTTGCATATGCTGCAGAGTTTCTGATGGTATTGATCTGTGACATTTTGTCCTCTTCAGATTTTGGCAATGACCAGTAGTCAACTGAGATCAGACCTGAGCTTGTAGGTGGAGAATATTGCTTCTATTTATGTCCTGAGGTGACACCAGACTGGCACCAGGATTTTCTGAAGAGATGTGGTTCATGGCTCTCCCATCATTGTTAGGAAAGGCATTGACTGTTCATTTCTCCAGACCTTCACAACTATTGCTTATGTTTCAAGTTTGCAATGAGTTTGTACACTATTCTGAAATAATTGGCTTTGCTGACGATCAAAGAAGTGCTAGCAGATATGCAAGCCAAACCTGTATTGTGACATTTGGTTTTTATTTCAGTGGCCATCTGAGAAAAGCAGTTCTACCCAATCATATCAGTAAAGCTCTCTGCTTTTTTTTTTTTTTTTTAAATAAATTTGGAGGATGCTACCAAGGACTAAGTGCAAAAAATTGTCCTAGTTGCTGTGTGAAGGAGGACAAATAGTTCTGTGTGTTTTCTGCTTTATACCTCTCAAAACTTTCAGCAGTAGACATGTAAAGTATGATTGAGGCTTTTTTCCTTCTTGGCAAATAAACAAAGTTTTAAATCAAAATGCAAAACAACTGGAGTGGGTAGCATCTCAGGAAAGATTTCCACAGACTCTAACTTCCCACAATAACTTTCTTCAGTCTAATAATTATTAGGTGTGTCTTGAAGCCTTGCTTTGAAGCCTGAGGAACACTCTTTTTTGTGCTGTATTTTTAAGAATTTCAGTTGTGTGGGCTCAGGTTTGAAAAGCTTACAAAAACACTTTCTTGGCTGGCTAAGTAAGACTTCAGCTGGCTTCAGTAAGCTCAGTACACCTGAAAAATCTCTTTTCATTTCAGCTGTTTCCTACACTGCTCAGTTTCTGATAATCCAAGACTAATGGTACAGAATATACAGGAAATAAATCATAAGAAATCCTGCAAGGGCACTTGAATTTGATACAGAAAAGATATTTTGATAGTATAGGATGGGTTACCACACTGCATGCCACAGACACCTTTAACACTTCCAAGTTTAAAAGATGAGTATCCAAAATCTGTATCCATCCTACAGTGGATCACAGACTTCTCTTAGGGAATAAGGCAGAAACAATTATTATATTGATTGCCCTGATCCTGGACTTTACAAGATCTAGATACCAAAAACCAGTCGCTTCTGCAATGACTTCTACTGATGAAGGTATAATTGCCTTTTAATAATGAATAGTACCGCATATCTTCATGCAGGAGGTTGCAAAGCGGGTAAGACAGCCTTCATCCCCATGCTGACAGACTGACATTCTTCCTGTAATTCTTCTGGAGGGGCAGATGTCTTCGGTACTGACCAGAAAAACAACTCTGACACTGTGAAGGTGGAGGTACTAGTGTGGGGGGTGGTTGACCTGTTTTTCCCTTTCACTGAGAAGAGACACAAGCACACTCAGGATGGAACCAATCGGAGAATTTATTTTCTCATATTATCTCTGTGCAAAGTGGAGCTATGGCCCAATGCACGAAGGAGCCTGATAGCAGGGTGAGGTGCCCGATCAGATGCCAAGGCCTTGGTTATACATTTGGTCTCCTTAGAAAAATACCCTACTGTGCTATTGTCAGTATGTGGTGTTCTCAGCCAGTGAGAGCCTGTTGAGGTTGGGCCTTCAGGTCATGCCGACCCTGAGTATTGAACTTTGTGATGGGACACCCTCCCTTACGGCCGAAGGTGAAAGAGCAGAGAGAGCTGTTGTTCTGCTAGGGTTCTTTCTTTTGTAGTTTCATAGTTCTCTGAAGGCAGAGTTCAAACGGGTTACATGTTAGAGCCAAGCAGCAGCAGGCTAATAGCAAGTTGTAAACAGGTTCTTCTTCTTCTTGATGTTGTTGGTGTTGTTCAAACTTACAGAAGTGTCCATTATATTTATTAATTAACCAGTAGAATTAACACACGATTCAAGTTTTTCTTTTCTAACCTATCCTGGTCTAATTCTAACAGTCGTAAATCTTACACAAGCCTTACATAGATATTACACAGATTTGCGTATATTGCTTCTATCAGTTCTTATTGTTTATGTGAATATTCTATCTGAAAAATGTGAATGGTATAATTCCATCTGTGTTTTGTCTCAAGTAGAGAAATTCTGTGAAAAGATAACACTGCTGCAGTAAGAACTGTGTTTAAGGTCTCTTTGCTTAAGGCATTTAGCATATATTTCTACTAAAAGCTAAAAATCTGTATTTCTATTTCACTTTGGTGTGACTTCATGTATCTCAGCTTGTCCAAAGGTTTTAATTCAATCCCTGTGCTTTGGCTTTCCCCTGGGCCTGGGTCCAGAGGGGTTCTCACTCCAACACCTGAGGCTGTAAATTCCTAGCCCCAGGTAGTGTTTGCTGTCCTAAGCAAGTCATGCAGCTGTTAGTGCCTTGCATTTCCTATGTGACTCCGAAGACTGACGCAGTTCTTGCTCTTTACCCCCTAAACGGCCATTTCTAAGGTTTGTTGCGCTGCATTAATTGCTCACATCTTTCTGTACTGTGGAGCAACTGCACTGCTGCTCTTGTTTTCCACCGTGAATCATGCTCAAAGTATCTCCCTTCGAGGGAGTCAGTAGAGGGCCTCCCGCACAGACTTGTCTTGGCAGTGTCAAGGATCTGATGCTTTAATTTTTGCTCCAAAAAAAAAAAAAATTAATAAATGTCATGAAGGGAAGCTGCCAATGAAGAAAGAAAATAAAAACTGAAAGAAGTCATTTATTTCCACGTGTCTGTAAGCTGCTCTGTGAGCATGCAGAGGTTAGCCATGACTGCTGGCAACTCGACCCCAACCTTTCTAGAGGGTCACCACTGTAGTTTGTAGTAAGTCATGTGAGAAATTTCTCTCTTAGTCCAGACTTGCAGGACACTTTCCACATCTGTGGTCTCAAGCTGGTGAAAATGTGCTGGTAAAATTGTGGAGAGAGGTGACTCTTCTCAGTGGGTAGCCCTCTATGCACAGAGACATCAAATGAGTCAGTAAAGTGCTAAAAATAGCCAGTGGTGGTGTCTGAAGATCTTGGAAAGTAGGTCACGATGCTCACATATAAAAATTATGGATGCTGCTGACAAGGATCAAGGGAAAGCTTCACAGATGGTAGAGTACAGGGAAGAGTTGTAGCAGATCATAGCGTTTTATCCAATAGTTCTCGTGTGCAGAGAAGGTGAGTCACGTGTGGACTTAACCTTAAGCATGTTCTGAAGTATTTTGTTAAAAGAAGTCTGGCTTCTTTTCAACAGTGTGGGTTTTTCCTCTCTCCTCTTTTCCTGGAGCAGAAACAGGGAGAAGTAGAAACAATCTCTTGGTAGTTCTTAATTATTTAGCACAGAGGAATGTGGGGCAATGAAGAGAAGTGAAATTTTTGTTGAAGTGAGCTGTTCAGGTCACAGTCTCTCTTACCTCCTTTGTGCTTAATTTTATTTTGTAGTGTGTTGTCTAGATTTGTATCTTGTGGAATTGGTATGGCCTTTTTAGGGGAAATGTATTAGCAGAGATAAGGTAAAACCAGAAGAACTTTTTAAGATATCTCACTTGATTAATCTGCTTTCTGTCTAAAAGATGATCAACTGAAAAGCAAATCAGTTTGGTGTTGTGATGTACATACAGTCATTTCCTGTGTCTGCTCTTGGTCTTCATCACTGCCTGTGACAAGAGGAGCCCAAATAGAATAAAAGTGATTTTTGGATGTTTTACTTGCAACTCATTTAACATGAGCTGATGGCTGTTTGGGTTATTAATCCATTTGCACAAGTAGATGAGAAATTGCATCTCATTGTAGGAAAGCTTAAAACCCCCCAGAAATTTAGTTTTCCTTGGTAAAAGTCAATCTAAGAAAGAAAAAAACCCGAACAATGAAAATTAAGAAAATACTAAGTAAACATTGAGTAAAAAATCAGAACCAGACGAAGATAGTTGGATGATGTGCAATATAAAGGACATTTTGCATATAACATAGCAATGTGAACAAATCCATCAGAAAGCCACAACAGAAAGTAAATACATATACTCAGATTTTTCATACTCTTTTTCTAAAAGAAACATGTTTTAATGAATAACTGAAACCTGGTTCTTTAGGGTTTGTCCACGAAGGGAGACAACACTTCAGAAACACTCAGTCATTTTTTTAATAACCAAAACAATTCAGGTTAAGTTTCAGGAAAATTGTTTACATGTAATGAAATATTTAAATAACTTAGGAACAAAGGGCTCAGTCCTGTATTGGCTTAGCTGTAAAATGTATGTAATACCATTGAGATCATCACCTTAAATAAAACCACTGAGGACAACCTAAAATGAAAAGAAAAGCATCATAAGCTCATAAAAATAGAGTAAATGAACAGAAGAAGAAAGCATACAAACTTGTCAAAATGAGCAGGAAGAAAACCAACTTATAATTAATGTGAATGAGCTAATGGATAAAGCAGAATTATTGCTTAGAAAAAAAAGATTTACTAAAGAGCTCACCATATCTGAACACTCTGGATCATTGATGGACACAGAACAATTATTTAATACAAATTACTGCAGTTCAAGAGAAATTATCACCAGGTAAAACTGCTTCCAGAAACCTACGAGGTAGAAAGGAAAAAGTAATGTACAAATCCTGTTTAGACACCACTGGTATATGACTATATGTGCATATTTTAAATGAAAGTACCTGTATATTCATAATCATAATCTCTTTTTGGGAGCATATAAAGTACCTATGACAAATTTTCTTTATTTTGCTTATTTTTATTATTGTTCTAAGCCAACCATTGAGATGCTTGAGTTTCACATGAGATGTGAATATATGTTTGATCTTAGAACCAAGCTGGATGAATAAGCATTTGCACATACTTGTGTATGTCAATTTTAATCAAACATATGTGAGTTACTTCAAGTGTTCTTTCTTTCATCAGTTCCTCAGTATTCAGAGGTGTCAATGACTTAAAATCTATTTAATCACTTCTAAAATAGAAATTGTGACAGTGAAATCAAACTTACAGGATGGCGTTTGGGTTTGTGCACCCACTGTATAGCGTGAGGTGGTTAATTGCGGCTGCAGAATACACAATTTTATTTGCTTTTATTTAGAGATGACATCTCTATCTGAGGAGAACAGCAAATTTGATATGAGAATTACGCTCAAGGTCCACGTGATAATCTGTCAGTGTCACTATAGGTTTAAATTAGCATGTTGTCTTTTTTGTAGTACATAGCTCAGGTTTTTTACCACCTTGGAGTCCTTAGCTGTTATTTTAAGAAAAGAGTAAATTATGGAAAAAGAGGAAATTAGCTCTGTCTGATCACTCAACCCTAAAAAAGTTCATGGCTGGTAAAGAAGAGTATGTCTGTGTCTTGGTTTGAAAGACAGGTGTCTGCTAAGGAAGGCAGGAGCTCCCCTTGGAATGGAAAATGCAATCCCCTTCCTTCCGAATTATTACAAATTTGAAATTAAGGGGCTTTCAGGCAAAGATATGAGGAATAGGAATAACAGGTTTTTTCATATATATATATAACATAGCAATAGTACAGAGACACTGGTTTAACCTGACAGAGTCAGGGGTACAACCTGGCACCCTGCTGGGCAGGGTGTTGGTAGCAGTCCGATTCGGTGGTAGCTGCAGTTCTCTTTGCAGTGGTTCTGTTGAAGCAGTGATCTTGTAGAAAAAAGCCTGGTCCTCCTCAGAAAGTCCAGTGGTGATTATTGTGTAGCTCTTGTCCTCTGGGATCCCAGCAGGTAAGGCTGCCTGTGCTGTTCCAAACCCCAGATTTTATCCCGGTGGGAATTCTTGGCTCCTTCCCCTTGGGCAGAGCATCTCACAATGGGATGGTGAGTCATGGGGCAAGGCACTGATGGGCCCAGTAACAGCAGATAGTCCGGAGGGAGGAGGCAAGGAACATCGCTACACCTGGTCTCAACAGCTCATGGTAATAGAATACACTGTAACCCAGGACAGTCTGTCACACTTTCGTGGTTTATTTTTTGCAGGGTTTGTTTTTTTGTGTGTGTTTGTGTTCGTCAAATTTTATGGATCCCAATCTACAGATTTCAAAGGGCCTGCACATTTCACACGGTCTTAAACTGTGATGATAAATCAGTGCAAGGAGAAGTATGTCAACCATCAAGTTAATACTTGTCAGAGATTTGAATGTATTTTATGTTGGAAGTGACAGGAATGCCACGGCTTGAAAGACTTATGTATGGCAAAGAGTCATTTCTTATGTGTGGTGATAATCAAATTCTAGTCCCAGATCATGGGAAACTATCTACAAAACAGGATTAAAATAAAACCTTTTTTCTTTCTTTTTTTTTGTCAAAGAGACAAAATCCATGGCATTAAATTCAACATATGAAGTTTATCCTTGAAAAAGCAGTAACAACATGAGTAGTAACATGAGCAGTAACAACAATGAAAACAATCTGTAGTAAGAAATTATTCACTGAAGGGTTTTCCTCAAGCTTTGTGGTAAAGAATAACTGCCTAAAATTTCCATTGTTTTATGGAACCCTAATGATTGAAAAGTGAGTATAGGGGATTTCTTGAGATTCAGGATGACAGCAGATTTTTTTGAGGTTTAAAATGTTCAGTAAAAAGCAGTATGTAAAGCTTTATTCATTGTTAAAAAGTGAATTCAGTTGGAGTTGTCTACTTCGAGCAACCTTCCTACAATCCCTTAAGCCATATTGGTGAGATAATGTTGAAGTTCCTACAGAAGCGGGAAAATGTTTTAATAATAAAAAGGTTTTATTTTATTACTGAAAATATTTTTAAGTGTAATCTGTTACATTATGAGAATAATTTATTAATTTGGTATAGAAAAAGTTTGGAATGTATTTTCCAAGTGCTTGAGGTGAGACTAGATTAAATTTATTTGGAAAAAAATAATTTATTTTCGTATACGAAGAGTGAATTTAAAAACTTTCAATAAAACTAACTTTGAGTTTTGAATGTGGAAAGCAAAGTCAGGCTAGAACTAACACTCATTGCTGGATGCTATGAGCAGAGTTGAGAATAAAAGGTGTTGCTAGAACAGATGCATTCATTTTGTTAGCAGGACTTTTTTTTATATTTTTAAAATTAACATGACCAGGGTGTGGGGGCCTGTAGCAAATATTAATGATGTGGGAAGTGTGAGTGCTAGCAGCTCATGGCCAGCTCATTATCATGGTGATAATGGGTGTCTGGGCAGGTGGTGATGCCAAGGCATCCCACGGGTGAGGTGAGAGATGCCTGGGCAGGCAAAGCTCTGGGCCGGGCAAGGGACTTTCCACAGCACAGGTACAGCTTTAGGCAAGGACCAAGGCACAGGGATGAAAGCCCACACTGATGTTTCTCACAGCTTCTCGCAATGTAGCTGTTTCCACTCAGTCTGATCCAAGATTACAGGTGCCTCGTACCAGGGCTTGCCTAAGGGAAGAGGTGACGGGATCTGTTGGTGTGGGCCAAGGGCCACCATAGCCTACACAGGGCCGTCTGGGTGTGGGGTCATCCAAAAACCAAAAAGTGAGGGATGCACAAGAATTGTGCTGAGAGCACCTCGATTAACAGGTCATGAAGATCCCAACCCACCCACATGGGTTTCTCAGGACATTCCAATTAAGAAAACAAAGGTCAGCCCAAAAAAAGGCCAGTCTGCAGCCATTAAGAGATAGAAGGGGAGGATAAAAGGACTGGAGACAAGACACCCTTAGAAGGAGAAGGAGTGGTGAGGAAATAATACTGATTGGCAGAGGTGAGACACAGTGAGAAGGGAGGGAGAATCACAATTGCTATTCCTGAAGGGTACATATATCCAAAAATAACTTGCGAAGAGCCCTGAAGAGGTGGCAAGGATTTGATAACTGTACACCTTGTCCTCCTCCACAACAAGTAATCATGGCCAGATACCTTGAAGACATGCGAGCCTGGTGCTCAAATGCCAAACTTGGGCCTGTGCATCTCAGTCCTTGCAGGTATGACTGTGTCAGTGGGTGAAATCTGTTCTGCTTTGAAATAGACTTGCCCTCTGTCTCCTCCAATACAGTATGGAATTGAGATTTACTGCATTGATACCCTTGTGTTGTGGTATTAATCGCGTTCCTTCAGCTGCGTGAATGGAAAAGGTGAAGATTGCAGAGCTTTCAGACAGGATGGGTACTCCGTGTTTGTGCTGGGATTTAACTCCAGTCAGGAGCTAAGCCCCACACATCCACTTGCTCACTTCCCCCTGCTGTGGGATGAGAATCGGAAGAGTGAGAAGAATAATGGGCTGAGATAAAGAGAGTTTAATACAAGAAAAGCTATGCACACAAGCAAAGCAAAACAAGGAATTAATTTGCCACTTCTCATGGGCTGGTAGATGTTCAGCCGCCTCCAGAAAAACAGGGCTACTCTGTGCCAGACAAAACCAGGACAGTTTGAAAGCATAGCCACTGCAGATTTAGAAAAATTTGCAATTAGTTTTCACTCTGGCATGGCTAAGCCATAAAAGCAAAGAGAGGACATTAGAAATTTCAGCCTGTGTTAGCCACCCAAGATACATTACCTGTCTTCAACGGTCATGGAAGTGATAAATTGATAATATAGAGGTTAATCTTCAAAATGTCTTGGACAGTGATAAAAAAAAATTAATATTAGAAGCTTGTTCCAAGGTAGGTTTGTGGGGTTTTTTATTCCCAAGAAAATATATCGAAATCATCAATCCATCTGAGCTGGAAAATTATGCATAGAAGTAAGAAAACAAGCTGATACATTCAAGCAAACTGGAAGTTAACCAGCCCTGCCTGAGTCTTGGTTCTGATTTGGAAACCATATGCATTCTCCTATTCATGTAGTCCTAGGAAGCAAGCATCTTATCCATGGGGATACAAAGGAGTGTCTAAGTAAGTTCTTCATAGAATCTCATGTGAAACAGCCAGTTTTTAATCAAACTTGCTTAGGAAAGAGTATTTCTGAAGAAACTGAGAGAGTTTTAAGCCTCATCTAAGCTCTGCAAATTTCAGGAACTGATCACAGTCCTAAGTGGAAGGAATTTAAACAAGTCCTGAATGCTGCTCAGGTGCCATAGGACAGCCCCATGCTCTGAACAAAGAAATATTTATCCCACTAGTGAGTCAGATGTGCTGTCTTTCTGCAAAGCAAGGAAAATTGGGACAAAAAGCTTTGTAACATAAATCTTTACCCTTTTTGATGGCGGATTCAGATTCTGTATAGAGCATATTCCATAACCTCAGCAACTGCCAGACAGATTATATAAATATTCTTTTTCAATAAATGAAAGGAGTGCTGCAATAAAAGACACAAAGAAAGCAATGCATTCAAAAACATTAAACCCGAAAACATGTACTTGTGTAGAAGTATAATTTTGCCACACCCTTAGAGCAGAAACTGCTGAGAATCTCTAATTCTACTTTGGTGCAGAATTTCCTTATCTTCTTGGCATAATTTGCAGCCAGATGCAATGGCAAAATTTGATTTTGAAGTAAGTTAATTACCTTTAAATTGTAGTGTGCAGTGCCGTGATGTTACGGTAGGAGCGTGATGCAGAGTTGTGTTTTATTGCTGTTTGTCATCACATTAAATTGGCTGAGTTGGGAGTTGCAGTAAGGGCATTAGCATTCACAGCCATTACTGCCTTCAACACTGCCCAGACTTTGCACTTCCCTCTCTCTCTCCCCACTCGTTCAGGAATTCTGCTTTATGCCCTTTTTGAATGCAAAATAGATTCTATCAGATTTCCTCCCCCCTCCTGACTGCCTTTGCTGGGAACTGCTATGGAGAGGAAAGCTGCCTTTAAGTTCTCCCCCTTCTTTCAGACTTGTGGTTATGGCTGACCCGTTGTTTTTTGCACCTTTGAGTTTTGTTCATTTTCCATATTGGTGAGCTGTAAAAGCCCTTACAAAGCACAAAAGTTTGAGCACTTCAATTTTCACTTTTTATTTTCGTATGTTGGAGAATCTGGGAACTCAGTCTTAAATATGAATAATTTTACTTCCACACATGCATATGCTAATAGAGATGAGAAAAGTTAGGGGTTTCAACACATCTAGGATTGCACTAACAAAAAAAAATGTTTTGGTTGGGAAATTTTTAAGTAACATGTTTCATCCTTTCTGAATATTTTTATAATGTATGTATCAAACTTGTTTTCCATTTTAAGTGTGGATTTTATCCTCATTTTCCAATGGTAGTGAAATAGAACAGATAGAAAGCCCACACTGAGGTTGGTAGAGGTCTGAACTGGACTTAGTGGAAGCTGAGCGAGCCCTGAGTTGGACAGAGACTTGTGGAGGGAACCTTCTGGTTTCATCCAGCTCTACCTCCTGCTAATGGCACGATGAGCTGTGTCAGCTTGTCATGGTCTTGACCTGTTGAGCTCTAAGCTCAAAGACATTGACTTTGCGGCTTCTCTGAGTGACTTTGCCAACAATTGACCACATCTGATGGGGAAAGTGTTTGTGAAGATCCAACTGGAATTTCTCTTACAACTTGTAAGAGAACAAGTTACAGCCTGTGTCTCTTGCCTGTAGCACAACTTTGCCTCTTGTACTCTTGCTGTGTACGTATAAGCAGGTTTCTCTGTCTGCTCTGCAAACTACCACCAGTTTGTCGAAGGCAGCCATTAGATCTCTCCTGAGTTTTCTTCCTCTTATGGCTGAGCAAGCCCGGTGTCTCAGGTTCTTCTCACACTTGTGTGAGCCAGCCTACCAGTGGTCCCATGTTACTGGTCCTCTCCTGGTCTCGTTGCTGTTTGACAATGTCTGTCTTCTACTGGAGATTCCAAAACTGGACATGGTAGTCCACATGTGTCTAATGAGTGCCAAATAGAAGAGAAGAGGATAAATTTATTTCAATTGCTGGGTCAAGTCTTGCTAGTGCAGTTTGGTACCTGGTTATTGATCTCAATCTCAAGGGCTCACAGCTAACCCACAATGGCCACATGTGTCAGAGAATGCAAAAAGATGGCTACCACCTGGTCAGGGTGACTAAAGCCTGTCAGTGACACTGGGGTCCTGGCAGCTGTGCACTGTCCTACATAAATTTCAGAAGCTACCCTGAGTAAACCTGATGAAGATTCACCATCGGTCCAGACTCACCTTTAGCTACCAAAAATTAGGGTATCACTTCAAGGTGTCCCAAGCAAGTGGATGAATCACCCCCCAAAATGTTTTTGTCTGACTGCATACACCAGGGGAGAGACTTAGACTTACACTCTAAGTCGAAGTTTAGCTTTTAGGCATCTGAATTCAGATGAGATGACAATTCAGATGGGACCGTACCATCAGATGGTACTCTTGCACCCTTGGAGTAGAAAACAAATGTTTACATTGTTTCTCTTCAACATAGAAATTTCTTCCTCAGCTGCAAGCCTCAAGGTCTTATCTTCACACTGACTGGGTGCAAACCATGGTTGCATCTTGCTTGTGTTAGGGCACGGTAGAGTTTTTCTCATTCACTGATGTGGTTTCCTGTGCTTCGGATAGGCCTGTAAAAGTCTCAGAAGTTATTCTTCAGGTGTTTTCCAGCTGAATCTATGTAAAACATGGCTAGCTACTGTACCAAAGAATGCTCCATTTTGAATGAGGTTTTGCAAACACTTAGTATGGATAATGGGAGTGTGCTTAGGATGCTGGAGGCTTTCAACAGATGCTATCTAGCATCCACCTAACCTGCTTGGATGAATGGTTTGAAAACCACTGATGAAAGGGAAGCTTGGTGAAAAACACACCTTGCTAAGCAGGGCTAGGTGGCAGGGTTGAAGGAGGAATTTCATGTTTTGGAGTATTTTAGCATTGCTTTTGTCCTGAAAGCAATCCAGGAGTCTCTGAGTTTAACTGAAATTGAAAAATCAGGGCTACGACAGTCTTACATCATGCACAGGAACTGTAAAGTCAAAACAGTCTTAAGCATGAAGTGATGCATCAGACTATGGAGAAAGAAAAGGACTCTTTCCACAGGTATCTCTTCAATGCTTTGCCTGTACAGGTCTTCACTATTACCCTGAGCTTCAAAATCTCAGATTTCCTTGGCAGTTTTCTCTTTCTCAGCTGTTGACTTCATTACTGTAAAACTACTTCTCTGTTTTCATGAAGTGCTGAGAAGACAATTTAATTAGCAGATCAGGAATTGTTTTAGAAGCGCCAGTGCACCAGACTCTAACCTGTGACGGAGAGAGATTGTACTTTATTCCATTAAGAGCTATTATGAAATTTGGGAAGGAAGGGAACGGGAATGACAGATGGTTAACAACTTCGTAGAGGGCGTTGATGTGGATGAGTTTTTTCCTCAACTTTGTGAGGAAGGAGGGCCACTGTCACAAACTCACTCTGAGGCCACAGGGTGCTGGCAGTCCTCACCAGTGTCCTGCTGCTGGGGAAGGACGTTTCTGTTGTGCAAACACCGTGAGTGGCTGGCACCGACCCCGGCCTGACCCCTCTGGTTTCCAGAAGAGCACAGCTTTTTCTTTCTGGAGGCCCTGGGAATGGCATCACAGCAGCCAGCACAGAGAGTTTTAAGGCTTACTACACCCAAGCCTGGTTGCTTTCTAGCTCTCTTGAAATCACATTTAACAGCAGTAGAGATGAAAACAAATGTAAATGAGAATTTGTTTACATAGCACAAATGTCGGCAATGCAATTACAATGAATTTAGACACAGAACCAAGAAAAAGCTCTTCTTTTATCCACCCATACTTTAATGAACTTAAAGAGGAATGTCTCTGTGCAGAGAAAAAAAATGTTTAACCAAATTTGTTGTCTGGGATCCTTTCTGGATATAATGTTTACACCTAATTTATTCTCTGTGGCTCCATTTAAATGTAGTTTAATCAAAATGCTGATTTCAATCTTTTCCCAAGGGTTTGCCTCCCATCTGCCACTTCACTTTCAGAAATACTTAGTTTCACATAGCTGTGCCCAAAAACCATACCTTCTTCCTAGATGATAAGCAGTTTCTGCTAGCATAACTACCTCACCTTAAAGAAACCCCAAATTTACTCTGAGCGAAATACTCTTGCTGTCTTGGTACAATCACATTCATGGCTCAAGGTAAAAAGCTTTTTTAACGTGCTGAAAATCACATTTGCATCAATGCTAAAGTTTGCCTCTAACTCTGCAACCCTATTTCAAACAAGCTGGTACACAAAGTTGTGTGTACATGCAGCACATTTAGTGCTTGTTTTTGACTGGCGTGGCTGTCACATGTTAGTGTGACAATGCATTATTGCCCTGCCCTTGCGAGAGCTATCATGTGATTTAATAAATATTCAGATTTAAGTACATGCTAGCAAACACTGTGTTGCCCAGAGACCATCAGAAAGAGCTGGATATAGATTGTGATTTAATTGTTTTGGGATTGGGAGGTTTTTGTGTGTGTTTTGGTTTTTTTATTCTTTCTTCTTGGTTTGCTTTTTTTTTCCTGATTACACAATTTTCATGGAAACAAACTTACTGTTAGTTTAGCATTAATCTGTTCCTGGTACTTACTGTTTATTTGCTTCAGAAGCTCAGTCACAATATTTTATTTGCAGACTCAATTATCTCCATAGCAACTAATTGTGATTTATTAATAATAATACTAGTAGCAATTGAAACAGCGAGATAGGAGAAGTATACTATGTACCAAACACGTTGATAAAATTATTTCCAAATAGAACATCTTTCAAATATTTTTAAGAAGCAATGGGCGAGCTTGAGGCAGTGGATGTATAGAGAAACGGGAGCTTTTCGAGACTCTTCCTGTACAACAGAACGTGTTTAGATATTTGTACAAAATTTGTGTTATGCTGTGACTGATCCAAAATGCACTGAAAACTTTGATTTCGGTAGTCTTGGTATTAAACCCTTGTTTAAGTAATTTCTGAACCCATTGTTAAGCAGTCTTTCAGATTTTGCATCTTTCATATGAGAACAATTAAATTGAAAATAAACTAATTAGAATTTAATCTTCTGTTGCAGTGAGGAACAGGAAATTAAGGATTAGGATTAAGGATTGTGTTTGACTGTGGAATTTATTCAATAGTCCTGAACTCGCCGAGGAACAGATTTCTTTTCCACATTGAATAATCAGGCTTTACTAATTTAAAGAACTTACTCCTAGAGCCCACAAATCCAGGCTCATACATTTTCTTTAGAGAGGAAGAAAGCAGAGCTAACCAGGATTGGATTTTTCCATGTAAATCCCAGGGATTACAGGAGCCCCTTCGCAGCTCTGTGCTTTACATCACTCTCCCAAGTAAGCCTACAGAGTGGGGCAGAAAGCCTAGAAAACACTCCAGCATTCACCTTGAAATGTTTTTTCCTGCTTATGTCTTGGGTGTGGGTTAGAGGTGGGGAATGAAAGTTTTCTGGGGCCCGTGGAGAGGAAAGCATGAGATTGCTGAGAACACAGACATGCCAGAAAGGTGGTGATAAATCTGCCCCTGAGCTTGCAGGTCTTGTCTGCTGCTGCTCTGACACAGCCTCTTCTCCCTTGAGGTACTCAGCAGGTTTTCTTAGCAGCAACAGGGCAAAGCATGTGGGACTGCTGCTATGCAGTGCTCACAATGTGAAAGGCTTGCTCTGCCTCACCTTGAGGAGTCACCACTGTGGCTTCTGGCGGGGCCGTGCTAGCACTGAGATCCCTAATGCTGGTATGGGGAAAGAGATTTTAAACAAACAAAAACACCAAACCAAACACCCCAAGGTGAATTGGTGGTATTTGTTGTAGCAATGAATACCCACACAAGAGACTCTGAGCAATAGGATCCTACAATAAATATTTACTCCATACAGAAAACCCTCTTCTCATAGCTTGCCCCAAGAAGTCCCATGAATCTTTTGTTTCACGACAAGATCAGAGACTCAACCCCAAGGGGCAGAACGTGGCTTCTTTTCCAGGCTGCTGTTTTAACACA
Organism: Gymnorhina tibicen; assembly: GCA_013399875.1. Taxonomy (NCBI): domain Eukaryota; kingdom Metazoa; phylum Chordata; class Aves; order Passeriformes; family Artamidae; genus Gymnorhina; species Gymnorhina tibicen. The sequence continues at coordinate 1,569,743 of VXAZ01009904.1, forward strand.
CGGGAGAGGGAACCTGTCCAGAGATTAGGTTGCCAGCCTTGAACTTGAAAACTGAATCCAATTTTCCTCTTCTGCAGCTGATTACTTATGAGACCTCAGGGAAATAATTTTGCGTCAGATTCTTCAAGGTATGATGCCTATTTGTTTTCCGTGGAAATTGGTTAAGGTTAGATGCTAAGTATCTTGGTGTTCTCTGCTGGGCCTTTGAATTTGTACCTGAAAAATGGAGATGGGATAATTCATATACTTGATAAATGTACTAACAATTGTTAAGTTCTTATACCTAACAGCTACAGAAGTCATAAATTTACTGCAGATAGAGCTACATAGTTCCAGATGCTAATTTCACCTTTCCATCTTGTTTGAAAGGGTATTTTGGGCTGTAAAGATGAACTTCTTGCAATATTCAGATCAGTGGTAAATTTCATTATTGACTTCTGTGAATCCACCAACTCTTTAAGGGATTTTATTCTTATTTATATTTCTTTTCCCATGATAATTGAAATAATACCTTCATCACTAGGTCTGCAAATTAGCCATACAAAAGAAACATTCAGCATCAGTCAAGGCAATTAAGAATTTGTCTAGATGGAAAAATACTTGTGTGCAGATGGCACACAAGAAGCCAAGGCTACATTTTCCTCTAGAGCTTGAGAGATTTATATTCACTCCTCCTCTCAGGACTAGACACACACTAACCAGGATAAAGCAATGTTCTTAATACACTTCTGAGAAGGGCTTTAGTTACTTTAGTTCTTTGAGCAAGTTCATTCAGGGTCTCTGTGTGGCCTGATATTGTGCCATGAAGAGGTATCGTGAGACACTGGACAGAGTTCAGAGGTGAAAATAAGGACTGCACGTGGCCCTAAGCTAATCTTGGAGCTTTACTGATAGAGAGCTTCTGCCTCTGAAACACCTCAGAATTTTTTGGCTGCTTTATTCATTTGACCTCTGCTTTTTGCCACCTTCTCCTTCTATGGTTGTGTTCTTCTACATGCCTGATGCTAATTTTTTGGCACAAACCTGCGTTCTTTTTTTCATTTCACAGTGCACAAGTACTACAGGGAACATCATTACTATGAGAATTTACAACACTGTGCAAAGCACTTCTTATTCTTTTCTTACTGCTGAAGAATCAGTAGAGGAAAAGCAGTATAAGATTTTTTTCCCTGATATATTTTTGGGGTTTTTCTACTGAATATAAAAAAAAATAAACAAAAATTGGTTGATTCATGCCTCTTCCACCCAAGATGCATTGACTTAAATTAATGCACTTGTCAGAATAGAATTAAATTCCTGGTCACGATGAGCCAAGAGGATCCTCAACCTCATGTTCCATGAATTTTAAGAAAGGAATATTTATTTTTCTTGCGTAGCTTCAGTCTGGGAAAGAACTGAAATTGTTCCTTTGTGTTGTGCTGAATCAATCACAGGAAATAAATAGTGGTGTCAAACTGCCTCTTAAAGGACCTTTGGTACTTTATCTCACCTTACAGATGTGAGAAGTTTTTTGGGCAAGTGACAGATTGCTACAGACTGGTCAGCGTAGGATCCAGGCACCCAAAGACAGCACAGTCCCCTGGTAGCAAACAAAGCAAGTCGACGTTCAGAGTTCATTTTTTGTAAGCTTTTTCAGCATCAAGCAAATAGAATCTGCTAATAACAGACAGGCAGTGGTTGCAATGAAGAAGTCCTGATTTAAATACTTTGCTCATGTTAACCTTAATGCTCTTAGTGTTCAGAGTTGATCAGACTCTGACTTACAAGGGGTGCTGTGGGACAGGGACACTCAGTTACACCATTGTCTGCAAGACTGTGAGGGAGAATTGAGCAGACCAGCAGGACCAATCTTATTATGAAGTGATAAAACTCTGTACAAAAAAGAAAAATGCATCTGTGCAACTTTCCCAGACCACCTTAACACTGTACACATTCAATATTCAGAATTATTCTGTGAATAATTTATGCAAACATGTTCCAGTGGTACAACTGTTTCAGTGGATATTTGCTGTTTTGGGACTTGTGGTTGGTCAGCTATTTCCATGTGACAGTTACCAGTTTCTGCGTGCGTGGTTCTTACATGTAGCTCTTTAGGGTGAATATATTTAATTATTTGCTGAGCTTTCCCTATGTGCAAATAAATTCTGCTTTCAGAGGTGTACAGAAAAAAAACCCCAGAGAACAAAAACCAGAGATAAGGGGTTGCAAATATTCGAGGAGGAACATAAGTACCAATGAAATGCAACTCTACAGCAATTTTTGGTATTATGATGCTCCTGTTGTAAAAACTGCATTTCTGAGGGTTTAGGAGGCTACCCCTAAAAACTAATCCCCAGGTCAATTTGGAGAGTGGTGCCTGGAGCCCTCCCGGCAACTTTGAATCACAGACTTGTTAGGATAGGTGGAGTGGAAGGGACTTTTAAGGATCATTTAGTCTGACCCTCTGCAATGAGCAGGGACGTGTTCATCTAGATCAGGTTGCTCGGAGCCCCCTCCAATCTGACTTTGCATGTTTCCAGAGGGTAGCCCAGCAGGACTGGGTCTCTTGCCCTTGCCAGCCCAGGAAGTAAAAAGCCCTGGTGGGAAGCCCAAACTCTGGATCTCTGCACTACAGCACAGAGCCCACCTGGCTGCAGGGATGAAAATAGTCAGTGGTGGTGGTTTATTGCAGTTTATGAAAACATGTGAAAAATATATTGATTTTTCCTGCTTCCTTCCTCTCCATATATTATTGTACCCTTGCTCTTGGTTAGATGTATCCATTTTGGAGGGGGAAAAAAGCCAAAAGAAAAACCCCAAAACACCAACACATCATATGGGCATGGCTGCTTATATCTGTGCTCTATCATGTCCAGTTGCCATCCCCACAGCTGGGAGACTTCTGTGGTGCAATTCTTTGCCTTGCAGCACCAGACAACAAAGCTCCCCGCTCTGGCCGTGGGGTGCTCCCAGTGCTCAGGGAGCGGCATGCAGGGCTGCACAGGAAAGGGACATTAATAAAGCCAGGGAAATTTCAGTTTTCTCTGAATGTGAATTTAGCTGTGTTCTCTCCTGCTGAGAAAAATGATAATGAGGCAATCGATCGTAAACAGGTGCAGCGAGGAGCTGCTCTGGGTACAGCAAACCTTCGCACTCCAGCGCTGTGCTCAGCGTCTGAATCTTGGTATTATTCAGCAAGAGTGACAGAATAATAATTCTCACCTCTTGTTAAGGTGGAAATTTGTGAAATTCAGAACATTCTGGAATTAATGTCTTTTTTTTCATAGGTTCTTTGCATTCGCCAAGCTTCATTTCAAGAATTCCTTGAGCGAGGAAATGCACTCTTAAGAATTATCTGTGTAATGAATTATTTATTCATTATCTGAAGCCTTAGAGCATTTCTAAACCTTCTAAGTACTTAAGTTTTGTAGATTTTTTTAAAAAAATTAATATTCCATATTTTTCATTAATTTTTAAAAATGGATTGTGTCCACCTTTAGTCTGGCCCGGTGCTGTAGTCTTAACTAACCACCTTGCTTTGGAAAGCTAGAGCAGAAAACCCACACACGCATGTGTGCTCAGCTCTTTATAATTCTGGTTTATTTAACCCATGAACAAAAAGATAACACCTGATGGATAGTTTCAGTGGAGCAGCATTCCTTCTCCACAGAAGGGGAGAGAGGACCTGCTGTGGATAAGTATGGACTGGGCAGAGTGCTGTTAGTGCCAGGGCGAGGGAATGGCACAGTGCTGGGCACCTCCTCGCACCCTGCTCTTCCTGCAGTCACTGTCTCACAGAGTTTTTTCTCTCTTCCTCCTTTTTTTATTCTTTCCTTTTTCACTATATAGGAGATATTTTATATCTATTCAGTATAAGTTCCCTTTTTTATGGCTTTTTGTTGCACCCTGAAGCAAACCCTGCCCAGCTCTCAGGCTGCAATCCTTCACTGATCATCCTCGACGATACATATTTGTGCTTTTCCCTCTGAAGTCATCCTCTGCTTGTACTTGCAAGGCCTCTGCTGTCACTCTACGAGCATTTTCTCAGGGACCCTTTGTGATAACCTGCTTAAGAACCCCTAAAAAGAAAAGACACAAAGCCTCATATTCATTTGTGTCTCAATCCAGGAAACTTCTACTCAGCTTCAAATATATGCTGAAACAACTTTTCCAGTATTTGATTAATATATTTTAAGTTGTCACCGGAATGACATCTTTTCCTCTTCCTCTTTGAAAGGATTTTATCTGATCTTCTCAGTGTTCTTTGTGCCTAGAAACTTCCATAGGAAGCTCTTCTGCTGAGAAACATATGTACACATGACTCGAAAACCATCTGCTTCTCTGTCACCTGAAAGACTTTGCACAGAAAGCTAATGCATAATTTATTATTGACATTTTTTTTTGTCACATTTGGAAGTTGTAGCTTTTTTACCTTGGCTCTACAAAGGGGAAGATGCTTTTCCTGGACCAAAGAGCTTAAAATCCAGTCTTAGTACCACAGATAGCAATTTACGTGCTTGGCTTAGGCAGCATCTGCTCTGTACCTGGCACAGTCGTGCCCCTCTGTAGCTCCAGCAGTGCAAGCCCAAGCCTCCAGGTTTCATCTACTTTTATGGGATGCAGTCTTCAGAATCTACCTTACACAAGTAACCAGTGACATGAATGGGAATATGAATTACCTTAATAACTATTTTCAAGGCTTCTGTAAGGCAGTTTAAATGCAGCCCATTGGTGTGGCACTGGGGTTCACCAGAGCACATAGCCAGGTGAGGAGGCAAGTTCCTGGGGTGAAGGGACATCCTCTTGTGCACAGATAGCATCAGTCCCCTTGCAGTGACATCCTGTAAGCTATGTGGAGCAAATACTGTGGGCAAAATGTACCTGGCAGACAAAAAACTGTTTGCAGACTGAAGGATGCAGAGATAATTTAGGCTTGACAATCCTGCTGTCTAAAGGGAGGGTCTCCAGACTTGGTTCTCATGCTGTTTCACTCATAACAATATTGGGAATTGATGCTAGTTCTGGTGATAAGGTTCTTAAGACTTTAATTGTGTTAATTACCAAAGAATACAAGTGTCTTTAAAAACAGATATTCACATATTAAGTTCTCTGAACAAGTGCAGTTGTCTTTCTCTTTCAGCACCAGAGCAAGGACGTTGACTGTGACTCCTCAGTTTCAAAAGAGAAAACTTTAGTAGATATAAAAATAGTTTTATATTCCTTATTTAGGATTTGTTGAAAAGCAGCTGTGGAGGGTACCAGACCCACAGTGGGTGAACCTGAGATACAGCTTTGACTGTAGAGTTTTGACTTGTGCTTTCACTATAAACCTGAAATACACCAAGTGAAACCCTCACCTGTTGTTTGTGCCGTGTGCTGAATAGTAACTTGGCTGTCTTGGTTTGAAAGACAGGTGTCTGCTAAGGAAGGCAGGAGGCCCCCTTGGAATGGAAAATGCAACCCCCTTCCTTCTGAATTATTACAAATCTGAAATTAAGGGGCTTTCAGGCAAAGATATGAGGAATAGGAATAACAGTTTTTTTCTAATACATACGTACATATATATATTTATATATAAAACAAAGCAATGATACAGAGACACTGGTTTAACCTGACAGAGTCAGGGGTACAACCTGGCACCCTGCTGGGCAGGGTGTTGGTAGCAGTTTGATTCGGTGATAGTTGCAGTTCTCTTTGCAGTGGTTCTGTTGAAGCAGTGATCTTGTAGAAAAGGGCTGGTCCTCCTCATAAAAGTCCAGTGGTGGTTGTGTAGCTCTTGTCCTCTGGGATCCCAGCAGGTAAGGCTGCCTGTGCTGTTCCAAACCCCAGATTTTATCCAGGTGGGAATGCTTGGCTCCTTCCCCTTGGGCAGAGCATCTCACAATGGGATGGTGAGTCATGGGGCAAGGCATTGGTGGGCCCATTAACAGGAGATAGTCCGGAGGGAGGAGGCAAGGAACATCGCTACACCTGGTTTCCACAGCTCATGGTAATAGAATACACTGTAACCCAGGACACTGACACAATATCATGCTTCTAAATCTCAATTTGTTCTTTTGGGGACTGCTTACAGCAGTGTGGGATTAGGTGTGAGGATGCCAGTGCATGCGTGTTACCTAGCTTTGTGTAAAATCTTCTTTCAGGAACTTGTTTCAGCCAATGGCTGCAGTGCCTTTGCCTTTTGACAGTGGTATTTCTGCTTTAATACTGCCTTGCTATGTACCACATGGAGTATTTTTATAAAATATAACTAAATGTAAATTGTAAGATTATATATTTGAAAGTTATTCTGCCACCATCCTAAATATGAAAAGCTTAAATTCTCTTGCTGCTTCTTCTATCTTTGGACCTTTCTAGTAAACTGTAGCATAGTAATTTGAGCTTCAGCAGACTATTAAATGTTGTTCTAAATCACTTTATTTCCTCCCACGTGGTCTTAAGCAAGTTTTTATGTAATTGTCAAAGTTCTTGGCTGTCATGTGTGCTGTCAAATGTGCTAATAACCACTGAAAATATCACTCCTTATTACATTATTCTACTTACAGTTTTCATGACAGTACAAAAATGATGCTCTTAAGCTCTTGCGTGCGTATCAAAATGCTCTGCTCCCTGTCTTTACTTTGTCATTTCTGTTACTCCTCCATTACAAACAAATTCTCTTGTTTACTGTTCTGTCAGGAAGACTGTTTCTGTTTTGGCTGTAGAACGCACTGTGTCTTACTTGTTTTTTCATGAAACAGTTAACCAGCAGGTTTGAGGGGGTACTAGCAAAAAGGGGTCTCTTATATTGATGTTGACATTATTTATTAATTTATTGCTACATAAGATAGAGGTGTTCTCTGATGGAGACATAGCAGAAAGTGTGAAAGGGGCATGAAACAACTCTTTATTTGGCAGCAAATGCTGCCCTCAATCCCCCAAGCCCCAGACACAGACCATCATGAAGATAAAGGGACGTGTCACTGCTGCTGGAAGCTGAGTGCTGTGAGGACTCCTCCTGCATTAACTGCTCTGCTAGCTCCCATTCGTTATTCCTTATCTCTGCTCTGTGTACATACATTTTCTGTTGAGGAAAATATGTTGTTTTGAGGGTTTTTTTTCCACTGAGGAATGAGCTCTAAAAACTTAGTTTTGCCAAATACACATGAAAGGAACTGAAACACGCTGCTTTTCCTGATGCTGACAGCAGTTCAGTGATCCCAGTGGTGGCCTCAATGGTGGCAGGAATGGCCACAGGAGCTGCAGGAATGGGAGAACAGAGAGCAGCAGGAGGCTGTGCCTGTCTCATGAACCATCACATCTTGCCTACTGGAGAACATTCAGCATTACAAGTGAGGGCACACAAAAACTTAAAGGACTTTACAGCTAAATTGGCTTATGTCTTTTGAAATGAAGTATGTTGCAGCACAGCACCAATAAATTGCCTGTGAAGGCCAAGACAATACTTGTGCTAGTAAAAAGCAGCCACTGCTTGTCAGTGAAGTCCATTTTTAAAAAAGTTTTGGGCAGCACCTGTCTGCCTCAGCAGCAATATATCACTGGTGTGTTTGGCCAGAAGCCTAGGGAGAAAAAGCAAAGGACAGAGGGAGAGATCTTCCACCAGCTTTGGGCTCTAAACCCATACTCACGTTCCAGAATCCATCACGTGTAGCTTTGCATCGTTCCTTTTGTATTTCCTTCCGCGGTCAGCAAGCATAAGACAGCACAGAGCTGCTTTGGGTTAATCTGATGCTTTAGCTTCTTCATTTTGGCTACTTTAAAACGATGTTACCTTGGCATGGTTTCATTCAATGGCTCTAGTAGGTCCAGGCAAATACTGGTTTGGGTTTTTTTTATGTTCAGAAGCCAAACCGAAAAAGCAGGAAAAGATGTCTTAAGTCAGAATTTTCTGAAGTTTTCTTTGGCAAAATGAAACCAAAAAATGTATCATGCCAAAACCTTGAATGAAACAAAATATTTCATTCCACCAAAATTGAATGTTTGTGTTCTGATTACTCTTGCCTCTTTTTTTTTTTTTTAATTGAATGACACTTTGAACAAATAAGTCACAAAATTTTACTTGCAAATGGTTGGAATGGAAATATTTGCTGTCTTCAGAAATCTATAACTTAATCTTTCTTTCAGCCAAGGATTTAGCTGAATTCAACCTAAATTTACTCATTGTGTCAATATTTTATTTTTTCTTTGTGTTGAATGTTTACGGAAAAATATCCCCCCGAAATTTTCTTCTCACACTTGAATTGATTCTTGAATTTTATTCCTACCCTGTCAGTGAGATATTCTCCTACTTTCACAGGGTTTCTTTTGACCTCACTTTTTCATGATGAAGAACATTTTGGTTTTGTTCCTTAATGATCTAAAAGTCCCTGTCATTTGGTGTGTGAAATTGTTAAAATTTTTCATCAGCTGTGCCTTGGCCCTCCCCTGCTTATTCTGCAATAGAGTTATAGGCTAACGAGGAGTAAGGTAAATTCTGCCTGTGCCTTTATAGAGCAGATGTTGCTGTCAATACACTTTCTTCCTAGACTTGCTTTGATTTTTCTTTTTATTTTTTTTCCCCAAATAAGGACGTTCAGTTAAAGCACAAGTGTGAAACCGTGCAAGGAGAGAGGAATCAAAGATTTGTATTTAGCTTGGCACATGGCATGCTCTTTAAACACCTCTTGCCTTGAGAACGCTTGGCTCTGCCAGGGAAGCCCACAGTCCTTCAGGCCAGAGTCCATCTCTGCCCAGAAATGTTCATGTTGCTGTTTGTTTGCTCCTTGGCCCAGAAGCCTGGTAATCTGGGCTTTTCCCAAAGTATATGTACTTGTGGCATAGGCCACTGTAGTGCGTCCAGTGCATTTGGAAGATGTCTGTTTTATGGTTTTATTATGGAAATAAGAATTCTCAGCAAGAATTTCCAGTGAACTTTTCTACAAAGCTGGAATCTCGGTTTATTTCCAAGCTCTGCACAACTGATATCCTTCCATCCATTCACCTTTAATTTTCTGCATGTGATAAAAGTGATATTATTTTTGGAGGATGAATGTTGTTTCAAAGGCTCATAATTAGCCCCTTCCAACTTTGAAAAAAATCACCCTTTTGAAAGAGGTTTTCTAAGTCTGCTTTGTCTGCAAAAGTGAGTTTTAAATATTCCCATAAAACCTCTTCATTTCCTGTGCCATGTGCCTGAAAACATACTGTTTAGTTTGTTAGGGCAAGGGAATTTGAGGTTCGAAAATAATGCTGCGTTTATATATAGAGTTAAATAGGCTTGAAAATAATCCTTTTAAGGATTTTATTGACATGACCAAAAATAATCAAGATCTGATTGTTTGAAAACTATAGGATAGAATGTCAGTAGTACTTTAACAAGCAAACTAATCAACTGGTCCTCCTACTGCCTAGAACTGATGAAATAAAGAGATTCTTATTAATTCTGCTTGTAAATGCTTGGGAGCCATGCAAATTCTCACTGGTGAGAGCCAGATGGGTCCCTCGATAGCGAGATTCTTTTATAGGCTCATGCCTCATTTCTGTGGCTAATGCTTTCCTCCTGATGAGGAGATTGTCCCCACTGATCCTATTTCGGGTTGCACTGTTGCTTTCAGAGGCAACAGGAATACAAATCATGGCTGGCACATCCATCCGGTGGCTGTACTGGGCACTTATTTGACACTGAGACTTGAGCCCACCCCCAAATTGTTGTTGCTGCTGGGGATGAAACCTCACACTGGACTGAGGATCTCCACTCGCGCCTGGTGGAGGTCTGGGCCCTTCCTGGCAGCTCAGCAGAAGAGAAAGGAGGCCAGGATGGGTTGTCCCATCGTCACCAAAACTGCAGGAAAAACAAAACCTCTCCGAAGACATTTTTTAGTGTTAGAAAATCGAGGCATTACTTTATCCTGTCTGGGATGTTGTTCTAGCCAGGATGTGCAACAGAAATAATTTCATCCGCACGCTGCCCGGGCTGTGCAGGGAAAATCATCCCATCTCACATGACTACTAGATAGTTTTCCGCATACTTATACAGTCAAAACCCAGGGAAATTCATTGGTCCCAAGTTCTTAGTATCTGGTTTCCTACAGGTTGTTGATCCCTTTGCCTAATGTTAATTAGGTTCTCATTCTTGGGTTCTCTTAACTATCTTTTCCCAGACCAAGTCGGGGTGATGTTTGGAGTTGATGTTCGTTAGTGGGTCCTTATCTTTTGCCTATCTTCTGTGCTACTCCCAGTCTGTTGAGATGTTAAGCTCATGAGGCCTCGAGTGGTGAAACAGTCCTTTGAAAAGGAACTTCAATTCCTTTCCCCCTGGGCAAAGGTGAACAAAACCCCTGGCTAAAGTTATATATAAAAAAAAATTGAACTTCTTATCATTTCCAACACTATGTGGCTGGCTTGGGGCAGCCTGCTGAACCTCTCTGAACTTGATTGCTGGGCTTTTTGGTTGGATGAATTCTTCCTCTGTAGCTTGCCTAAACTCGAACATATTTTAGATGTAATTACACCCTTTATGACTTTCCATGTTAGGAGTTTTTATGGCAATTTCCTTCCCTCTGTGTTTATGTCCAGCATAAATGTGTCAACATGCCTCCTGCAGAGCTCAGCCTGGTGAGATTGGCAGATGCACCTCTTGTAGATACTTTTACTGAGCAACCTGTTGCAGGTGTCTCAGACATCTTTACAACCCAATTTCCCAAAGATTCTTTGAACTTTTGGTTCAAAGTCATTGTGATAATGTTGCAAGAGGGTGAGAAGGAGTGAGCCATGCAACAAGTTGCCCCTGGGACTCAGGTCATCAAAACTCTCTTACTTTCTCGTTTTCTTAAAAAAATTTTATTATTTACACTTGGGTACTTCTGATTTGACAGATGGGGGTTCCCAGAGTCAAAGAGAGCTCAGCATGAGAGATTGTAACTCAGTCTTTGCTCGGGCTTGGGGAAACACACCCAGAGAAAGCCGGCATCTCTGGGAGTCAGCTGCCTTTGCTTTGCACTTCCAACAGCACCAAACACGTCCTGGGCTGAGCGTGTGTCTGTGTGTGCTGACCTGCTACAAGGCCCAGGGAGGCTGCAGACCTCGCTGCTTGCTTTCTACAGCCAAATTGCTTTCAGTGGGTGAGGGAGTAAAATCTCTTAATATGCACTACTATTAAGCTGCAAAAGAAGAGCCTTTCTGAAAGGAGAGAAGGCAGATTTTGGGTTACTGCCACCCCTTCAAAGGGAAGGATTTCAAGCTTGTGTGTGCCTGTGAGGCCCCAGTGGGTTAGAGCGCTCCAAAAGGTGCACCAGAGCTGCAGTGTGAGCTCTCCCAGCCTGGGCAATTTGCCTTAGGCAGAAACCCCACCGAGAAGCAGAGCCTGTGGGAATCAGGTCAGCCTGATGAGCAGCAAAAGCCTGTCCAGGGATACAAACAGCCATATGGGACAGGCTGGCTGAGCCCCCTGGCTATGCAGACCTCATTGCATATCAGCAGTGGAGGGCCCTGCCCTGGACTTCAACCAGAACTGGATGTCAACCAGAACAAACCCATAGTTGGAAAGTGACAGATCCTGAGCTGGGGAGTTCAGGAGCAGCAATGTAAGGAGAGAGGCAGAAGTGTAATTAAAAGTCTGCAGGAGGCAGGGAAAGTGCCAGCTGGATGCTGGGGGGCTTTCATGGGAACAACAGTGGGTTCTCCTCTCTACAGCCAGGGATGCTGAGATGAATTGTGCATCTCTTTTGTTTAGAAGGATCAAAACAGTGCCCTGACCGAGGTTTGACATGGATTACTGGGGATGACATGAAATTTGAAAATGCTTTGGGCAGTGGATGTTTTTGGAAACTGACATTTTGAAAAGGAGTGCATGCAGATTAGAGCTGAAATCAGGTGGAACCATGGCATGGGCTTTCACTGGTCAGTAAATTCTGGCCCCTGAGGTCACAGAGACCCACTGCAGAGTAAGGGGTCCCAGCTGAGTTTATGGCAGAGGTTTTGTGTTGGCTGGGGTATGTGGCTCTCCTACTACACATTTCAGAGTCCTCTCCCTTTGAGGGTAAGATTGCCAGTAATACATGTTGGATGCAGCAGACAGTTGTTAGACAAATTGCTCTGGGATTTTACGGTGACGTGAGACTTTTCTCAAAGAGCGTTAATTGGGACTAATTTTCTCTGGTGAGGAATGGGGTCAGTCTCAACAGATGCTCAAGTCTTGACACCTATTTGGGAAAACGTGTCCTTTGATTTTTGGCTGCTAGGGGTATGGGAGCTACCTATAGTGGAGAGTGTAATGATAAATGCTGCAACAGGAAAAGAATATTACAGCCCAAACGAAAACACAGTAGTAACTGAGAGCTAGAAATGCCCAGTGAGTGACATTTTTTTACCAAGAAGGTAACATTTGCTGTTGACTTGCTGTTTTGAATAGGCAAAAGTAGCCATACTTTCCTGGACAGGACATTTAGTAGCAGAACCTCAATAAAGATGTTGCTAAATTAGGGGAGATCTTATATTATTCTGTAGAGCAGGAAATACTACTTGAGAAGGGTAAGATTCAACAACTGTTGGCCAGCCTCTCCCATGGTGGTGCTGGGACACCTGTAGGTCCCATCTCTGTGCCACTCCGGGAACGTGGCATGGCACATCCTGTCTAACCAGGAGTGTGCATACATGGTCAGCAGGATGCGTTTGGGTTGCCCCTTCTGCTTGTTTTAAACAAAAGTCTGCACAACAACAAATTTCTTCCAGAGGTGGAGCATCTTAAGAGCTATATGGTGATGGTAATATGCACGTGTGTGTGTTTGTGTGTGAATTTGCACAGTTTGCTTCTTGTCCATCCAGGGTAAAGGTTATTAATGGCTCTAGACAGGGAGCTGTTTCTGCTCCCCATTCAGTGTGTTTGTTCATGTCTGCCTTACCCTGTCAGTGGCTGTTTGCTTCTGTTGCCCACAAGAAGGAGACCTCGGATGGGGTTATACAACCAGATATTTATTACTGCAAGTCATGTGACAGACCTTCTGTTTAGTTTTCTCTTGCCACATTTCTTCATGTGCAAGCAGGCGGCGTGTCTGCAAACAGTGTGGTTGCCATGCCCAGTGCCTTCTGTAAACCACTGCCTCTGTGCCACAGCTGCATCCCTGCGCCATACAATACCAGCCTGGCTGCCGCTTCCTTGGCTGTCTCGCTTCAGCCAAGTGGCCTGACAACACTGTTCTTCCACCCCAAGGCAGACTTGGGAGCACCGCAGGCCACCAGTGTTCCAGCCACGGATCCTTGGCTGTGGCTCTTGGCACTGGTGTGCCTGGCCAGGGTTTCCCTCTTATCCTGCCGGCATTGCTTAGGGATGCAGGAAGTTTTGAGGGCCAGGATGATCTTTCTCCTCTGGCAACACAGCTCCTACTGAGTTGGTCCACTGCTGAGAACTGTCACAAAGAACGTCATAAACAGCCAGGGATACAGACACAGCACTAAAAGGAAAAGCATCCTATCCTGGGCATCTGAACCTTCTCTGGTAGCTCTCAGAGACTGCTTGGTGTAAGAGAAGTCTATTCCATGACAGAGTACCAGTGGGACAGATCTCAGTTCTGTCTCTTCCCCTTTTTTTACTGTCAGAAAAATTCACTGAATTAGCTCAAACTCAGGGTATTTTTCTGAATTTTACAGGGAATTAGTAATACTTGCAGGCTATATTCCTAAAGAAAGACCATACAATTATCTACAAGTTCTTGGCCTGAGACCACGCTTGTGAATAAAGCACAGATGAAGAACTGAGTCTCCTTTAAAAGGTGCTCCCAGGGTGTTGCAATGGTAATTATTGTTATCATAAGGGAAGCTGTTACAGACAAATGAAGCCGTCTGGAAAGACCGGGGAAGAGGTTAATCGAGATGGTTCACCCTGGTCTAACAAAGTGATATAATTAAATACAGAGTCTCCACTAGCATCTGTGCTGTGTTGTGTGGGTTTTGATGTCTCTAAAAATACGTGATAGAGGTTTGCTAACGTCACGTAGGAAACCATATAGTAAAACTTAGACCAGAAATCATTAGATTACGGACTTCAATGGCAGATGTGTAGAAGAAAACAAAGTATCTAGTCCAGTCTGGTTTTAAAATAATTTTATTTGGGGTCCATAATTCTTTGGTTTCAAGGGTATCTAATGCAATCAAAATAATGAGTATGTGCATCTCCCTGGTTTCACAGGCATCTTAGGTCATCAAAATAGTGAATATGGCTTCTAGGCTCACCTGTCTGTCTAGCTGTGGGCAAACTTTCATGTGTATCAGGCTTTGGCTTTTGGGGTTTCTGTAATTATTTATTTTTTCACGGTAAGTTAATAAATTCAAATTTTCATTAACTCTCCTGTGCTGTAATAGACCAGATCATGTTGAAATAAGATGAACGTCTGTTCATCTGAACTTCTGGCTGTCATGGTCTGTTTGGGTATTTCAGATTTACAGGACGTACCCTGTAAATTAAGCTTTATTTTATGAGCTCGTTGAGAAAGAAAGAAAGAAACACAACAAGCAAGGGCTCAATTGTCTTTGCACAGACTACCCTGTCATGTGAATTCACTAATTCATCACGTAAATTATGAAGTTTCTAATTCATAGCTTTCAATTGACAACTTGTAACTCAACCCTCGCACCAATGTGCAGAACAGTTACCTAACTGGTGAGGAGATGCTCATCCTTCCTCTGTCACGGCACAAGTATCCCTGGTATCACACCGGGAAGCACAACAGCCCCAGTGCAACTGCTGCTGGATCAGCTTCCAAACCTTTTTGCTTAAACTAAAGTTTTCATCCCTTTTCTGCTATTTCCACGACTTACCAGATTCCGATGAAACTGCTAGACAACCACCATGCAAAGACAGTGGCTGCAGGAGACAGCAATCTGCAGGTGATAATGGCTGTGTAATGGCCCTTTATCTCCTCCTGTCCCACCTGCTTCATATTCTTCCTTTGAACTAAGGACACAGCTCCCAACAGACATCAGGCATGAGATGTGTTAGCCAAAAACCCTGACCTTATCGCTCTCGCTCTCTCCAAACACCTCAAAGGAAATTGTAGTCATTTGGGGGGCCTTTTCTCCCAGGTAGCAAATGAAGAGGAAAAGGCCTTAAGTTGCACCAGGCGAGGTTTAGATTGGATATTAGGAAAAAAAATCTTCACCAAAAGGGTTGACAAGCACTGGAAAGGCTGCCAGGAAAGTAGAGAGTAACCATCCACAGAAGTCTTTAAAAGCTGTGTAGACTGGCACTTAGGGATATGGTTTAATGGTGGACTTGGCAGTTAAGGGTTGGACTTCATGATCTTAGAGGTCTTTCTAAGCTAAATGATTCTAAGAGTCTATTAATCTTTGCCAGAGACTGTCAGGTTGGTGAGTCCCCAAACTCTGAGAAAGCCAACAGCTGCGTTTCATATTGTTATAGATGTGGCCCAGGAAATTGACAAGGAGACAGGTCAATTAGATCAAATTAATTTATTAAGCAAGCAACAGCAAGCAAAACAGCGGCTGGGCGACCGGGGAGTCTCGCTCCACCAACGGCACACAATTTCCCTTCCCAAAGTCACTGCTTTTATATTCTTCGGTTTCCTCTTCACGAAGCTGTTCTGGTGTACTCTGCGCTTGCGCGATCTGTTGCTAAGGGGTNTGGTTTGGGAATCAAAGCGGATAATTCTCTCTTTTGCAGTCAGACCACAGTTCTGTCAAGGACAATGATGGCCACCATTTTGCAATACCTGGTCAGACAAAAGTCCAATTTGAAGTCATTTTTACTGTAGCCACATCCAGGATTGGAATAAAACAGCTCTGGTTTTTTCACTTCAAGTCAGAATATCAGGAGCAGTTTTGGGGATTTGTATGCATTTATTATACACAGAAGCTAGCTGATGGCTGTGATGTGTTGATTTACTGCTCTAAAGCTGTTCCTGTATTGTTTTATCACATTACAGATAAATTGCTGCTAAATTTGTGTAGACTTACTATTTGATCAGCTGTCACCTGGTGTTTACGCTTTGTTGACCATTTCATAAGATTGGACTTTCTCCTGAATGTGTACTGCCACAGGTCTCTCACTGCTTATTTCTAAAATACTGTGTCTGAATGACCTCGAGGAAGGACACTGCAATACTGCCAAATCCACCACTAAACTGGGCTACCATGCTCTTAAAGGACATGATGATTAACTCCATGGGAGTGTTTGCATTGTGTAGCTTCAGCCTTCTTCAACTGCCAGTGGTGAGGGTCCAAGAAGCACTTTACCCTCCAGTATTTTGCCACACAATTTTCTGCCACTCTTTTCCACCCTCTGTGCCAGCATAGTTGTTTGTGCAATTAACCAGATGAGGGACTTGATTGGGCTGGAAAATATTTAAGGACTGTTGAACCTAATGGATAACTCTTGCCTCAGACTGTTAGACTAATTTTACAGCTGTTCTGTGTAATGTCTTTGGCCATGATTATCATTCTCACTGGCGTCCCCTTGCATTGCTGAAGTGAAGCAGGGGAAACAAACTAGTCCTTTGTTGTTTACTTTACTGTTATTTTCTATTTGTTTATGGTGGCATGGACCTGTTTTCCTTTCTAAAGGATTAGCTTTAAGATATAGAAAATAACCTAACTCTCCATGAATGTTGATTGTGACCAAGCATGACATTTGTGGCTAGCCACGCGCTGAAGCAGTTTATTTTGCCTGGCAATAATCAGGTTGCTGTGTCTGATTGCAGCCCTTTCTGCAGTAATTTCAAGGAGCCCAAACTAAAAGCTCACCTGTAAGGAGGACAGAATATTGTATACAGGAAAATACAACTACAGTATGTACTACTTATTCACACGTAAGCAGAGTTTTCAGCCCTGACGGCATAAGGCTGTAACCCAGGCTTTTATTTGCAGTGCTGTGTGGAAATGAAATAGTTTGAATCTCTTTTCAATGCCTACCTTTGTCACAATGATCCTGTATGGATCGATTCTTGTTAAAAGTGCTTTGAAAATTCAAATGCTAATTATGTTGATGTCACAAGTTTCTTAGAACACATATGAAACTCTCACTATGTGAATGATACTTGTTAACACTTTCTATTGTTACTGTTACCTGCAAAATATTTTAGTGCTCGACCATAAATCTTGAATGGGTGACTACCACAATCTTGTAAAACATTTAAAGGCGTTTGCTATAGTTATATGCAACAGGAGTTTGCAAAGTCGTTAACAGGCAAGGGAGGAGTGACTGCTTGTAAAGACTCTGCAGCCTTTGGTATTTAAAATCCCCTCCCCAACCTATGAATTTTAGCTGGTGCCTCAGTGGATTGATGACCTAAAACTTTGCGGGCAGCTGGGAGTGGAGATGGATGTCATCCTCCCACAGAGGCAGCCGACACAGCTTATCAGTGATTACAGAGGACCAAGTGAAGGGCCAGGGAGTGATGCTGGATGGCTGAGATCATCTTTTGAAATCTACATAGCATTCCTTATGCAGTGCTCAGATGCTGGCTTGCAGCTGTGTCCCTGCAGGAGAACCAGAGACATACGCCCATGCCCACCCAAAACCCTTCACCATGTGCAGGTTCCTCTCCGTCATCTGACCTGGGGCTCAAATCAAACCCGATTTCTGCAAGAAAATCACACTTGTGAGCACGTGCTGCTGCTTAGCCAGAGCAGCCGATTTGCATATTGAGGCTTCACTTGCTGGGAGGGGAGACAGGGAGAGGCATCCAGCACCTAGAACTGTTCTGCAAATCTTGACTAATGGAGCAACCCTTGACAAGAGGCAGCATAAGAAGGAAAAGTAATTTTATTTTGTGCAAACGGGGTATCACTCAGGCACGGGCACTCTTCTTGTAGTTTTATTCATTCTTTTCTATTGGGAAGCTTGAAGGTGTGTCTGCACGTGGTCTGTCCAAAAAAATTTGTGGTCACAAAGAGTTAGGGAAGCTCACTATTTAGTTCTCATAGTGTCTTCTCGGTTGTTCTTATTAATGGCAGCCACATGCTTGGCTTGTGAACGTGTCTTTTACACATTTCTAAAGTTACTGTGAAATGTGTTTGTCTCTCCTTTTGTCCCACCTCTGTGAGTCATTAGGTAAGACTGCTGATTAACTCACTGTTCTTTTGTCTCTTTCTGGGTGTAGGCTGTTGTATTTAGGTTGTCCCTTGTTTTTCTCAATCTGAGTGTTTCTATAAATGGAAACTGCAAATAGTGGCGTCGAGACTTCATGATCTACTAATTTAGATGCTATTAACGCGTGCTTTTCTTTCATCCCTTTTTCTTCCACTTCTTCCTGTTCTCCCACATCCACACATTTCTACTTTTGTTCTAGCCGTATCGAGTGTGACATTTCTACTACAGCTCATCACAGAGTTGTGTGCAGCACTTCTGCTAAACTTGGGATCTAATGGTTCTGGGAAGGCAGAGGAATGAGGAATGTGCTTATTGTTATTTTCTATTGGAAAAATTTCCTGCTAGTTATGGCAGCAACTCAGGCTTGTTTCAGCTTCTCAGGGAGCAAAGCAAATATCACCTTCTAAAATTAAAGGTAGCTCACGTGAATGTGCAGGATCATGATAAAAGAAGCTCAGTACACCTGTGTTCTGACTCTGGTTACACAGTTGCCTTCTCTCCTTCAAACAGTAGGTTTAGAAAGGTGGTTGTTCACTTTCTCACCCTGCTGCCCAAGGAAATGCCTGGTCAGAGCTCAGGCTGCAGATGGCCAGTGGGATAGACTTGCCCCAGAACAATCAAAAGCAGGGATTCACTGGCTTGCCAAATGATATGGTGTTCCTGAAGAAGGAGTTCCAGCTTCACACAGGGATGGAAAAAGGAAGTGGTGAACGGACATTTCTTCTAGAGGAGACACACGTAGGAATCCACCACAGAGGAACGTGGGCTTTCCTGGAAAAAAAAAAAAAAAATCAGTCCTATGTCATCTCACACTATACTAAAACATAAAAATAAGAAAAATGACCTGTCCTTACAAGGAGGTTAGAGATATTAATTAATGTTTGTGAAGCACTAAGTAGTATAGCAATAAATTACATGGGTGATCCTATGAGGATGTTACTAATTGTGTATTCAGGCCAGAGTTGGAATAGGATATAGTAAATGAGGCATGAGGCCATGCACTTAGCAGTGATGATAAAACAAGCTAATGAATTGTTGCTCATTAACTGTATGCCATCCATGTGCACAGAAAGGCTAAAGGTGCTATGTAAAAAGGTACATGTTATCCTGTAATTAAAGATTTTACAGTACATATAAGAGTTACAAATTTAATTTGTCTGGGAAACTTTAAATCAGGCATTTCCTATCCTCAGAAACACAACTTTGCAACCCTTACACTTCTTGAACAGAGGCTTTTTATGGAATTCAGTAAAAATTGTTTAAATATTGTGTTTCCCTTACTTGTTTTGCCACAATTGGCACTGAGCTCCTTCTCCCATGCTGCCTTCATCATCTGGAACAGACTAAATAGCTTTCTGAGTTGCCTTAAATCCCATCACCAAATCCTATCTTCTGGGCCTATAATTCCTGTCCATCTTTCTCATAAGAGACTTCAGTCCCATTTCTTGACCAAGCTTGGCTCCATCAGATCTCTGTGAGGTCTTGCCTTTTTTTCTCTATTGTGTTTTTATACCACAGAGACATGACTCTGCAAGATGTCAATACATCTGCCTACATTTATTAATATAAAACGAGACCATCAGTGATATAGTATTCTGAAGTTTTCCACATCAGGTTAATTAGTTCAGAGAAGTGTTTAGCTCAGTCTAAATTAGGTTTTAATGAAATAGCAGCAAACTGACTATCTATGGAAACTCAGACTGACTGTTCTCTTTCTAAAGAAATTGGAATTCAAGTACGCTGTTGAAGTTAAAGGTAAATGAAAAGCAGAGAATCAGATTGCATTCAGAACTGGATATTGTCCAATATGTTTCAGTTTGGTATCGTAGCTATATTATAAATACAGGCAACAGGAAATAAATATCCAACAGTAAAATAACCAAGTGCGGTACTGATACCTAACTTTCCCCCACGCTCAGCCTGTACCATTTCTTTATGTTTAGGTGGAGCTTGAGTGACTCTAGTCATAGTCTTTGTCACTGATTGGTGTAAAATTCTCTTGCTTTGCTTTTAAAGGAACAGTCAAAAAAATATAGAGCACGTGCCCAGTGAGGGGTGGCTGTACCTTTCGGATGGAGGTGTGTGTTAATATTACAGTAATATCATGAACCAAGTTCGTCCAAGGAGATCGATTTCACCATCGAGCTCCCCTCCCTGCAAAGATTTCAACAGCACCTGGCCGCAGTTTCTCCACGCTGCTCCACCCTCCGTTCCATCCCCCTTAGCAGGTGCTTACAGCTGCAGATCGTGTGTATGGGGAATGACGAGGAATAGGTCTCTGAGCAGCAACTGTATCTTACCCTTTAATTTCTGTACTGTTAGAACCTCTGTTAGGATGTGAATATAACTCGTCAGTTTCCTCCAATCGTACCCACAGTCACCTGCCCGTGGGGTCCTCAGTCTTCTTTCCACACCTGCGGCACCACCGTCTCTCTGATCAGCAATTTAAACAATGGCTTTCTAGTATAGAGTGGAAATAACAAGTAGTGCAGGGGATGTTTTGACATGGGCATCTGCAGAAAGTGGAGATGGCACTTGGTGTCCTTTAATCTTTTGTTTCTAATATGTTTTTACTCTAGTTGTTCTAGTGTTCTGTTCCTGTACATCATTTATCCACCATTACTTTATAAGATATATTAGGTTATTTTGTTTTCCACTAAGTTTAAAATATCAAGCATTTCAGTTCTTCTCGTCACTCTGAATTTGTCAAATTGCCACCAATGTGATCTCTCTCTGCTTTGGATAAGGCTGGTACAGTGATGCTATTATCTCCACCCTCCTGAGCCTCCGTGGCTTGGCAGAGATGACAGATCAAATGGTCACATCCTGTGGTTTTTCCTGGGACCACAGAACCAGTGATTCTTCAGACACTAAAAACTCTCCTAAATGTGAGATTCTTAGCCTGAAAAAAGACATTCATTCTTGTACCATGCAAATTCAAAATCCATTTGTATGGTACTCACTGTGTTCTCTGTTCTTTTAAAAAGAAAATAACATTAAGACAGCATACAGATGAAATTGAAAGAAAAGAAAGCAACCCTTCCCTGCTGACAAGCTAATTTTCAGTGCTTTAAGAATTACAGAGTGAGGTAAAATTATTTTATTGCCTTCTTTCATCATTATGTCACAGTACTAATTATGCTCCTGGTGTTCTAAAGTTTATAATGCTATTTCCTGTCACTGAGTTCCTATTTCTTTATTAAATTAATTCTTTAAACACATGCTTTATGCTGCTAGTGAGGCCCTGGTAGCAGACTATCATCTTACAATGACACCAGTGGGTAAGTTTTCATCCACTGTGAAGATAGAAATGATGGAACAATGGCTGTATAGAATAGAAACCATAGAAAAATTATTAATATTTTTCAGAATGATCAGCACACGCTGCCACAGAGTGAATATGAAATCATCACATTTTAATATGGAAAACTGATGAAGTCTAGAGTATAAATAATAAAAGTTATGCAAACATATCTTTGCACGCATATAAGAGACTGGAGTATGGAAGGCACTATACATCCTAAAGGATACTTGTTTGTTTTTCTGCAATCTCTGCTTTGCATAGACTTCAGTAAGAGTGACCTTACATTTCAGTCCCTATTCCCAGCTGACTTCAGAAAGACCGAAGGAATTTCAATCAAGAAATGAGCAAATCTCTGATAAAGATGGATCCACTGCCACAGCTCTGATAAGCTCAGGGCTTAACATGGAACAAAGAGTCATAGCTGTCTTGTCTGGGAAGTGTTAGCAAACTGCTTGCAAGCATAGGCAAGCTTAATAATGACCACCAGCTTCAAGGTGCCTCCCAGTCACTGCTGGAAGGAGATGCATGAAATATGACTCTGTTCTTGTTAAGAGTATAATAAAGTTACGGACAGAGAGAATGCACAGTTGGAGGATTAACAACCAAGGAGAAACAGTCCCTTGTGGGAACCATGCTTGTGCTACTAAAGGGAGTGCCTTATGGCAACTTCGTCCAGTGGCCAACCACAATAAGACTTCAGAAACATTTTAATGTAGTCCTTAAAGCAATGTTGTACCTTTTCCCTCGGCTTCTAGAGGCCTTTTGGCAGCTGGGGATTTCTGCACAGAGGGAAACACCCCTAGGATTGGAGCTGCCAAAGGTGATGGCAAAGGGTTTGGCACTGCTGGCTATAATGCATCCATTATAGGGGGGATGTGCTGGAGAAGCGTCCTTGGCCAGGGAGGAGTGGTGAGTTACTGCAGCTCCTTTGCTCTGTTTGAGCAAAGAGAGGCAAGCTGGGGACCAGGGCTGGAGGTTAACAAATGCTGAGCCCATAGGAAATTCCAGCATTAAGATGAAGGCTCTGCTATTAAGGAACACATTTACGCCTAAATGAGGTCTCCAAACACAGGATGCCTGTCATCAGTGCACTCGCCTGGCAAAATTTAGTGGTGTGGGGTTCCTACCATACTTTCAGCAGTTGTCACAGGCTTGTTTGCAGACACTGTCAGACATCACTTTGGAGTCTCTATTTCCATGTCCATATTTTTCTCTCTGTTCATGGATCACAGGTGCAACTCCCAATAAAGCCGTTAGAAATCGCATCCAAATATTTGGGAACAGAAGCTTAGCCTGATCACTTGAAGACAATGTAGCATTTTCCCAAGGTCTTCCAGCTATAATCGGAAAGTTGTTTATGTTTTTAATAAGTTGATGGTAGACAGTTTTATTTTTAAGGAAAAAACTATTTTTTGGTGGTTTTTTTCCTCTCAGTAATTACAAAATTTCTGATATTGACTGAAACAGTACATAAGAGAGGAAGAACATGGCAAGATTTTGGAGGGCTTTGTCACTGTCCTATTACTCTGCTTAAGTGTTCAACCTCTTCTGTGTGAAGGCCACTAGGTTAGACAAACCATTGTAGTGATTTTGTCATACAAGCAAATGCTTAAGGCAAATTTAGATCATCAGAATAATTTCCCATTTTTCCTACATTTAAAGATATTTTGCATCTTATTTTCTGTCCTGTTGCTAATTATCTTAAAAGGGGCTTTGTAATGGAAAAGGATTTTTGTCACTGAACCAGTCATTTTTCTGGCACACTGCACTGCTAGTAATGTGATTGCTTAAATAAAAATTGGTGCAGCTTTAACATCATAATATAATCACTCATTTCTTTGCCTTTCATTCTAATAACGTAAGACATAATGAACTCTTGGTAGATATAGTAATATCCCATAAGTATTTCTATAGGATTTATGTTGTCATTTAATATTATTTCAAAGGATAAAACATAATTCTTGCCATTTTGCTCAGCTACTCATTTTGTGATTTTTTTGTTCTCCCACTATGATTGAAAAGAAATGATCAAATTAACCATTTTAACAAGCATTTGCTAGTTGTGCCTACCTACCATTCATTTAAATGACTTTTGAAATCAATCAAATAATGGGGCCTAGTCTTCTTTCCCTGAATAATGACTTCAAGGAAGATCCACCTCCCTCTCCAGGAAAGAATGGATAGCTGGGAATGCTCAGGGGAATAAAAGGATTTAAAGCACCGCACATAAAAGGCTGAGTAGAGGAGTCTTTGAAAATAGATGCAGGCTTCAACAAAGGATGAGAAAGAAAAGAGTACAGAGGGAGCGGCTTGGCGTAGATATGGACAGTGCATACAGAAGAGGCTGCTGAGGAGACGCATAATACCCCAATCGAATGAGCTGTAGGTGCTGGGCTGCGGGCTGAGGAAAATGCATTTTGATGAGGGGCACAGGATGTGCACAGGCTGGCTGTGGCTGATGGGGTAATGAAGAGACCTCAAAAGGAAGCCAGTCTGGAAAATTAAACTAATTATCTCAAAATGAAGTGTTTGCATTTCCACCAGTATGCAATGAGGCGTTCTTCACAATCAAAAAATTATGAAGGTGAGAAAGAGATGAGGTCCATTTAATATCTTAAAAATTACAACAACTCTTTTTCCTGTATCCCATATTTAGGATTAATTGAAAGTAAAAGGCGCCCAATTTGTCATCAGCCCAGAGTGGTGAAAAGAATCATAACATTACCTCACAGTTACACAACTTCTGTCTGGATTTTTTGCATTTATAGCGAAGTCTCTCTGGAGGATTCTCTTAGAGCGGGACTGAAGTAGTTGTAGCATTTCTAGTGAGTGTTTACATGCACTTCTCCAGAAAACAAGCAAACATAGAAATGGTTAAAGAAGATGGTGAGTAATCTTCTTAGATTAGCATCCTTAGAGTTCAAAATATTTTAAAAAATTACAGCTATTTTCTCAGTTTTTGTTGTTTCAGTAAGTTGTTGGTGGGTTAAAGATGTAATTAAAACAGAATGCACACATAGTTAACATTTTTAATTGTGTCAGAACTAACAACTTCGTGGAGAAATGCTAGATCATCATCACTGCCTGACAAAATTCCAATAATGTATATTCAGCCACACCCAATTATTGAAGTAACAGTTGAGTCACGAGACTTACTCATGGATATTTGGCATTACTCTCCGCTGAGATTACCTACTGGACCAGACCAGTCATGGGTCTGACCAAGTACTGTAATGACAGTGTTTTTCTAGGAGTGTTTGCAATGCTTTGTGAAGATCATGTTTGAGCAGTTCAATAATGTTGGTCTGGAAGAGCAAAAAAATGCCACTGTCGTTCCACAATACTTTGTTGAGACTCAAATGCTGCAGTGTCTTCTGAATATAGGATACAGATTTTAAAATAAATGTAACGCTTGGGCCTATGCTGACTGTGACAGATAGACAGGATAACCAGTGGCAGGTGCAGGACTTCTGAATGCTGAAGGGCATCATCAAGGCCATCTTCCACGAGCTGGTGCCATACTTTTACCATCCTCACATGAGATTTCAGAACCCAGAGCCATGTCCAAGTAAATGACTGCCATCCTTTAGAGTCTTGCAGCCTCTGACCATTACTCCTTGGTCACTAATTCCTTTGAGGTGAGCAGGTACACCACAGGTAAAGAGGGTATGGAGCTTTTGTCCTCAGTAGTGCTGTGGGTGACATCTGAGAAGCTCTTCAAGATTTTGATCGCCAAGACTTTTGAGAGAGAAGCTTTGACAAGATTCTTATCTTTTTCTTCTCCTTGCAGCCTACTGCAGCTACAACTACATACATAAGGCTTTGCTCAACCTCTGAGACTGCCACTGGGTTATTGTGCCCCTTGAAAAACTCCTCTTTCTATTACGGTACACATTTGTTGGAAATGTAATTTCTTTGGGGCTGCAGACCACAATTACCTGAGTGTTTTGGCAGGTGTAAGAAGGCACTTCCAGTGTGGTAGAGGAGACAGAAGTGTGGGGAAAAGATAATACAAAAAAAGATGGGTTCAGCAGCAAAAGGCAGGAAAAATGAGAAAGGAAAGGTTTCAGGTCTAAAATCCAGATGACTGAGGATAAAGCAGGAGGGATAGACGCTGTTAAATCGATTGAGGATGGGCAGCTGGCAGAAAATAGGAAGATATATGCAGTACCTGACTGTGCAACCTCCTTCAGGCTTTGAGGCCACTCTTCAGGGTCTGACAGCTTTGTGGAATGCATGTACCTTAACTACATACTGGAGGTTCTTGTCATGGAAAATCCACATGAGGATTTAGGACCAATTAATCCATTGAGTGTTGGAATGCTGTGGAGCAGAGTTCTGGTTTCATCCAACAGGAATCTGCTTTGTGCACACCAACATCACTTTGAGAAACCAGTTAGTATGTGACAAATGGGTACGGTCTGGGTATTGGCTTCAAAATTACCCTATTGCTATGAACTGAATTACTAAAGTTAACAGAATGACTGTGCCTTATAAGTGCACAAATATGTCTCATCATGACCATGTTCAACAGGTTTTTATTTCCCTTAAGGGTTCTACTGAAAGGCATATGATTAAAAAGAATAATATGATTACTGCTTATTGTTTCTGGCTTTCTGCAAAATGGAGAAAACTAAAAAGAACATTTTGTTAACAGGACAGCTTTGCAGTAATACAAAGAACTGAATTCATACTTTGTTTTTCTGCCATGTTGTAAATATTTCAACCCCAAAGAAGTTTGTGTAGTAGCTGACAAATATATTGATTTTGTAAGTATAAATCTTTGAGCAATGTCATACGCTTTTTTTTTTAAGACCAAATGAATTGAAAGATCTGCAGCCCTGAGGAAGGAGGGAAATAGTAACCATCTGTGACACTTGATTTCTGTATTTGCATCATAATGGTGAATTACTTGCTTGTCCTTTGTCTAAAGGTTAACTTTTGTTGGTTTCCTAAACCCTAAAGAATAGAGTTTAAGGTAACTTTAATAGAGTTTAAGTAACTTCAACTTTGCAGTGTCTGAAGCTCTGCAGAACTGACACTGACAGGCCATAGCATCTTGAAAATAAGCCCTTTTGTAGTTTTCATGTGAGCAGTTTCCTTTCATGTACTAGTATTGCTAAGTTTAGCTTGTGTTTGGGACTCTCAAACCATGGCCAGACGAGCAGTTATGGCTGGAAACAGACTTCCCTGCCCTTGCCCTGCACCTGTGTCCTGTCCACCAGCTGTGATCTGGAAGCTGTGCAGCTGGTTGAGAGCTCCAGGTCAGGGGTTTTCAGCAGCAGTGGAGACCCACTCTTGTGCCTCTCTAGCTCCCAGACTAGACTGAATCTCAGCATCCCTTAACACACACAGTCCATTTTGCTTCTGTTGGAACCCTGTCCAAACTATGCCATTTGTTCATGAAATTTCATCTTCATGAAGGCTTCAGACATCTTCTAGAATAGATCTCCTTTTACTTATCATGCATCCTGCTATTACTCCTGTAGTAAAACTAGCCAGGCAGACTTGGGTTAGTTTAATATGTGATGCAGTTTTCAGGAAACCCCAGGATGTAGCAATGTCATCCTCTGTTGGTAATAATCATGAAGGCAGTCTTACCTGCAGGATTTGGATTGCCTATTGATGATTGCACCTGTTTGTTATCTCATTTGTGAAAAGCAGAGATCTTAAAGGTGAATTAACACCTTCTGCTCCTCAGTGCAGAACCATTCTCTGTATTTGATTCTTCTCCTAGCCTACCTTAACAAAAAGCTCATGAGAATGGCACCAGCCAAGAGAGTTCACTGTTAATGAATAGTCTTTGATGCAATATTTCACTACGTTTTTAAGGGTGAATCTATCACACGTTTTTTCCTAGTGAAGATAGGCTATAAAGTCATATCCGGCAAAAGGGGTTTTCCTGTAACTTCTTCATTTTGTGGAAGGTGGTTCTCTGCATCATCTTCTGAGAACTCAGAGCTGAGCAAGACTAACCAATAAACATAACTGTAGCAGAGATCTGGACTGAGCAATGCCCTCACAATAAGAAACCCATAGGAGCTGTTGCAGCAAGAGGAGATATGGTTTGCAGGAGCTCTGAACCTCAGTTATATTTATCCTACAAGCTGTCACCAGTGTGGCCATGCTGTGAAGAAGCACAATCCCTAAGATGGACTGGTAGAGAACTTTACTGTAATTTCAGTACAAGATCAAAACATAAAAAAATGTGTACAGATATTCCTGTGTCTCTGTCACTCCACTACTTTACTGAACTAAAGTCGTGGCCCTTCAGTTTCTCTCAGCAGTCCTCTAAGCAGAAACATGGGATCCAAGAACAGTTCTACCTAAGAAAGGACTAGAGATGGAGGATTATTGAACTGAAGTGTGTGAGGTGGGGAGTGGCAGAAAGAATCTCCTTTTTGGTATAGTTTGTCACTTTTATTCCTCTGTGAGCTAATGCCTTTCTCTGTCCATGCTTCACTGATTCTCTCTCCCACTAGGCTCAAATCCTGCCTCTCAGCAGCCAAGGGGTATGGGTAATAAATCCTGAATGCGGACAAGGGGTGCTTAAGACCAGGAATCTCAGTCCGCAGGATGAACCGAGAAGCTGGATACCCTGGCTGAAGCCTGCCAAGGCTCAGAGGAGCACAGCAGCATGCCAGATCCTCCCTGGATTTGAGCATATCAGCCTCGTAAGTGTCCAGTAAGGGGGCCCAAACCACAGCACTGCTTTTGTGGTACACTATTATTACTACAGTGGTTTTACTATAGAACTTCTCTCAAAACCAAATCAGATTCCCAAGCTAATGCAGGACAAGGAAGACAAATAACGACATATTTATATAGTGCTTTTCTTTTTTACCAGTAAACATGAAAAAAAGGCACATTGATTCCAGATTACAATGTTAGAGATGCATGAAGAACATCTGTCATTATGACAGAATCATAAATCATCATGCTGAAATCCTGACATGCCTTTTTTTCATCGGCAAAGTAATTTTTTAAAATGGGATATAATTAAGTTGCTTAGAGCCACATATTACCTATTTTAAACCTATTATTTTTTCATGTGAAAACTGTCAGATGAAACACACTGGTTTTGTTTTGTTTTTAAATGAAGTTAATAAAAAACCTGACCACTCTTTATCACAGCAATTCAGGGTGCTGCTAGGAACTGTCCCACATGAAGAAATTATAACGAAAATAAACCTCTGAGTAAGTGAAACCATGCTGTAGGTGCACCAGCAAACCATCCTGACGGGGAAGACAGATAAGTAGCAAGAGACCAGTATATCTGCTTCAGGAATTCTCCAGTGACTTGAATGTCAAAAAGGAAATCCTACAAAGAGTGAAATCAAGGGCATGTAAGTGAGATGGGTAATAAAGCAGTGGCATAAACATCTAGGGATAAGACTAGAAAGAATAAGTCACAAAATGAGTTATAACTTTCCTGGAGCATAAAATGGAAGAAAGAGAGCTTCTATAAACACCATGAAGTTAGAGGAAGAGAAGGGCAGAGGCACAAATAACAGATACCCAGAGTTGAAGGAAATGTTTTATTAATTTTTCTACTTTCTTCTCATACACATAAACATTAATGATAGGTACTTAACAACGCTATTTTTTTAACAGAATGACATGTGCCAGAGTAGGGAAAAAAACAAGTAAAAGAATGTTTGAATAAGTCAGACGTACGCAAGTCTCTAGTGCTTGCTGAAATTCACTTAATACCTACTGGGCTCTTGACTTACCTGAGAGTTCCTGAAAGAGTGGATAAGTCATCAGGGGCTACAGCAACTCTGTAGCCTAAGATGGAAATACTGCCAGCATCATACCTACAATTTTTGGTAATTATCAGAAATCTGACATTACAATATACATAAACACCCACTCGGTTTAAAGCCTTGCTCTTCATGAATTTTTCCCATCATGGCACCTGGGTTTTAAAAATGGAAAAGAAAAGAAAAATTTAGTAAGGTTTTTGTTTCTTGAATTTGGCATTCACAGCAGGCTTAGATTTCAACACTATTAAGAAGTTGTTGGCTTTTTGCAGGATTATAACTGTTCCTGCTTTTAAAAATGGGAAAGGAAGAACCAAGGGAATAACAGAGTACTCTGCCTAACGTCAATACCGA
This sequence comes from Gymnorhina tibicen, assembly GCA_013399875.1. Taxonomy (NCBI): domain Eukaryota; kingdom Metazoa; phylum Chordata; class Aves; order Passeriformes; family Artamidae; genus Gymnorhina; species Gymnorhina tibicen. Next base: position 1,599,222 of record VXAZ01009904.1, read on the forward strand.
GAAAGATAATGAGACAAATTATTGAGAAGTAAATTAATATATGCCATGAGAAGAAGGTGATAAGAAGCATCCAACATAAATTTGTCAAACTAATCTAATTTCCTTCTTGATAAGGCAACTGGTCCAATAGATAAGGAAAAGCAGTGCAAATGACTGTATGTCAGACCCAAGACGTATCTTGACCTGAGTAAGGCTTTTGACATCGTCCTGTGTGCTCATAAACGAACTGGGGAAAGCTGTTCCATTTGAAATCACCCCTAATTCAATCCACTGTCAAAAGTAAACCTAATACATGGTTGTTGGTAGCTGCACTTGGAGATGTCTTGCACAGCTCCTAATGGACAGGCTTCTGTTAACGTTTCAATACAGACTTAGATGACAGAATTAGAAATAATTGTATACCTATAAGCTTGGTAGGTGACAACATGTAAAGATTTGCAAAATGTGCTCAAGGACAGAATTAGAATTCAAAAACATCCAGATAGGTTGTGAAATCCAACACGAAAAATTTGAACAAAGGCGGTCGCAGAGGGCTACATTTGGGAGGATGAAATCAAAAGCATAACCACAAAATGCCACTGCAGATAAAGATCTAATGATTAATGAGGGCCATTAATGAGCCAACAGTGTGATGCTGTTGAGGGAAAGAGATAAATGTAATTCTAGATTTTCTTGAATCGTCTGCTGAAAACAGCGTATGTAAGATGAGATAATTAGCATGCTCTTCTTGGCACTGGTGAGGCTCAGCTAAAATACTATTTTACTCTGAGGCACCGTAATTTCAGAAAGATGTAGATCAGCTGGAAGAAATCCAGAGATCAACAAGGATGAAGATTGGAAAATTGGATCCATAAAGCAAGACTGCAAGTCCTAGTTTTGTTTTAATCTTAAAAAAAAGAAAAGGTTATATGGCGTTCAACAGTCTTTGAGTACATAAAATGCTATTACAAAGAGGGTAGTGTTGTGTGTTTTCATGCCCACTAATGACACACAGAATGTCAAGGAAACCTTTTTTCAGCTATACTATAGTAAGTATTACAGTAACACATTCTAACTAGAAGAAAAGATTATTGCTGGAATATATTACCCAAGAAGGTTGTATAATACTTGCCATTATTGATTTTAGATACAAATCAGAGGGACTGACATCTGCACTTATCAAGACAGTTGTGGACTTTCTTTGAAGTTAGGAGATGGACCAGGTGCATGTTTTGTAGCAGGTGGCTGAGATCACTGGAACTGTGACAGAACATACAAATTATTACAAGGTAATCCGTAACATATTTTCACTAAGAAAGCATTTGAAAATTCCATGTGTGGTTCTGGGCATATTCAGTTGCTGTTATGGAATATTGCACAGGTTGTTCTCTGGTTTTTGATTTTTTTTTTAAAACATCTTTCCTTTGATTTTGTGTTGTGGGATTTTTGGTTTGTTTTTATTTTACCTCAGGAAGGCTTGGTACAGTTTTGATTAAAACTATTGAGGAATAAGAGACTACATAACCCCTTGAGATCCCATCCAAATCTATACTTCTATGATTCATGTGCAACCTACTGTATTTTCTAAGCTGTTGAAGAGCTTTGCAAGCATAAGTTAATTATTGAACTAGTTCTTTTCCCAGGGCAGTAATGACCTAATCATTTATGATAGTGCTCAAATGAGGACTTAAACAAACATATCCAGAATAAACACAGATCAAATCATCTTTGCCAATGGAAAAGGACAAAATCTTGTTTTCGTGCCAGTGGGTCTGCAAAACAACAGCACAGATACAGACGTCAATAAAACTAACAAGTGAAGACTTCTCAACCTGTGAGAAATTCTCTGTTTTAGTAATTCTTTTTATTCAAAATTTTAGGATGTTTTTCTATTTCGGAAAATCAGAAGAATGGGAATGAGAAAAAATGTAAGTGTTTTGAAAAGGTTGGAGAGTTTTGAGGGCTTGAATTACAACTGAACATTTCAACATTCAAAACCCAAAATGTTGCAGTCATGGTGTACCACATATATATATATATATATATATATTTATATATATTTATATATATCTTAGCTAGGGGAGCACAGAGCCCTCATAGACACAAGAAAATGCCAACCAGAATTACTGTGCAAGTAAAATAGCATTCTGCAATATGGTATTTTTTGTGTTAGCTCAAAATAAATCTCCTTAAAATCACACTCACAAAGGAAAACTGAGCAAACCCATTTATTTTTCTACTCTTTTTATTACTTAAAACTAAGTTTTTTCAGAAAATATGCTTTTTGTTAGAAATTCAAACCCATATGAAACTTCTGAAAAATGCTAGTCACTATTTAATATGAAAATAACTGGCTCAAAAATGTTTTCTAGAAAAATCTGTGCTCATCAGAGTGGACTGTAGTGTTGACCAAAATACGACTGTAAACTGGAAGTGTTTGCAGTCACCATTATTATTTTAATCTAGTAAAAAGATGATCCTCAAAGGTAGGATCAGGGTTATGACTTCCCAGAAATTCAGAAATATTTTTAGGTTTGGTGTTTATAGGCTATACTTTAGTGAATATCCACTGGTTCTTTTGTTCTTTTAAAACTATACATGATGTTTAGACATCAGAAAAATGATTTCATACTGCACAAGAATTTTCTCTCCTATGAGAAAACCACTGGAGCTTGTGAATTTTGCTGTGCAAATGGATAAATACTGACATAACAAATCTGGCTTGCATCAGGTATATGATTAGACACCCTGCCCTTGGCTCGACACTTGCAGTATTTCAAAGACCCTGGGACAAACATGTCAGGTGTCAAGGACAGGCTTAATCCCAAAGCACAGGGAGGGATAATTGGACAGTGGGGGTTTGGGGTAGGTGACCTTTAAAGGTTTCTTCCAAACCAAGCTCTTCTATGATTCTATGACCTAAGAGAAGAGAACTCAGCTGAGCTGAGTTTGCTGAGGGTAGCCTCAGCGAGGCAATTTCATTGCTGGGACCTGTAAATCTGAAGGCGGACTTTGGTTTGCAGGCCAGGGTGTTGGTACAGCCCCATTGCACACGCCAACAGACTAAAGTGTCTTAAGCGGCTTAAATAGCTTTAAGCAGCTTTGAAGACTTAGATACTTTAAGCTTATAAAGCAGTTTAAGCTGCTTAAACCACTCTAGGACTTTAACAAGGGCCCCACGATGCTGCTCCTCGCCTGGCGAGTGAAACAAAGCTGGCTGCAGCTCTCTCGCCATCGGCTGGAAGGATGGAGCTGCAGGATTGCCACAGATCCAGCCAGGAATCTGCTGATATTGACATATTTTGTCAATGATGTTGTATGAAATAATGCATCATATACTTTCTCCCGTTGGTTAACTGATTGTTTCTTTCTTTTCTTTTAGCTACCTCACTTCCCCAGCCACCTCTGTCTTTTTATTCTATTTTCGCCCATTTAGCTCAGGCTCTTTCAGTACCTCTTTTCTGTCTAATTCTTCCTGAAGAGATCTGTGGACTGCTCTTACTGCAGTGATACACTTTTATGAAGAAAACACGTCTCAATTCAGCCTATTCAATCCACAGAGCCGTGCTGGGGGTAACTGTTCATTTGTATCACAATGGTTTAGCCTAAATCTAGAACATTTTTTCTCAGAAGAAGGGCATGAGCTGATAGAAGCGTTGTGGAAAAACCCAACTGTGTAATCCTAGGAAGTACCAGTAGCAGTCATTAAGTTATCACCTACAAAATCAGGTAACCAGATGGGAGAGCATTGTTCAGAGGAGGGAATACAATGCATTGAATCTGTGTCACAGTTTCTGGCATTTTGGAGGTTTCAGAAAGGATGTAGGAGGAGGAAGTCTGGGGACAGCTGTCCAGAAAAATGGGTAAATGTATGTTCCTACTCTGAATCTCCTAGGGCTGGAAGGACTTTGTTTTCAGTTTTCACTTCATCTGTCTGAATTTGGGGTATGCTGCGCAAACCACAAGTCATGTTGTTCTTACCAAAGGATGTAACACCCCCTCCCTCTTACACAGAAGACAGCAACTGAGTGTAGGTTTGGTTTGGTTTAGTGACAATTCACTTTGAACTGCCATGCTAATAACTAGGGCAGTGGTGATAATATACTGGAGTACTTGAGCTGGATGTGATGTCCTTGCTGCTGAGGATCCTCCCAAGCCTACATCATCCCATTTTTCTCGTGTTTGAATTCACTTTCCAGTTCCTTTACAAGGAACATTCTCTTCTCTTTCATATCCTTCACCCATTTCCTGGGTCGTATCCTGTCTTCTCAGGTGTTCTCTCTCCACAGTCCTCAACTTAACTGGGCCCATACTTTTCACAGGCTTATGGAGTCCCATCACATGCGCCTTTGTATATATCACACACTTCAATCACAACTCAGTTATGAAATGTAACTATAAAGCTTATAATACCCAAAAAATGTGTTTGAAAGGTTTGAGAGTGTAAGCAGGAAGAGGGATGATGGTCAGCCTTACTCACTGATCTATTTTTTGCTGATTATTTATGTTACCCATTCCCAAATGGTGTTGCCTGTGACCATAGTGTGTATTGAACGCACACCATGTCCAGTGTGATGTTGTTATACAAGCCTCACTTAACACTTTCATTAAGGTTTGATTTATACCAAATGGTTTTTTTTCCAGTATCCTGAAAGCATGTTTGTCTCCATTTTTATTGAATAAAATGATTTCTAGCATGATGTATTCTTTTCTAGTCATCAATGCATTTTAATCTCTTTTCCCATTTATCCACACATCAATTATTACTTCCTTCAAAATGTGTTCTAAACCCCTATATATGATGTCAGTAGGATTCACTAGCTTGTGTGTGATTGAATTACTTTTTTCTTAAAGTTTGGTTTAATAAGCTCCCATCAGGTGACACCACTAGTAGTTAACAGATATATTTGTAGTGGAGTGTTGGAACCATGGGAGCAGGATTTGCTTGGGTTCATGACTTCTGTCTGTATCATCCTCCTTGTTGTCCCAGCTCCTTCTCAAGCTCCAGCCAGTTTTGTAGGCAAAAGAGCAGTTTGTCTGGACTACCTGTGGGCTTTGTGATCAGTGGGACAGTGTTAGCTTCTTGGTGTCTATCCAGGTCTCAGGCTGGAGAGGGTGAGCTGCACCCACCATTCCTTCAGCTCCAACAGTAATTTGGGTCTCATTCTTTTCTAGGAAGCTGCTCATTTGCAGCAATAATTAATGATGGGAATTAATGATGGTAAGGTTAATTGTAAGCACAGAAAACTCATCTTTTTTAACCCTGAAAAGTTCTATGTGGTCACCTATTCACAACTCATGCATTTTCTTTGCAATATTAGATCTGAGGAAACAAAGATTCCTATTCATGTTGCAAGAGAGTTTGGGTAGTTTCACAACAGAAGGATTTTTTTTAACATTTGTAAACCAGAAAACAGAAACCAGGCATCAGGTCATGTATACAGGCCATAGTTTGGTAGACATTTATGCTTACGCCCAAATTTCAATTGGAACTCGATTTCCCTTGACTTCCAGGAAACTTCAGCATACGTTAAAATTAACTCTGCTGCTTTGAGGTGATAGCAGCACTGCATGTTTGCACGGCTTGGTAAACAACTGCGCGTGCACCAGAAGTATTTTGTTGACTGCGTTAAGCCTGGTGAGGTCACACATCTGTGCTGATCCATTCACCAATGGAGAAAGTTTTCAGTGCTGCTGCTGGACTAAATCACCAACTGCTGGCAGGCTGCCGGGGTCATGTTGCTGGGCAGATCATCAGGTGTTGGCCAGGCACTGAGGGCTGCTCACGCAGCAAAAATGTACAGGACAGCAGACTCACCCTTCCTTCCTTCCCCAAAGTCAAGACAACTGTCTCCTTGATGAGTCTGTAGGATTATAGCTGACCTTGATACAGGACAGCATGGGGCTTCATAAGCCAAATTGTCACTTTTTCTCATCCCTCTATCTTCTTCAGCATTTTCTCCCAAACCTTGACACTCTCGCCACTGTTTAATATATGTTTTTAACAATCTTGTTTAGCTGAAGTAAAATAATAGCTTATTTCAACTGCAAAAAATAACTTTCCTTTACACTTGTTCCTAGCTATTTCTTTTTTCTTTTTTCCAGCCTTGGTGGCTAGCTTCTTTGGCAAATGGATGACACAGCGATTTGCCTGAATCTATTTACGTATCTATGAACACCGAATCCCTAGATTGCAACACCAGCCCAATTTTTTGTTCTGCTGGAAGTCATCTTAAGAGGTAGAGTTTAAGATTTTAGGGAGAAAGCCAGGGTTGCGCTCTACCAGTATTAACTGCGTGCATTCCTGCCTGCATTCTTGATTCTGTAATTGGGCTGTGCTTCCATCTCCACCCACATCCTGCCTTGACGCATATGCACGTGTGGATGACAGGGGCAGTGACAGGTAAGCCAGCCAGCTTGCAGGCTGAGTCACCCCAGGAAGGCAGACCGTCATCTGGCAGCTAGGATGGAGAAGAAGGAAGTGTGCCAACCAAACAGGTGATCTGAGCAATGCATTGCACCCCACGTGCCAAAACAGAGGTTGCACAATGTTGGCTATGACAGAGGAATGTGGAGAAGAGCACAAGAATGCGTTTCCAAAATGACCTTCATAGTAGGAATTAAGAAACACCAAAACTCAGCCTATTTCTTTTCATGGACCACTTTAATACAGAAGATGAATATAGCAACCAAGAAATGGCTAGAGCAATGGTGTAGTATAACCCTCTCAGCATTTTTGGTCACTTTTATACAGGTGTCTTTTCCTCTGCGTGGAGGCTCAAATGCAGGATCACAAACACAATTTGAGTATGGAGCAATTATGCTATTTGTTGGATTGTACACACAATAAACGGCTGTGAGTAATGTGCTATTAGCCTAAGCATTAATACCCTCCCCACCTCTGATGCAGGTAACTGCTGGATTTCTGCTGGTCAGGCAGATGGTAATCACACGGGGAAGTGCCAGACTCCCATTGCTCCTTGCAATAGGATGATCCTCAGTTTTGCTGAGTTGCTATCTTCTATTTTGATTTTTTTTCCCCCTCAGAGTTTTAGAGTTATTTCAGTTGTTAATTCTGATGTGAGTCCTTAAGTGACTGCTGCCAACTCAACAATTTCACTTCTGTTCTTGTTTCAGCTTTTTTTTCTATATCTTGCTTGGCTTAAGTGCTTGTATTGTCACTTATAGGTTAGCAACCTTTTTTTAGTAAAGCAGACTTGGGGTCACATGCCTACCTAGGCTTTGTGTTAAAATAGTACGAGTGTGAAAGATCTACCAATATGGTGGGAGACAGACTGATCTGTGCTTGTTTGATATATTTTTAAGCACCTCACTGGCTTAAACATGTGGGTCTTGCCAGATGGCAAAAAGACTCGGAAATAGATACTGACATGCAGGGTCACATGTGCTATATAGCTGGTGGTATCAGTGATGCTCTTTGTAATGTCAAGCAGAAAAGTCTGGGAGGGATGGACTTCGAAGGCAAAATTACTTAGAAATCAGTGAGATGAAGCTGAAAAAAACCAATGCTGCCTGATATTCTGACTTTGACCATGCTCAGATTCATAAGAATGAGAAAAAAAACACCATGAGGATAATTAATCATTGGCACAGGTTGCTCAGAGAGGTTTGGCACTCTCCATCCTTGGAGGTTTTCCAGACATGGATAAAACCCTGAGCAGCCTGGTCTGAGCTAAGTATTGACCCTGCAAGGAGAGAGATGAACATACCAGGGACCTCCTGAGTCCCCTTCCAGCTCGGATCACTCAGTGATTCTGTGAGTTAAGTTACTTTTGGAGCCAGGGTGAGGTGGAGAAATAGTGTTACAGAAGGAAAATGCTCAGTGTGACATTTTTCAGTATGCCCACGTCTCTGTAACACTTGACTGCTGCCATCTGTGTAAGATGATCCTGTCTCTCTCCAGGTCCTGTCCTGGTGTTCCTAGTCTCTCTCCTAAGCTAGTGCTGGCCCTTGTCCAACATCTCTGTGAGCTGTTTCGGCTCACCAGCCTGAGAGAAGGTGATTTTTTTTTTTAAACTGGTTGGCTTTCGGCTGATTTAGTTAGCTGAACTACTTCCCTAAGAGACAGATGAGCACCACAGCATGAGGAGGAGGTGGGAACATGTGGTTAACATTGGAAGGAGTCAAGGGTGGGCAGGGCCCTGTCAGTGGGAGTGAGCCATTACATTTGCCTTGCTGCTTCATGAAAACAATGTGATATATCTGCAGCAGCTTTCATATGGGCAGAACAAACTGAGTAAGCCCAAAAAGGGTGCATCATAAAGAAAATGAAAATTCAGAAATAAAAATTCTGTAGTGCTGAGACAATGAAAAGTGTAGAGTTACAGGAAGGAACACGACAGTAAACAAATCAGTGATAAATACTGTCCTTTGTAAAGATGCAAAGGAAAGATGAACAGAGATGTATCAAATACCTAACACTTGAAACTGAAACTCCTGCCGTGGTAGGAAACCACAGATCTTGTTTACCAAATTACAAAAATCCTGTGTGGGTAGATTAAACAGGAAATGGGCTGATCAAAAGCAATGATAGGGAAATACGTACAACAGAGATAATATGGATAAGCAAAGCATTTTAAAGAAGTCAGCAGCAGAAAGCTAGCCCTACTTTGACATGAGATTCTGTGACATAGGATGATGTGAATCTCTTTAAAAAGAGATCGCCGTTGGTGCGGTGATGATATCAGAAAAGCAAAGTGTAGTCCAGTAGGTAGCAGTAAAAACACAATGAAAGACATTTTGGTTGTAGTGGAAATGCTAACAGACCACAATGTCACTGCAGAAGTAAAATTTAAAAAGTTGTTGAAAAAAACCTAGGAAAAAATGCCAAATTTTTACAAGAGGAAACATGGAGTTGTTAAAATATTAAAATGTGAGATGGGGAAAGTGTCTCTCTATAGCCCTGTGCTATAGGGGAGGTCATTTGCAGTGGAATACTGCACAAGATGACACAGAATTGGAGGAGAGCAGCCTCCGCACTCAGGCCCAGAAAACCAGATATTCATGCAAAAGAGCATCCTGGAAGAACACGTGGAATGACGTGCTCTGCTCATCGCCGTTTCCAATGATTATTTTTTCAGGTTGCTTTACATGGGCCTCAGGAACGCCCTGTGGAACTTCAGCTCTCAGCTCTTACTCCGTCATCACGGCCTTGCAGAGAGGGGTGGACGGCTGCATCCGGGAGTCCGTCGAAGTAAGAGGCTGGTTCACTTTGAACGCTGGTGTGAAGCAAGGCTACGCTTGCTTTCTGGGGCTGTTCAGCATTATCATACACAGCTACTGTGTGGGCAGCACGAGCAGCAGCATTCCGTGGGGTGGATTGCACATATCTTGGAAGCGTAAATTGTGCTAGTAGCACTGCGTTACTGAGCCACAGACCTGAAAAAACCTGTGAAGATACATAACCTAGCAAAAACGGTAAGCCAAACAGGATTCTAAATCAGTTATCAAAGCAAACATCCCTGAAAGCTTAATACCAAGCATCAAAGTCATGCTAGAAAACACAAATTCTGGGAAAGTAGAGCTTGCCAGTCCTGTCCATATTCCACTTCTGACTAATTAGGAAAGAACTGACAGTAAAAATAGGAGAGTCTTCCACCACTCACACTCATTTCAGCATATGGAAATTCAAGATATTCACTTCCAGAAAGAAAAAAAGGTTTTTTAGAACTATTATTTACATGTAATCACAATGCTAAAATAGATCCTGGAAAACAGCGACATCAAAGATGCTAGGAAAACTAGATGCCTTGAGAAAAAGAAAGTGCCTACGAAAAAGTCTGAATGTTGGTCTCTGCCTCAGCATGGAGTTGAACGGTCCACCACCACCTCTCCTTCCACCACAGTCAGCAGGGAGCATGGGACATAACTGTTGTGCATTCTCTGAATGGCAACCCCCAAGAATTCTCCCGGAGATGATTCAGTGGGGACCAGTGTGCATGAAGAAGACCCGTCTGACAGGAATGATGGTGATCAATCCCAACTGTGTGTGCTAGAAACCACAAGGATTGACACTAAGCAATGGAAGACGCTACCTTCCACAGCAAGAATAACATAAGGGCTGTTAAGAGGATCCAGTGTCTTCTCCATAAGTGCTTTTGTTTGCTCTTCAAAGCAAAACTTGTGTTAGCTAGCTTGCCACTGGAGGTAATAGTTGTGAACCTTACCAAAGGGGAGGAAAATAATGCTCTTGCTCCAGAGATGCAAAGAGTAGCTGATGTCCAGGCTAAAGCACTGTACCACATGCTTCAAGGAGCCAGGGAAAACCTCTTGCCAAGGCACCACTGTGTAATTGCTGCAGCCACGGTGGACTGGGGAGAAAGTCCATGCCAAGAAGAGCTGGCAGGTGTGGGACTCAGGTAGTCATGCCACAGTGGAAATTACTTGATCCCTGATTAAAGGGGCTTTGCCTTTCATGTATCTTCAAAGGTATTTAGAGTCTACTGGTGTCATTAGCAATGATGGTTTATTTTCATTACCTAGACTGAATGAGAGATCTTTAATCAAACTGTGTTGTATTAGAGACAGTTCTGCTGTTTAACCGTAAATATTTGGGTGTGCAATCTGGTGTTGTTCTGCAAGGTTATTAATATCTATAAAATAAGTAGTCCTTTTTTATTCGCATCATCTACCAAGTTGTTTCAGCTTATTAAGTTTGAGCTTAGATCTGAGTGTGCTTTTTGAGGTGATCCCTTGTTGAAATAAGGGGGCACGTTGAATACATTCAGGATATATTGTTTCTGCTACAATTCCCAGTCATTTTCTTAGCCAAATTTTAACAAAAAAGCACTAAATCTGTGCTTCTTTAGAAAAGTAAATCTCTACAGTCTGTTCTCAGCTTTCTTCTACATTTCTCATAATATCAAGCCCACACATAGCCCAGATTCCTCAATGGTAGCTGGTGAAATTTTTCCACCTTCTTGTGCTATATATACTCCTGTGTCCTGAGCAGCAGCCTGTGTCTGTGTTTTGAGTACAGACTGCTGTTATTTTAGATACCTGCCTCCATAAAGGAGCATCAGTGTTTCTTACATGTCTTCGTAATGCTTCGAAATTTTTCATTACTTTCACAGAGGCTTAGCCTAATTTCCAGAATGAGGTCGTTCTTGTTCTCCACGTTAAATAACTACATACATATATATGTGTGTGAGTGTGTGTATATAAAATGTTGGGAGTCTGTCCATCAAGATCCATATGTATTTATATGTATATAGTGGTTGAAGTAAAGAGCTTTTTTCAGGAGGGACTCTTAAATGTGTGCCTTCTTTCTAAGCACCTGCTGAAGGTAAGCTTCATGTGTGTTTACACACTTTTCTGAATAGGGGTGCATCGAAGAACAGGCTTATTTTCGGGAATCGAAACCTTGACTGAAATGTTGCTGCCTGGATCCCTTGCTGCTTGCAAGGCTGACAGCAGCAAGGGGATATAAACCATAGCTCACACTGGCCTCACCAGTAATATAAGGACACATTGCATGTAACCATACATTGTGTAATTTCTCAGGTGAGACCACGTGCTTTAGTAACCCGCTTTTGTGCAGTGGAAGCATGAAGATGAAGGTCATGGGTCCCAGAACACAGCTGGGATGAAGCAAATCTACATTGTGACATTCAAATTTGTTATATAATTAGAGCATTCAATTATAGACTGAAAGTCATACTTAGACTGTATTAGAATATTCTCTGATGTAAATGAGGTTGGGTTAATTCCCTAACAGGCCGGGCAGCGACAAGAGGTGGAGATAAGCTCCCAGCACTAACGGGGGACAAAATTAAGCAAGAGGCATTCTTGCCCTGCCTCGCCTCCTCCTGTGCCCTGGTCCTATGGCCATGACAGCCAGCTCCATGCTGAGAGCCCCTGCCACAGGGAACAACTGGGCAATGTCCACCTTTTGTTGTAATTTGCTAATAAATGATTTCTCCTTTGGGTTCCAGCTGCAACCCTGCCCCAGTGCAGGCTATTGGTTGGGTGGAACAGCCGCAAGCACAGTAAACAGCTAAGATTTCTAAACAATTTCAATAGTTTTCTTGGATTAATATTGGATTAATTTTGTCTCTGAAAACAATAAGTTTTGATAGGAGACCTTGTTTCTCTAGGCTGATCTGGCAGCTTCAGCCATAGCTTACGTAAGCTGGAACATTAAGGCTTGTTTCAAAGAGAGAGGGAATGCAAGCCAAGACACAAATGTGGGCCCCTATTTTCCTTTGAAAAATATGATTAGCTTTCCATTTTCCTCTTAGGCAGCAATAAGCTACTCCTCTGAGTGAGCAAAGGATCCTTTATATTTTGGAGATATTTGAGGAAATCACCATGGCATTATTGTTCCATAAGTCACTTCCAAAATATTCTAGATCTCACGCAGAGATGGAAAGAGTCTGTGACCAGACTGCACAGCCTAGAAACAGCTGAGATTAAATGCAAGGGCAGCAGGCACAATGTCCAAAACAGATAAATCAGGGTGACTGCATAGTTGCATTCTTGTTTTTCCACTGTACTAACAGAGAGCGCAAAATAAGCCTGTGTAGCAAATACATGAAAAAACACATACTGGAAGAAATATTTATGTTATATTAGCATATTCTCTGCTCTAAATGAGTTAGGGCTAATTACTTATCAGAACAGAATGGGATAAGCAGGGGAGATAAGCTCCTAATATCACATTAGAAAAAAATTAATTAAGCAGAATAAACATAATTTATTTGATTCTTCTCTTTCCTATTTCAATTGCTTTACTTAGCAATCTCAGTAATGTTCTTTAACAAATTCTTTATTTATTTTCTTAAACAGAAAAAAGAAGAAAAATTAGAACAGGCTGGAAAGAGGTGAATTTTATCGTGGTTCCTCGTTCTCCTCAGCAGATGAATAACTGCAGTGTCAGCACAGATTTCTGCTACTTGAGTTAATGGAGTGCCACTACCAGTCACGGGTTGTCATCCTCTGAGTAAAGCACTCCCAGAAGAGAATTGCTCATGGGCACCGGTGAGAAACATGAACTGAGGCTTTGCTTGTTGGCTGGGGTGGCAAGCAATTGGATAGATGTATACCCCAGATATAAGGTAACCCACTGTGTCTCCTCCAGCCTCTCACCATCCTTGTCCCTTTTCTTTCCCCACTTCATTCCAGACCCCATCTTCTCCTACAGGAAGTCACAGTGGATCCCAGCTCCTGATCTCCCAATCTGATTAGCTCTTTGCTCACTCCCCGGTATGACATTCTTTGCTTCCAATCTACTTGGCTGGACTGCCCTAATTCCCCAATTCCTTCTTATGATGCCATTTCTCATCTAAAACAGGTTTGGTATCCAGTATCTCTGTCTGAGAAGTCCTTCACAGTGCATTTGAACAGCTCTGTCCTCTGTACTCTTGATTTCAACATCTATGTTGCTGGGACCTGAGGAAGGCAGACCCCTCCTTTTCTTTTGTTGACTAGCCCTCTTACAGCTCATGTCCATCCATAGCAAATGAGACCTTTCAGGAAAGTGTTCTGGTGAAATCAAAGTCATCTTTATTAAACATGAACCATGACTTTTCATATACCTGTCACTGACACAAAAGCTGTCTTCTATCAGCTTTTAAGTCCTTACACCAAACTTGCGAGATGTAGGCTTTGTCACAGAAGACACCAGAATTTTTAACCACAGCACATTTTCCCCTACAGCCTGTCAGACATGTCAGACATGTCTGAGTTGTTTTACACTAGTTCCCCTTGAGAATGTGTGTCAAGTAAAAAGTCCTGAACGATACAATTTCATATTGTTTAGACAGGACAGTGGTATTAATGCATTTAATCTCATAAAAAGCATTCTAATATCTTTAGTGACCACTATACAGATTTTTTATTCCTTAGAGAATATAAGGAATGTCCTTGCAAACAAGAAAAATTAGATCCTGTTGTGCCAAGGCCTATGCTCGAAGTAGTTCAAGGTGACCACTATACAGCTCAGACTGTTATATAAAACAATTTGCAAAGATCAGTGAAAATTAAACACAAAATGACAGCTTCTTCAAGAAAACAAGACCCAGTGAAAAGCCCCAAGGACTATGCTGGAATCATGTCCAGTAAAGATAAAAAAAAGTGAGACTAGACTCAGTAGTACTCTGGCAGAGTAGTTGAGAGAAGACTCTCAGCAAGGTGCAAGAACTATGACACTGATTATGTGTGTGGTTATGATGAGATTTATTGCTAATACAGTATCTAAATATTGCCAGTGCAGTGTATAATATAAACAGGTCTAAAGGGCTGTAACATAAGCATGTTCAGCTGGAAATGGGCAGGTTTGCAGAAAGCACAATTGCAAAGCAGCAAAGCACCCATGGAGCTACTTTAGGATTTTATCTCCACATGTGGATCTTAGCCCTGTTACTCACCTGTCCAAAACTGAGTGTTCCCATCTTCAGGCTGGATGTACCCTGCAGGTGTCCCTGCTGGGGTGGGATCCATCTGGAAGCTGCCCTGCAGCCTCAGGAGATCAGTTTGCCCAACTGGCCCAGTCTGCAGGAGCATTTTGTACCCTTTTGCAGGCCCATGGGTACCAAGAGCAATCACCACTCCACCATCTCTGGAATGCATTAATTATGCAAGCATCTAGACAGTTCCTCCTGCAATTCCCACCTGGTGTTCTTATCTTTGGACAAATCATATTCGAAGACTGCATGGGAGAGGGGAGGTGGTGTGTGTGGAGGACACACTCCAAGAACTGACTATTTTTTGCTACCATCACAGGGACAAAATTGATATGGTAGAGTAAGCCTTGCTAATGAGCAAAATCATGAGTGGGCGGGCTATTCTGACTCCCTGGTGACCCAAATCTTGAGCTGCAAGGATGCTTCATTTGACCCAAACTGCAGAAAGATAGGTAGGCAGAAGCACAACAGGCTGGTTTGTGCTTTTCCTTCCCTCCCTTGTTCTTTCTTTTTTCACATGTGTTTCCCTTTGTTTTCTGTTTGAGAAAAATTTGCTTGAGACATTAAAGCTATGTCCTTTGGAGAGCTGCTGTGATGCTGTTAACAAACAGCTTCCAAAAAGCCATGTTAGAGACAGCAGGGCATTGCTGCAATTTTCATGTTTGCATGTGACCAACAGACAAAATGCTGTCCTGAAGTTTTTCTAGCAATGAATTTGCTATTCAGTGCCAACACCAGAGAGAGAGGCCGAGTTCCCTTCCCCTGCTGCTCTTGTGCTGTCTTTGTCCCTCACCCATACAGCCCTGCCTCTCCAGGGAAGGACTGGTCTCTGTCAACAGCTCCAATAGAAGTTCCAGCCCGTCTCAGTGAACTGAATAACTCTCTTTTCTGAAATAGAAAACCCAATACTTTGTCTTTCTTACTATATCTAAGCCTGTTGAACAATGGTGTTTTTCTCACATAGACTTTAAACAGTGAATCAAAATTGGAGTTTTAAAATTAAAGCCTGACTTTTCTGCATTCTAAATATTTTTATTCTTCTTTTCTCCCTTATATTTTTCTATCTTTAACAAAGGGTTTAAAAGATTTCATGTGATCCACACTGCCACAGGAATAAACAAGCATTTGAAACCTCAAAACCTACCCAAAGCTTGTTTAGCAATATAGTTTTGTTACAGTGACACAGTACCTTTAATTCATCTGACCCTCTGGGTCTGTTTGCTTTACTGAAATTTGACTCAGCGAAGTTAAATCCCCTTGTATCATTCTGCAAGACAACTCATTTTATGTTTGGATACAAACCAATTCGCCGCCAAAACTGCATAACCAACTCCCGCCCTAACATTCCAGTTAGTACTCGTAGGGCTGAACGGAAAGAGAAATTGTGATGGTTGTATAGAAATGCACCTCATTTCTACGGGATGCTCGGTGAATATCAGAATAATAGATGGTGTATTAACTACCACGTTTACCAACACTCTTTTTCCTTGGCACAGTTTGTATATTTATGTAAGGGGATGGCAGCCTACTGTCATGGTATTGCGCAAAATTCTCGAGTGGATTCCATGAAGTAATCTTTTTTTTCCCCAAATTTATTTTTACTTGATATTTGGGACACTGTTCTGTAATGACAAGCTCTGGAACAAAATCTAAAAGACAGAGCATTTTCTGTATTTGAAAGATTTCTCCATATGATTGCAAATAAGAAAATTATGGAAATATCGATTCTCTTTTTATTCCATATTGTTCAATCAACATGGTTTTCTCTTCTCTCTTGCTATATACTCATGTGCAGATTTTATTTTGTCTCTGGTTCATTTTCAATATTTATATCTACTTATTATCAAACAAAACAGAGCAATCAGTTGTTTAAGGATATGCTGGAGTGAATCATTATAGGAAAGTTATATTTATTTCCATGTTCAGGCTAAGGAAGGCTAGCCAGGGATATCTCTTTCCACTTAAACATTTTAAGACTGGAAAAGAATTCGGGTTTGGTCAAAAAAGGTTTTTCTTCTCTCTTTTTTTTTCCTCCTCCATTTTGTGTTAAACATTAGAATCCATGGAAAACAGCCTATTACCGTAAGCCATAAAGCAGTTCTTCCCCTGTTTCAGAGAAATCTACTTGAAATGTGTGCAGCCTTTTTGATCTCTGGGCTCCTAGTCTGGGCAAACAGATGGAGTGTTTCTACCTGGGTCATTATCTTCTTTTCCTCTTCTCCCCTTTGAGCTAAGCCATGCTCCCTGTGCAACCCGAGAGAAAGGACTTTCAACCTGACATACAGCATCGGCCGTGGCTGAGCAGATCACAGAAAGTTCTCTGTACTCTTCAGTCCCAGTACACCAGCTCTTATGGACCCCAAAGCATAGGTGCACATCTGCCTCGTTTCCCTGCACTGCCTGATTACATTTCCAGCCTCTGCCAAGCTGGTGATGGCCACAGGACCGCAGCCTGAAGAGGGAAGGACTGAAATACTGCTTTCACCAAGACCAAGGTATATATGAGAGGTAATTGTTGGTTGCTTCTAAGTCTGAATCACTCAATTTTCAGTGGCTTGCAATATCACTAACACAGTTTCTTTTCTCCACTGCCTTGTTAAATGGAAGAGACCCTTCTCTTTTATTTGAAACACTGGTTTTCTTCAGCTCCCTCTATTTTCTCCAAAAATCCTTAGGCATTTTTCTTAATATAACTCTGTGCCTCAGCTACTGCACCTCATAGGTAACCATATAAGAAGAGTGTGGTATATCTGATATGACTCCTGTGTGTCTGTGATCTGACACAGCCCTGAAATGCTGTTGGGATGTGATTGCTACATAGCACTCAGCACCGGGCTAGCACAACACTGGGGGGGAAATCTTAGAGGCTGCAACAAGAATGCAGCAACATTGGGAAGAAGGCAGTGAAGTGTGGCAAAATGTGAGTAAAGGAATGGAAAGACTGAAATGGAATATTAACAGTAAGTACACTTGGGAAAAAATATCAGAGGGTGATGGCTCTTACTCCCTGCAGACACTGGAAACAGATACTGACAATGATAATAGATAATTTTTTTGTCATTTATAATACAAAAGAATGTATGTAAGAAAAATGAGGTAGGAAAATGAAAGGAAAACTTTAACACATGCACCCGAAACTGTGGAAGGTATTGGATTGGCATCATTCCAGTGGCAAGAGCAGGAATCATTAACTTGAACTATTTAGCATTCATATCAGGGCAAAACCATAGAAAACTACAGAATGGAAAAAAATTCTGCACTGGTCTATTGGATAACTATAAATAATTTAAAGCAACTTCTAGCTTATCTTTTACAAATCAGTGGACAACTGATTATGCTGTTATGTAGTTTTGTCATAGCTACCTCCTTTTATCAGAAAATGGTGGGGGTTTTGAAGCTAATGTACATTTTTTTGACCACTCCTATTTTGGTTGTTCAGTTTCTCTCTAGGGAAAAAGAATTGTCATGTTCATTGCTTGATACTGCTGCTATTCAGATCTGGTTTTACATTAATTCTTCTCAGTTTGTCACTCACCTGTGATTAATCAAGCAGAAACTAAGAATTAAAAGTATGTCTTTTGTAAAGGTGAACTAAGGTTTCAGTAACTGTGAAACTGTGGGTAGGAACACTGTGACAGACTGTCAGGAATTCCAACTTGGTCTAGTTCTAGCTGCTTTGGTGGAGTTATGCTGAACCATATTTTCTGAGAATCTGAATTTTAAATATCCTTGCTATGTTCTTCATAATACAGTATAATCTCTGTAGGAGTAATAACTTGGGAAAATTTTGCTTTGGTCAATATCTGAAATGAAAATTATGTCATTAGCTGTGAGTTGTCTCCCAGGGCTAAAATACACCCAGTTATTACTTGAGACCAGGAAAAAAAATTGCAATATTCTCCTTATTTTAATCTTTTACTAGATGATGATAATGGCAAATTAGAAATTACTTCTGAGTTCCAACTTCATTTTAACATTTAGGATATCTGCCTGCTGCACATTTAATATGATTTCCAATTACAACAATATGTGAGATATCTCAGTATTTGAGGTCCCTCACAATAGGCCCATGGGACAGGAAAATGCAATTTCTGTGCAAATGCAAACAGAACTATAGACTGTTTTCCCTGAGGAAGTATGTGATTGATACATGTATATATATAAAATAAAGATATGTATGTTTTATATATATATATATATATGTGTGTGTATCTATAAACTCAATCCAGTTGTGTTTAAGTCCAGAACATGTCTCTGATGCATGAACTATAATCCATGGATCCTATATCCTGAAATGTCAAATGATACCCTCAAAAATATATTAAAATTCATTATACTCCTGACATATTACTAAAATGTTCCTTTGGGGTATGACTTGTTTGAATAGAAGTACAAGAAAGAAATTACGCATTTATTTACTTACATATCGCCCCGAGTTCTATAGATTTATGAAGAAAACAGATCTGGAGTGCTGCATTGCACAACTTCATAACACTGCAGTTAGATTTTCCCTTGTATTTACAGACTGGCTTATTTTAAAATCTATTCAAGCACTGGAAAATCATAAATATGCAGCTCCACAGATCCAGAGGTCAGGTTTCTGTGACTGTAATACATAGCTTCTTTTGGCAAAGCTCCCCAATTTAGGGTCAAACTCTGCTTGTTTTTCTCATGTTTGATTTAGGATGGAAATACACATGAGTGAAGGAGCAGGTTTTGTCACAGTGTTGTACAGCTGCACAGTGCTGACTGCTCCAAACATGAGCAAAAAAATGTACTAATTACTAATAATGTAAAATGTACTAAATGTTGTAATCTAAGAGGGGCAGAATACGACAGTGTTTGGTAGAAACATTACTAAGAGGTCTATCAGCATGTTCATGGTTTCATAGGAAATCTAACTAAAATATGCCTGATATGTGGCTATTTATCCCTCCTTACCAGAACTTCTGAAGGCTCGTAGTTGAAGCCTCATTTGACTCCACTATTAATACTAGAAATTTTAAATAAAACAAGCCAACAGATATAAAAGCTGGTATCAGTCATTACACCTTCAATGTCTGAGCATAAGAATTAAGAATCACCCCTTTATTTTAAATTGAGAGGAGAGCATGACTGAGAAGCTGAAAAGTGGGCATCGTGGTACCATCAATGCTCTCTAACTCCCGTGTAATGGGACACAGTAGAGCTGCCACCGGCATAGTCATCGATTTTTGAAGATTCTCTTTCCTGCAGCCAACCAAAGCATGATAATCCCCTCCCCCACCAAAAAACTGGAACACGTAGCAGTGCTGTGTTCAGGAAATGAGTGAACATTTGAGCAGCTGAAGTGGCACCACTTCATCGCTGGCACTGTTGCCAGAAGAGTTGTATATCACAGTGTAACCCCAGGAAGGAATTTCTGTACAGCTGGAAATTACGTGTGAAAAAGGAAAGGCAAAGTGAACCTTGCCTATCTCCCACCCTTCTCCTCCAGATTTTAACCAAACACAAAGATTCAAAAAATGGAAATGCTCTTAGATGTTCAGCATTTGCCTAGATCCATGAACGTCTTGAGGTAACCGAGAGCAAAATGTGTGGGGTTTAGATATTATCTATCCAAAGTTCCTACATATATAATCTACTCCCTTTAATTTCATTATAATACCCTAAGAATTCATACCATAAATAGTTCCATTATCATATAATCCCCCAAGAATTAATACCAAAAATAGTGACAGCAGAATGAACAAATTGGAGAGAAGCTTGGGATATCTCATTCTTATGTCTTGGGGCTGAAATGAGTCATATTGCCGTGTCTCCTATGGCAAAGAGGATTTCCGTAGCTGAGAGGCCAGGCAAGAGCCTTGAAATTTCTGTGCAGCAGTCTTGAGGTCTGTCCAGACACAGATGGTTGAAGGGTTCAGGTGTTATTCCAAGTTACACAGTCCTGTGTCTATCCACCATGGCTTTTAACTAGAATTATGACTTGTTTATCCTCTATTTTGTTGTCCCACCCTCTATTCAGGGCTGTTCAGAGAAGTTGTGTAATAAAACAGAAGAGTTGGTTTGGCTCCAGCTGGTCCTGGTGCCTGTTATCCAGTGTGGGTTTGGTTTAGTTGCGGGCACACCACTTGGGACACAATGAGAGAGAAACTCAAAATAGCTCAGAGGCTTTTGAAGAGCTGAACATTTTATTTACTAGCTAGTTACCACTGCAAATAAAAATTTTAGTACCCAAGATAAGATTAGTTTCATCTTCCTGCTAGGAAATTTGTAGCATGCTCCTTCAACTTAAACTGATAGACTCTAAATTTTCTAATAAGCTTTGCTTCTTTGAAAACCAACTGCCTAAAAACAGCAACATGTGAAAGCAAACCAACCCTTCTTATTTTCCCCATAGTTACAGCCAGAATCCTATCTCCAAACAACCTTAAAGAAAGTTTCCGATGCCACTTTTCTATTCTTGTTAGTTCAGCATAGCCAACAGTAAAGGCCTTGTTGACATTAGGCAAATGTGCAATGATGCAGCAAAATCAATTTAGTCACACTGAAGCAAATCCCTCACACAGATGTAATGCCTGTGTGCAAAGTAGGGCATTTCTGAATATATGCAATATTTAAGATGAAGTGAAAGAGGGAGATCCTATTCATCCCAACTGATTCCTTAATGTGATTCATACAGATGCCCCTGAAAGCCTAAGTTGAAAGAAAGAGACTTCCTGGTCAAAAAATAAGGGTTCATTAGGAGTACTGGTGATCAGGAAGGAATATTATGACCTTTGAATTGCAAGTTGTAGTAGCTTAACAGATAGAATAATACTTTAAAAAATACCCTTTATCTTTAAACTGAGAATATTTGACCTTAAAATCACTAGGAAAAGAAATATGTGATTGCATAACTGCATTATATGGTTACTTTTCAGAAGAGAAGTGAAAATTAATGTGTTTTTGGTCCTGGGCTGTTTTTAGTAATTTAATGTGATCTGCTGTCAACAAGAGGGAAAACAAGCCTCTGATGCTCAATAAGAGTAAGAAGAGAACAAAATGTACCTACTGTGGGTATTCAGTTAAAGTTCTGTGGGCAAAAAATGGCACAGCCTGTGGGGGTGTTATTGAAAAACAGGCGGGGTCAGCAAGGGAGGTGACAGTAGGAATACCAGTAATGAGGTAATGACCATCTTCCTTTGCAGTCTGCAGAGGTTTGGGGATTTATTTTTAATAAAAATTCTTTAGAAAACTGCGAAGTTGAAGTAAAAGTTTTAGTAATTTGGTAAGTGTCTTTTAGATGTTTTTGGAGGAAAAAAGTTCCAAATACTTCATGTGGCAGTATATAATTTATTTAACATAGTAATAAATGAAATACCAAAATTCAAACAAAATATATGTATTGAAAGCACAGTTTTTAATCAAATCCAGACTATGTCACAATACTTTTCTTTAAAATGTATTTTAAATTTGGGGAAACTCTTTCCCAATCTGAATGGAAGCACATTCTGAAACCTGGGAACCTTTTTGTTAAGTGAATCTTTGATTCTCCTTGCAGCTAAAGAGTCACGCTAGGGAAGTGAAAAGATACCATGCAGGGCTTCGTTTCCATGTACATTCACCTATTACCTGACTGTTAAAGCAACGTTTTTCCTCCTCCATCCTCCCTCAAAAAGAAGTCTAGGAAGTCCCTTTTCAGGAATGAAGTCAGGGCAGAATCTCATCCTGGTGGGTTACAGTCTTAGAGCCAGGTGACTTGAGGAAACACTGTTTTGTTCATACACTGCCGGGAGCTGGCAGGGCTTCATTTCATTCTAGCAACAATGCTAACAAGAACCTGAGCGGGAAACCCTCATGAGATAAGGAATCACAGAATATGCTGAGTTGGGAGGGACCCACAAGGATCATTGAGACAGGGCAAGGGAAGTGCTTAGGCAGGTAGGGAGCTAAGCAATCAATTATTACTGAATTTCAAACCCACAGGCGAAACAACTATACCCCCTGCTTTATAATTACTGAGATTCATCAACAGAGGCTGTGGCCCCCACTGGGCAATTCCCAAGTTCCTTGAAATGAGTCTAATACCCAATGAGGTTACTTGTGCTGCTGCAGAAAGATATTTCTGGCCTTTTACGCATCAGGAAAGAAACTGAATATGACAGATTTGGAGCTGGCCTGTGATAATTTAGGAATATGGTCTGTTGGCCTGATTATTTGGTTGAATATCTGGGTTTAACTCATCAGAGGTTAGCTTGCAGTTGCATTCTTAAATTATCAGAGCTGATCTGTGCTTGTTACCCGGGGATGCCCCACTTCCATTGATGCTGCACAGCCAGAGAGCACAGGGACTTTGAAGGGGAAGAGGTTAAATTCTGAACCACAGCATCTCTACATGGGCAGGCCTAGCCTCCTGCTCATCCCTAGGAGAGACATAGAGTTCCAAAGGTCCACTGGGAGTTAGAGATGGGACCTGTAAGTGTCTGATAAAACAAGTGGATAGAGCGTTGTTGGGAGACATTAATTGGGATATGTTCATGTATATCTAGGCTGTTTCCATGTGTTTGTGGAATTTGCTATGAAAGTGAACCCTAAAAAATACCTTTTGGAAGAAAAAGGGTTTGTGAATACCACAGTCATTTTCATCATTTTTTATCTAATACTGGGCGTTCAGAACCGGCACATTGCCTCTCCCCTTAGGCAAGCTCCTTTTCCCTGAAAGGGAATCTAATGGGGTGAACCCAGGGTTAATTTACAAAAGCAGAGTGTCTTCTCTGACCACGAGACCAATAGGAAACTGTGCAGAGGTGATGTTATTCCATAGTTTACAGTGGAGGCATGTTGGGTGGAGAACTGGAAACATGACATGGCAGCTGGCCCACTCCAGAGTGCTGGACCCATCCTTATCTGTGGTGAGCTTCCAGCTGAAATTGGTCGAGTGAATCTCTTCTAATTGTGAAAGTGTCAGTTGTTATTTGCCAGGTGCTGGAGAAATACTTTACTTGGTAAAGAGCATATATAATAGGACACAAAAAAGGTTTCCAAGAAACCATCCTCCAATCTGGAAGAAAAGTTTTATGTGTGTGTCTGTATATGTTAGGTGAGTGAAGTATAGAAAACAGAAAGTTGGAAATCCTAAGAAAATTACCTGAACCAGGTTTCTCTCATCCTCTCCTTACTGAAAGGACAAGTAGGTAGTTTACTATAGCTTGATGGGTTCTTGATTGTGGAGTTCCAAAAGGCGGCCTACAGGTCTAAGCCATATTCTAGATTAATTCCTAATTCAGCCATCAGAGCCAGGGAGGCACTATGCTTATTAATTGCTTGTTCCAGATATTTTAGTATGTAAAGTTCTCCTTCTTCCCTGTTGCTGGAAAGGTTAATATATTACATTTTCCTAACCATTAATTCCTAATGCATTCATCTTGCTTCCAGTGAACATGTTTTATATTTTACGGGTTTCACTCAGCAGGAGAACCAATCATACATTAAGATGTCCATTTCTCAAAAGAACACAGACCAGTAAATGCTGTATATTCTGGGACACATCCTCCCAGTGACTGCTTCATGTTGCTGTAATACAGTCTGGCCAAAAAGCTGCCAGATCTATGTCTTGGATGACTACTGTGGCAAAAGCATTTTTTAATGACACACATGGAATGCTGAGTCTCCTCCCCACTTCCTTCACTGTTCCCACATAAAGGTTAAACTGAGCTGCCACACTGCAAAGCCCCATGGCTTTATTTCGGTCTATAAAAAAAACTCTAGAAGGAGACTGTTTAGTGTCACACAGCTGTTTTAAGAGGTGGAAATGCACATGCTGATGTTTAGGGGTAATCTGGGAAGGGTTGCATTTATAAGGCCAAGTGACTGACTGCAAGAAAATCTAGAAATACAGGGAAGAGACAAAATGAACCAGGGACAAAAGAAGGAAATTAGAGCCAGCAAATAAATTCTAAGTGCAAGGAGCTTCTAGTTATGAGATCTCCATTGAGAAGTTCTTCAGTGCAGCTGGCAGCCATTTCTCTCTGCAGCTGAAGTTTCTGAATGACAACATTTTGTGGAGTATATCACAGGAATGTAGATTACAAATGGCAAAGATCTAGATTGCAGTCACAAAGTGTATATCTGAACAGAAGGGAAAATGCTTCTGGAATTTGCTTTAAATGGGATGTACAGAAGAAGGAGAGGATGTAGTAAAACTCACAAATTGTGAACAGAAGTAATGAGTAGCACAGCAAGAGAAGAGGGAAGCAGCCTCAGCTTCTGGATGTTTCCTGTAGCTAGCCATCTTGATTTCCAGCTATCAGCTTGTCACCACTGTCATTCTTTCTTCATTGGTTTGACTCATTCCAGTGAAACACTGGAGAGCCCAACAAGTCATCTTCTGTCAGAAACTAGACAAAACGTGAGCTGTTCTCAGACTGAATCAAGTAAAGCACGTATTGCCCCGTGGTGGGCTTGTCTACGTGACCTTTTCCAACAGCCCCAAGCCAGCTCTGCCTGGGGTCCCTGGTGGCCAGGTGTGGTGTAGTTGTGAACAAAAGCCGTGCATCCAGGTCAGTGTAACGGATGCCACTTCTTTCACTGATCGTTGGCACATTTCGTCTAAACAATGTGGTTACATTTAAAAGCTCTTTCTCACTCCCTTTTCTTTATGTACTGAATGGTTGGTTATCACAGAGCGGTAATTTCTGTTCCTCCATGCCCTTTTTGTTCCTGTCCCGAGTACTCCTAATATGATGCTACCACTAACAGGAAGGCTCTACATTCAAATTCAAATTATGCAAGTTCAGACTTTCATTTTTAAATCAAATGCTGTTTTAAATCAAATGCAACTACAGATTTTACAGCACAGTTTAAGCGAGCTTTGCAAACATCCCAAGCAAACAAACTTTGCAGAAACATAATCCTATTATTTTACTAATCTTTGGGACACTGCCTCACGGGGATCATAATTTGCAACGAAGTGTCTGCTCAGTTCCTTCACAGGGTTATCTTTGTACCATTACACAGTATTGCTATTTTCCTGTGTTGACATCTGTTAGAGAAATAGTTTATACTAGTTGCAAAAGCCACCTAGTTTGATGATCTTATGACTTGCTATTACTCCTCACAAATGTATTATTTACTGGGTTTCTCATCATGTTTGCTCTTGATACTAATCAACAATTCTGCAGTTATTGCCTGTTCCTCAACAGACTCTTTTTCTAATGGCATTTTTGATAATTTTCACCTTGCAGAACCTGTACCATCCTCCTTAACTTTAATTCCAGACCCCGTTTCATCACTCACACTTGCATGCTGTCAGCCTGTTAGCTCCCATCACAATGGATTGTTAGCACATCATCATAGGGCGTTGGATAGCCAAACCGGTGGGGGGGAGGAAAGAGAACTACAGGGCTCTATTCTACCACTTGGTGACTCTTAGCAAAGGGACAGAGGTAGCTGGACTGCAAGACAGAAAAGGTGTACTTCAGGAGACTGCTTCTGGAGGCATTTTTTCCCTATGTGTTGGCAGGTCAAGGGCTGAGAATGTATGGCTTGTCTCCTCCACCGATAATCAGAGAATGCCATTTCCCTCTTAACAATTCCTCATTGTAAAGCCAAACCCATTCCTCGTCCCCAGAACAACCTGGAGTATTGTTCTCCTGTTATCATGATAAATTATGCATGTGAGACATGCTGAATCATGACAATGCTCCCGTACACCGTTTTTCCTTGTGCTGAAGAAATTCATATTTTGTCATGTACAGCTTTTTATGGTCCTATTTATTATCGGACCGATGTTAGGGTCTTGATGAAATTGCAAGGAAGTGGGAAGTTTTCTAGCTGCTCTGGGAATTTAAGCACAGACATCTGGAATGTTCTGAGGAGCTTGGATCAGTTTATGGTTGACCAACGTGTAAGCAATGCTCTGTGTCTGCATGCATACTTCACAGAATCTCACAGAATCATAGAACAGTTTGGGTTGGAAGAGACCGTAAGTATTATATGCTTCCACCCCACCCTACCAGGGGCACGTCACCTTCCACTAGATCAGGTTGCTCAAAGTCCTGTCCTGATAGAGAACACAGAGAATAGAAATTTTCAGTTCCCCTGAAGTTGCTGGATAGGGCTTAAAGACCAACTAACAAAAAAAGATAAAAGAATGTAAAATTGTGCACACAGGGTGATAAATGTAGCTGGAGCCAGTAGATAAACAGGTAATGAGGACTATGGTGGCTTTTTTGGCAAACTTATGTATCAAGAAGCAACAGCGCATGCCCTAAGAGAAGTTCAAGGAAAGGACATCTGTAACACTGGGGGGACTCGGTGAGTACGACCACCAAAGACCCCTTCAGACAACCTCTAGGAACATTAAAGGACTTCCAGTAGGAGGCAGCTGCATGCAAATTAGTTCTATGAAAACTGATGTTTATGTATTAGGAAGTTCACGGTAATCAATATGTATGATCATGATGGAATAAATACCTTGTTGTGCCTTCAGGACACACATCAGATTAATGGAGCTATCTTTCTGATGTGTCCAGCACTGTAATAAATAATGCCTGCTGTCAAAATTGTGTTAGAAAGTTTGTTTTTTAGCTGATTTCAGTATCAGTCCAACATTGCTTTGAACACTTTCAGGGATGGGGCATCCACAAATTCTCTGGGCAGCCTGTTCCAGTCCCTCACCAGCACAATACTTAAGGCCTTTGATTCCATAAAATGTTGTGTCTAAACCAGAATTTACTTTCCTGTTGTATCTTTTTAATTGTACCAATCACCAATTAGCTTCAGTCAGGTAATGTGGCTGCATGTGGTGGTATTGCTGTCTCCACCAAGCCAAACACAAGCCAAAACTTACACACTCCTGCACGCAGGGCAGGGAGAAAGGCAACCGGTTTTAACACCCTGTCCAAGGGACAAAGGCCTCTCACACAATCACAGGATGGGTCAGGTTGGAAAGGACCACAATGGGTCATCTGGCCCAACCTCCCTTCTCAATCATGGTCATTCTAGAGCACATGGCACAGGATTGTGTCCAGACGGTTCTCGAGCATCTCCAGTGAGGGAGATTCCACACCCTCTCTGGGCAACCTGTTCCAGAGCCTGGTCACCTGCACAGTAAAGAAGTTTTTCCTCATATTCAAGAGGAATTTACTGTCCTTCCTCTCAGCCGGACAGAGGCAGGTTGCCACCCAGCCGAGAGAGGGCGGTCACTGGTGCCGGGGACCGGGAGGAGGGCGGTGCTCCCAGGACGGGGCGGGGCCCGCGGGACGGGGCTCCCGGGGCGGGGCGGGGCTCCGCG